>CAJFCO010000115.1:532924-617356 GCA_904066015.1 Synergus gifuensis | reverse complement strand
GCATCACGAGCAAGCAATTTGTCAACAGTAGTGCTTATTAGGTAATTTCGCCAGCGCTCGGTCATTTATTGACGCGTCTACGATGCCGTGAATTTCATTAGGATCACGCCAAGATTGGAGCACGCTCCGCGTTCCTGGAGAGCTATGCGGCAGTCGTTACTATCTATCGTCGAGAATCGCTCTTCCGAGAAATGGTGCCAAGGTAATACAGATTGTATCGGCATTCTTTCCAATCGTCGACGGGGAATACTCTACATTTTGTTCAAGAGAGATTCACTTTGCCGCAAATGTCGTAAAAATCCAACCTGAAGAGTGAACACTGAACAGTGAACACTGAACAGTAAACATTGAACAGTGAACATTCAACATTCAACATTAAACACTGAAGATTCTCACAGGCAGACTTACACTGCTTTTTCTACCGACAGACTGTAACATGCGCGGGTCTTCATTAATTAGCACATAAAACTCCCTCGATAAGGATCATTAAACTTTTCGCAATGAGGAAGGATTGGTAGAAGGACCAGGATCCGTTTCTTTATAAGGATTAACTTCTCCAGATCCTATCTTTCGAGAAAAAGTACTTCAGGTTGGTGCATTCTATAGATCCTTCTCCCTCATGTGAAAAAATCACCAAAGCGAAGTCAGAGTACCGAAAATTTCAACAGTTTGTTGTACAAGGTTGTATTTATAAATGTAAAAAGAGATTGCAATTGAATTTCTAAATAGATCTCGACGGCATGAAAAAAAGTGTAAGCAAAGCAAACATTCCAAGTTGAATTCGCTTTCACTTTGTGGAACGAATTTCGATGCGTTACTGAACTCAAAAATTAAATATGTATACAACGATGCAGCATTATCGAAGACTCAAAAAGCTTTGTATCGAAAAGTTGACAATGCGAGTACTGCGATAACGAGATTGAATTATGAATTATCTACCATAGAGGGAATATTTTAAAGTAAATTTCACGCTTATTTGTTAGCACGCTTGCCTAGCTTGTAAAGCGAATAAATGATTGACTGAATAATGCTTGATAAGTATTTATGCACCGCTTCAATTTCCATAACATGAACGAAAATTGGTAGAAATAAATAATTTGTTTTCGTTGTAGAAAAAAAGAGATGAGTAAAAGAAGAAACTCATTTAAAATTTTAATGAAAAGGCGAGACTGGAGGTTTTTATTAATGGTTGTAATCATCATTAGCATCGTTCAAGTCAAGTTTCCAACAAGCCTCATCCATTAAGAGGATGCCTTGTTCGAAATATCGAGCAAATGATAATTTGATTATTTTTCAGTTTTCTCATAGTAATACCTCCTCAGTATTTTACCTAAAGATACTAATTTTCCAAAATTATCTCAGCTGAATAAAATTATAGTTTTCGGACTTTATTTTGATAGGAAATTGAAAAATTATGGTTGAGGGAGTCAATAAAGACGAGAAGAATGATAACACCGAAAGTTGGTGTGTAGAATATGATGATTTATTTGCTGAGTATGGTATACAATATTTTTGACCACGCGGAAAATTTGGGATGAGTTTACGAGCGAATCATTCATATTCGGAGCATTGCAGTGCCAGAACTAATCTTCGGAATAATCAAAAGCAGCCCGAATGGTCCGGGATGAAACGACCGAGCGAAAAATCGAGAAGCGCAGATACGCCCGTTTTATTCCCAGAGCGATATTTTATTTTAGCGTGCAGCTCGTAACAGCTTGCACAAATCTGTCTGTGATATACGAGCTCGAGGTACCTGCACCAGGCCATCCGTATTAAAAATGTACCGAGTTCCGACATTGAATTGATGAGTCGAGCGATATCTGTAATTATTATTATTATAAATCATAAGTGAAATGCCCTAAATTGCATTGTTCACGAAACTAAAATTTGCTGCGGAACTCTAAAATAACTTGAAAAGTAATTTTCCTGGAATAGGGTTTGATATACCAATGTAGAGCACTAGTTTAGTCCAAATAATTTCACCGTCGACATAAGTTTTATATTAATCTATCGCCTTCCTAATGGGAAGCCGAATGACTTTGAATTCCTGGAATCATCTCGGAAAGAGCCAATATCTTAAAAGCGCCACCCAACCCATGTAGTTACTATCAGATTCAAAAACCCCGACGCACGATTATCCTTTTCTTAGATCGATCTAACTCTTTCCCCTTGCTCCCTTTTTCCCTTTAGCCACTCCTGTCCCATCAAGTGTGAATCGACGGTTTTCGATATCAACTCCAGCTTATTCCAGGGACAGATTCAACCTCCTATATCACGCGATTTTTTTTTCTCCCTTTTTATTCCCCATAGCCGATGGATTTTAACGCTTGACATTGAATTTTCGGGTTCTCGACACTTTATAAAAAGGACGGAAAGGCTCGAAATTTAGAGAGCAAGGAGGTAAAATCTCAATGATAGGCGCTGCGATTATTGGGTTCAATCTCAAGACTTGAATGAAATATTGAAAAGGAAGTATTAAAAAGGGTATGCAAAGTGATATTGAAAGTAAATTTTTTTCGTTCTTTTTTTTTGGCGTAGAAAGTCAAAATTAATGTTTAACTTTGTGAAAAGTATACAATGGTAAAATTGCATTTATGAAAAATCGAGAACGTGTTTTTTAAGGTTGACTGAAAAACAACTCATCGGAGAATCGAACCCTTGGGTTTATCGAGAGTTCATCAATCATCAAGAAAATAAACAATTTTTCTCAAAGCGCAGGAAGGAAAGGGAAACGTCGACAGATCGGAAGTTTGGGAGGAGACAAAGGTTATTCAAAACAGGAAGCTGGGGAATATTAATCGAATAAATCACTACAGCAAACATTTTTCCCCACATATTTACGCATAACTGCATAAATAAATGAGTCTACGCAATTTTGGGAAACAAAAATTTAAAAAGCAACTTTAGAAATAAAACATTATTCTTTTTACTCTTTACTTTTTAACTTATCAAGTTTTTCATTCTGAAATTGCCCAATTTGTAAAACTTACTTTCTGAACCTTTGTTATTTTAAAGTTTTGATAGCCCTATTTTTTAAGTTCGTGAATTGAGATGTGTTATATAATAATTATATGTATAAAGTCAAGAACCATAAAACCCAATTTTCTTCAAACAACAAGTGGAAAGCGTAATTTCGACGAAGGTAAAACACTACCCATAAAATCAATCGCCACCAAGTGGTTTCATTTCCAAATAGTGAACCAATATCAAAACTAGAGACATCTGCTTTCGATTATGCGTGTAATTTGCATCATGATCGATCGTTTGTGAAATTTACTCGTGCATCGAGAACCGGTGGTTCCAGTGGGAACACATTAAGTCCGAGATCTAAGCGAATATTTACCGGAGTCGAGAATAGCTGTTCCCTTAGTCCTGGTAGCTCTGGAATTTCAGGACAAAGAGGAATCGTCAGGACTGAGAGAAGGATAGATGAGCTGTCTTTAGGGACTTTGGTGGTAACTCGTAGCTTCTATATTCTACCCTCTTGTAGAACTACTCTCGTGAATCGTAGCTAGAGGAATTCTCTCCCTGATCCTCGATAGTCCCACATTTTGCAGGAGATGACGACACACCTCGTTACTTGGACAATCACGTTGCCGATTTTTAGCTGGCTACCTTCAATGGGACCAAATTGCTGAGCCACAGTTACGCGCGGTCACGGTGACGACGTGATGCTTCAGTGATCAAAGATCCGAGATCCTTCATAAAGTGGAAGGACTGGATAGAAATGGAATTCAGACGGAGGAATTCAGTTGTGAACTTCCTCGGATTCCTGGCAGATGATTTAATTATAGTAATGAATAATGAATATAATAGCTAGGGATATAAAGAAAAATATTGCGGAACAATCATGGGCTCTTACCAATTATTTATGATTGTTACCAAACCTTTTTTGTCAGTGAATCCACTCCTTCCAATTTTTTGAGAAATAATCTCGTCCGCATTTTTAATGGCATATGCACGAGGTTTGTACAATTTTTATAGAATGTCTGCTCTGAAGCTTCAGCAAGAAGTCGAAAATTTCATAAAATCGTATAATCCTCTTTCATCCTTTTCACCTTTTCTTATTTTCGATAATCTACCACAATCCGTTTATACGCATTAAAACTTAACGAAACTCTGAATATATAAAATTCCAAGTCGAATCTTGAAATTTCTTATAAACTCCTTTAAAATAGTTATGCTAGTAGAAATTTGAAAAGGTACGAAAAGCTTTATTGAATTGTTTCGACTCGAACCCTTGAACACTTCCGTTGAGAAGGAATGTATTAAAATATTTTAGACTGTATTTTACAATAATTAAAAATCGTTTACAAGAGAACTGTTACGAGAAACTAACTAAACTATATTTCGCAGAATGCTTATTGTTTTAACAGAAATCACGATAAGATGAAAAAGAAAAAGAATGAGGCAATTATTGAAACTTCGCATGTTTCGTTGACGGCACTGCAAGTCCCATTTGATAGCAATGAACAACACGCACGTGCCATAAAATGATAAAATTGCTTTCAATAGTCCACTTGACTCACGACTTTATTCTTTACCGATATACATATATTCTTTCTTGTGTCTGTAACTGCAAGCGGAACAAGACGCAGATTGATTCGACGCGATAAATCGAGAAGCATTTATTCCACGAGATGGATCACAATGACATTTTCTCGTGGGAATCGCCGATCTGGTAAAGTAGATGAACGAAGATGGCAGATTTAGATGCGAAAGGAACAATAATCTCTTGGAAAAGAGAGAAAGAGGGCGCCCGAATGAAAGTAATTTTCGAATAAGCCAACGCTCTTCTGCCATCGAAATTGAAATAAAATCAAAGAAGTATCCCCAATACCCATCCAATGAATAGGAATGACCTATCTTGTGCCATCTTGTCTGTGCCAGCAATATTCAATGACCCGCGTCAAATGCAACGGGACAAATCAACCTTGCTTCTTTCTATCTTTCCTTCTCTTCTATCTATGCACTTATATGATACTTATATGCTTTGTTTCTTGTTTTATTACATCTCTGTGAGAAATCACTTGAGCGAATCTTATGCTTCTTGATTCTATATGAAATACTTATCAAAGAGAATGCTTTTTTATACAAGTAATGACTAAACCTTAAAATTCTTTTACTATTGAGCCTTCAAAATAAAAAATATATTCGCCTTTAATTCCTGTAAAAAAAATCTGGGTAGGGAGTTGCGAGACCTCATTAATATGCATTAGAGAACCCAGCGAAACTTACTCGCTCAAAAGTCCGTTCGAGCTTTCACTGTCCTATTGGCTCCTCATCGGCTCTATTTGACCTTCGCTTTCAGGTGGATGGCAGAAAAGGAGCAGTTGACGCAGAAAAAAAGTTTGATTACTTTCCGAAAAAGCGGTCACGAAAGTGGGTCAGTGTACCATTCCCGGAAGAATAAAGAACGTGTAAAAAAGTCATGAAAGTAAAATCTTTCAGGAAATTACAAGATTAGTTTACTATTTTATGATATATACATCTATAGTTTTATTATAGCCGATAAGAAACTTTCTTAGGGAATGTTTGAAGATTTATTTATTATTCAAAGGCTTCTTGAGGAAAGTTTCTTCGAGGCAGTAGAAATGCAGGATTATTCTTAAGTCTTTCTTTTCTTTCAAAGAAAGGGGAATAAAGCAATACCAATAGAAGTGAATTTCAAATGCATCTGACAAAGCTGATGAAACACTTCTGCCAACTGAATGTTCAGTAATTTAGACTTGCAAACGTTATACTTACGATCTGAATCCGTTTCTGATGCTTGTATAACTTCTAAGTCTTTTCAGTAACTGACATTTATGCTTAGATAGTCTTTACAACTCTTTTCTGTTTTATTCCTTTTTACCCCGTTTACATTTATCTTTTTATAATAACAAATTATAGAAACGGAAAATAAAAAACTTTAGAAAAATTACAACTCCTACCAAAATAACAACATCTAGAAAGAGTCCAAAACAATTTCCAGCAATTTTTACTAACAAGACACAGAAAAGGTCAATAACAGTCTTTAGTAATGGAAAATAACCCCTAACAACGGTCAATAAGAGCGACGATTTAGGAAGGATATTAAATTCAAGAAGGCATTTGATTAAGTAGGGTTCATAATTACACACATATTAATGTGCGTAATTGTGCGTAACTCTCACCTTGGTGTTGCAAACAAAACGTTCACTTCCGCCCGCGGCATTTCCGCTCGTCGGAAACTTTTGCTCTATGATTCGCTCGGTCTCTAACTATACACTTGTGTAGATATACAAAACATGTATACAGGCATGTATAAACGGTGGCGTAGGAATATCAATTATACATAAAGTAATCCTTGAATATTTTCTAAGGGAACTTTGAACTACTAAGTGGTTTAAGTTCTGAACGTTCAAATGAACGAATTTTTGTATTGATTGTATTTTAAACTATAAACTGTTCTTAAACATTAAGTTAATTGCATTAACATTTCATTTGTATAGAAGAATATGGAAGACACTTATAATGTCTTCCATATTCTTCCATACAAACTTAATGTTAATGCAGATAAATTAATGTTTAAGAACAGTTTATAGTTTAAAATACAATCAATACTAAAATTCGTTCATTTGAATGTTCAGAACTTAAACCACATGAACTACTCGCGATTACTTTATCAACTTTACAAACAACACCCGTTGCTAAGAATTGCGACTAAGAGTTTCTAAAATTTAATAAGCAATTGAAAAACCAGCAACGATAAAAAGTAAAATAAAGAGTGTAATACGCTTCCGACTAAAATCTTCAAGAATAAAAAGTCCCGTCTCCAATTTCGTTAATAAGCCCCAAGCGGAAGTATTTTGTCAGGTGGAACGTTATCCAGCACCGAGACGAAAAAAAGTGTAAGGACCTTACCATATGAAGGCGATAGGACGACTGGGTTGGTGCCCGATTGCACGAACGAAAAATCCAGGATATTTATGTGCACGGAGTCTTGCACGAAAGTGTGCACGGTGTGGTAAATGGCATCCGGAATGTGGGGCCACACGTGTGTCAGGTCAATTCTGAGCTCGAGCTGCCGAATGGTCGATGCAATTTTCACTTGGCTTGGCTGATGCGCGCATAGTAGTCTAAACCCCATTGTCGTTCTTTCTCATTCTGCCACTTTCAGCGACTTTTTTCTGCTCCCTCAATTTACTGACTCTCCTAGGAATCACCTTGATTGTTTGCCCTGTGAAATTGCTCAGACTCACTTAGACTTTAAATTTACTGAGACTATCGCGATTGACAGTCACTCCGTCAGGTCCCTCGTTGACGGAAGATTGGACAACTCAAATTTCTAGAGAATTTCTCCTCTACATTTTCTACCCCTTCCCCTGTTCGAAATTCTTAGTCCTACTTTGTCCCGTTCATATATTTTACATAGTTGACTGAATTTACGAATTAGGTTCATTGGAACGAGTCTTGAATTATATATCTCGTGTCAAATGAGAGGATCCGTGAAAAGAGTGGAAGGAAGGTAGAAATTTATCTAAATGGTCACGATCTTGAATGGACTTTAGTAGTATAGGGGGTAATGCTCTGAAGAAGGCAATCGTGAAATTCGTGTGCAGACCGAATTCTAATCGTTTTATTTGGGGAATTGAGGTTTCAACAATTTTCGTTTTTGACAAATTTTGGGATATTCTTGGGACAATGTAGAATTATGAAATTGATGAATATAAATGATAGAACTGTTGAATTAACATATTTGTACACTTGAGATTCGTAGCATCTCTGTTGAACAGGAAATATATTTTTGATCTTGAAAAGTGGATCTTTAATTTGATAATTTCTCTTAATAGGTTTTTAGTTATAAATTTATCAGTATTATATGAAGTAATGATCATTAATAGTCAAGTAATAAATGGAGTGAATTTATGTATGGACTAGAGGCTTAACTGTTACTCACTTGTTATATACTCTACTTGAGTGCATCTTGTTAACTACCGGCTGCGGCATCGCCCAAGGCTATAATATATGCGCAGCCATCTGATCCCTGATTACAGGCCTTTATCGATCGATTACTTAATTACGACTCTCGTTATAACCCGTAAAATTTAAGTGACTCTCGAGAGATCATGCGGAAATCTTCCCACGATACTCCCGCTTTGACAGCTTCATGATTTTAGATTAAATTATGATCAAAATTTATTTTAAATACGTATTTAAAATACATTATTAAGGTCCAAGTTGATTTTTTGTCTAAATATTTGAAAGTACAACGAATTCCAACGATTTCTTCATTCTTCACGCTGTAGTTTCTTTTTCTGATTTTTTTTCGGATTGGATAATAATTCTAAGTGTCTGAAAAGAGGATCGTAAATCCTTCATTTTTTACCAGAAGAATTTATCATTCGTTGATTCTCGGCTATCGATATTCGATATTCCCTGTGTCTTTTTTGTCGTAACAGAAACGTGATAATTCGAAGCGTACATTTCCTCAATCTCTCATGAAACGAAACGTTCTATCGGTCGGCGTATTAGGTCGGTCCCTCGATACGACTGCTCTCAGTCTGCACTCTTCTCTCCCACATTTTCGTTCTTTCTTCAGGATGGATAGATAAAGTGATTGGTCTCGAAGACCTGACCTAACCTCTCCCACGGGAGAGAAGAGAGGAAAAGCAGGGTGGTCGTTCGTACCGACATGACATGGAGGCAGCTACTAGCTGTCGCAGCAGCTCCCGATGGTTTAATCTCTCTGGTTTTTCAAACAACCCGAGTGTTAGAAAGGGGAAAATAATAAAAGGAAAAGAACAAAGAGAAAGTTAGAGATTAAAAGTAAGAAGCATGAGTAAAAAAAAGAAAGTGACAAAAAAGAGAAAAAAAAGAGAGAGTGGACAGAAAAAATACACAAAAAATGGAAAGAAAGCAGGAAGAGGAATTTAGAGAGAAAGGAAAAGGCAATGTCTGGATTTTTTTAAAGAATGGTCAAACATTTACTTAGGCTAAAACAGACTAGGGATTGAGAGAGGGTTGGTGTTAAGAAAATAAGGGTAGCTACGAAAGGCACGAAAATATTCCTAGGAGGACAGCGTTCATTCATCATGAAATTCTTGTATCTACAATATTTTCCCTATCTCTTCAAACTACATTTTCAATCTCCTTTTACATACATCCACTTTCCCATCCCATTTTCCACCCCTTCTTTATTTCCCCTATTTTTATTAATATTAAAACTTTTCAATAAAACTTTGGCCCTCTTTCACCTAGCATCTACTCTTTCTAAGATGTCATATAGATTGCGACATTGCAAGTTAACACTGTCTAATTCTACATGACTTCCGCCCGGAGATCTCAATAAACGTCAATTATCGCAAAGAAGAATGAAATCGCAAAGGCACACGTCTCGTTGAGTTCCCATCGCTACGAAGTGAGCGATAAATTGAGAAAGTTGTGGAGTAAAATGGGGTAAGAATAACGAAGGTCAGAAGAGAGTGAGGAAGTTTGGGGTCGACAGAAACCTGGAGAATCCAGGATACCATTTGTAAAAGAGGGGTTGGTGGGGGTAGGGGTTAGAAGGGCAAAAGCAGAAAGATGAGAAGAGAAGAAAGTGTGAGAGAGGGCGCCAGAGGCGGGCCTGGTTCTATCCTAATTTGACGCTTTCGATAAATTTAACAAGCTCGTCACGAAGGAAGGGCCCTGTATGTCCGGGCAGCTTGCCAGATGCACTTGGTACGTCCACACCGCACTGTCGACACCATTATATCCCGTATTCGAGACGGGATGCTCTCTCGGGACATTGGGACACGCTCGTCAAGTCCACTTGGTAATACGGGCCTTCCACCCCCCCCTTTTTTTTCCAGACTTGCATCGTTAGGAAGCTTTCCGGACTCTTCGACCACTCCCCCCCACCCCTTCTTCTACAATCTTTTTCAAACCATCCCACCGACGCGACCCTCAAAGCATCCACGCTTCGTCCAGGAAAAATCCACCCTTAAGGACTCTTTTACTCAATGTTCATCGAATGGGAAGTATTCAGAAGTCTTTTCTGCTTTCGATCTCGACTATTCTTCGACTCTTTCTGAATATTTGGAAAAGCGGATTTTAATTATGGAAATTATTGAAATTATGGAAATGATTGTCAGGGTGGATCTTAACACATATTCTGTACACTGAATTACGTAAAAATTAAAGTTTCTTGCGCATATGGTTTGCCTTAAATTTAAAAATTATAAACTCTGTCACCTTAACGTTTACTCTTACGTAAATGAAGAATTGAGTGTTGCGTTTAAGTATAAACGCATTTTAAATGTAGAAATTCATTAGATTAAAAGTGAGAATTTTTTCAATTACTAGCAATTATGATCCGCGCGCGATTAGTTTCTGGTTTTTACATACCTTTTGCTAGCAGAAAAAATAATTGAGAATTTTTAATTCTTAAAATATAAAATCTTGTAATTCTTTATCTAATTTCAGGAATCTTCGTGGGTTTTATAAAATTCCTTAAAATGCTTTTATTATCCTTCAAAATTTGGTGAAATTCTTTTACATTTCGTAAATTCACTTGATATTTCTTAAAATTACTTAAAATTACTCAAAGTCTCATAAAGTCTCATTAAATCTCTTAAAATTTCTGAAAATGCACTGAAATTTTTTAAAATCTATTGGATTCATTCAATGTCTTTAAAATTACTTAATATCCCATAAAACATCGTAAAATCTCTTAGAATTACTTAAAATTCCATAAAATATAGACAAAACCCTTAAAGTTATTTAAAATCCTATGAAATTTCATGAAATTCCTTAAAATTCCTGACAATCCCATGAAATCTCGTAAAATTCTCATACAATATCTTAAAATCCTTTTAAAATTCCTTAGATTAATTAAAATTACTTAAGGGCATGTGTTACTTACTATAGGAGCAAGTTTAAATAACCCGGGTTTTTTTCTACAATTTTTACATTTTCAAAAAAATTTTAGTCAACACATGCCCTTAAAATCTAATAAAGTCTCATTATACTCACCAAATCCTTTAAAATTTCTGGAAATAAATGTTCTTCAAATTATTTATTATCTCATAAAATATTTTAAAGTTCTACCGGTACATATCTAGTCAAAACAAAATATTTCGTGAATTTGACTCACGAGGTAGTTGATGTGGCAACACCGCCTCGCTTTTTTTAGTGTGAATAGTGTAAAAATTTTTGAATAGTACGCCATAACCAAAGATATTAGTACCTAGATGCGGCATAGGGATTAGTTCATACACATACTTGTAGGTGGCTCACAAGTTGAGTTTGTGCATACTGCATATATATATATATAGCTACTATTCCAGCTTTCGCCAGCACATTCCTGTAGAGGCGCTGTAAGCCGCCCTATTTTAGTGGCGCCAAGTCCTAGTTTTTTGACATTCATATTTTTAATAATCTGATTTTCTTCAAAATATTAGTAAAAATATAATTAGGATAATAATGTTAATAATAATATAAATATAATGTAAATTTTTAGATTAGAACTTGGCTCCAACACCCTTAAACGATTTTATAAATCGTTAAATTTTCATTTTCGGAAATTAAAAAATTTGGACTGTAGTTAATTGATTGGAATATTGAAATTAATTTTTTATTTTCATTGAATAAAATTTCAGAATTCACTAAGAAATTATTTTTAAGCCATTATTATTACTATATTGGCTACCGCATTTATTTTAGGACATCATTTGCTACATTAAACATATATTTTCAAGATGCAAAGATATAAATAAAGATATAAAAGATATAAATCTCAACATTACAAAAGTTTGAAGTGAAAAATTACTGCATTTTTATAATATGAATTGCCGAAATTTAATATTTTTTAAAAATTGTTTAGATTCGTTATATTGTTTCGGTATTTCTTATTAATTTCAAAATGCCGATTTAATCTCAGTTTTAAAATATTGATAGTGAGAATTTTGGGACTAATAAAAAATACAAAAGAAATACCGAATATAAAAAATATTGATTGACAAATATCCAGAAAATATATATTGACGAATTATTTCATTTTCCGAAAAACTTAAATTCTTGAAATTTATATTCGGAAAAATTTTCAATTGCAGAAAAATAAAAATTTCCAATTATAAATGTCAGTATTTTTAAATTTGAAATATTTGAATTTTACAACCAGGACATTTGAAAAATGACGAATTATTAAATTCCGGAGAATTATTTTTATTTTAATAATAAGGTAAATCAATCATGAAATATTTGACGACATATTTTTCATAGATATGAATCTAGCGATGTAATTAAGTAATTAATTATTTCATCATGATAAATATTTAATAATTAATTTGCCAATTTTATAATTTAGCAAATATATAGATATGGTATAGATATATATTAATTTTTCGTCAATTTCGTATTTATTTTTTCAGTACTTATAATTTATTAATTTATATTAATTGATAATAATTATAATATAATTATAAATATCAATAATTATAAATTTTGAAAATTTTAAAATTATAGAAATTAATTCATTTTTTAATTTTAGTTATCTGAATTTTTTCGCTCGTTATTTTCTATATTTCATATTTTTTATAAGTCATTGCCAAAGTTCTACCGCTTTCGGATTCATAGCTATATAGTCTGGAGACTCTGGAGACTCTGGAGAGCCCGCGAGCCTTTTGGCTCGCTAGCTCTTGCAAAAATCTCACTCAATGACTCATATTCACATCAAATTTGACGCGGTTTCCATGCTAACAATTAAAAGATAGAGGGCAGCACCTCGATATAAGCTAAAATGCAATTATCCCCACTTAAAAGCGTCCCCACTCCTGGCCTATGCCGCATCTAGGTACTAATATCTTTGCCATAACCTACCAACGTATACTCGGGTGCGATGTGCGGTGTTGCCAAGCCTACTCAACACAATGATTTTTATAACATTTATTTACATTTTCATTGATTTACAAGTACCCTTCTAACAATATTATAAGCTAAAAATGTTTTTTATATCTTTGTCTCACTATTATAAAAGATTTCATCGATATTTAACCGTTAATAAATATGTGGTGGGTAATTGAATGCAATGAAAAGGTAGTTTTCCATAAGAGTACATGATAAATGACGGAAAATATTTATTAAAGGGGCCATCCATAAACCACGTGGACAGTTTTTCACCACTTTTTGATCCCCCCTCCCCCCCATCATGGACAGCATTCGACGTACAATTTTTTAAATATAAATGGATCGTGGAATTTTGTCATACCCCCCCCCCCTCCTCCCATAACCTCTCCACGTGGTTTATGGATGGCCCCAAAATATCTTAGCTCCTAGGTACCCCAGAATCTTAAAAATTTAACTGATTATTTTTAATGCATTTAACTAACTATGTTTCAAGTTTCATCTTTTTCTGACCGTTAATTCGTTTTACGGTAGAACCTCCTTAAAGTTATTGGCGGCCAATGGCATCTTTAATTATATTATTCGCGTGCGAAAGGAAGCCTGTCACTAAGCCTCAGCTTTGGCATTGCAGCTACAGCAGAATGAGAGATTTTGCAGCGTGGGTAGGCGCTTGTCACTAGCGAGAAGCGATACGTCTTACTCCATCTCGGATTTGTGTGAATTCGCATCTGAGTCTGTGAATGCGTAAGAACGTGTGTAAGCTTCTTCAAGTGTGCGAATACAGTCTCGTGTGTGCGATCCTTTGAGGTTATTCATGAGGGGATTACCATGTGAAACGCCTAGTAGAACTAGGTGCTGCTAGGCTCTTAGACTTCTTCTCTCTTTCTCTCCTTTTCGATCGACTTTCACACTCTTTATATATTCACATATGTATATGGTATATACATAGTAGATTCTTGGTTTAACTCTATCTTTCTCGTTCTCTTTCTCTTTACCATCCACGTTTTCTGTCTGTCTTAAACACGCATTTAAGTCCTTCCAATCCTGCTCTTCCTTTCTCTTGTCACGACTATCTCGAAATTCCGAAGCGCTTTGGGAATTCAACTCGTTCGGTTACCGAGAGACAATTTACAGCAGTGTTCACTCTTCGTCTTTACCGAGATCGTCTTCTACTCGTCGTCTCACTCAAAAACGTTTAAAGACTGAGATCGTTTATATAATTGTTGACATATGATTTAAGGCAAGACTTTAATTGTATTAAAATTGAAGAATGTGATCGTTATTAGCGTCATCTACTATCTTACAATTAGGGATTTCCTAGTGATTTCGTATATCCTATATTAAAAAAGTGGTGTCACGAAATGTCTCGAAAATCTTGCATACAAACAATGGCGCAGAAAACTTTCACGAAAACCTTCGATATCCTGTAAGATTCGTTAAGATTTCTTAAAACTCCAAGAAACCTCTTGAAATCCCTTAGAAATCCACAAAAACCATTAAAATCATAAATGTCTTGAAACCCAAGTTAAAATTCACAAGAATCTCTTAACTAAAAATTTCTAAAAACCTCTTGGAATTTCTTAACATTTAAAATCTCTTAAGATCCTTAGAAATTTTATAAAATTTCATGAAATCCTTGTAAATTCTGCAAAATCTTTTTAAAAACATATATGTTTAGAAATTCTTTTGAAATTCCTCAATGAAATTACCTAAAAAACTTTAAAATCCTTTAAATCTCATAAAATATTTTAAAAGTTACAAAAATCTCACAGTTAAATCTTTGTCTCAAAATGAGACAAAAAGTTCTCAAAATGTGACAAAAATTTCTCAAAATGAGACAACTGTTTTTCTGTCTCTTGAAATCTTTTAAAATTCGTGAAAACCTCTAAAAGTTCCCAGAAATTTCTTGAAATTCTTTAAATTCCACGATAAAATTTAAAGCCCCTTGACGTCTTTTAAAATCTATAATATTAATATTATTAGAAATCTCATTAAATTCCCTGAAATCCTTAAAATTATCTAAAATCTTTTAAAAACCAAAAAATCCCTTCAAATTATTAGAAATTTCATAAAATCTCTTTTACAATTCTATGAAACCTTTTGAAATCTCTTAAAATTCCTCGAAACTTCACAACAAGATTTAAAATCCCTTAAAATCTTTTGAAATTCGTGAAAACCTTTTAAAATTCCCAAAAACTTCTTGAAATTCTTTGAATTCTATATGATAACATTTCCTATTGTATATTCTTTAAAATTCATTAAAATTATTAGAAATCTCATCAAATTCCATGCAATCCTTTAACATTTCAGAAAATCTCTTATAAATCATTAAAAAATATCTTGAATTCGCTTAAAATCACTTAAACATCTTCAAAATTTCTTACAATTCATTAAAATCTCTTAAAATTCCCTGAAATTTCACGAAAACATTTAAAATCCCTTAAAACCTTATAACCTGTTAGAAATCCTTCAAAATTTGTTAAAATCTCTTATTTAAATTCTTAAAAACCTCTTGAAATTCTTTAAAATTTGTAAAAATATCTAAAAAATTTTAGAAATCTTAAAAAAATTCTACAAAATTTTTTCAAAATCAGAAAAATCTCTTAAAATTTCTTAAAATTATTAGAAATCTCATTAAATTCCACAAAATCTTTAAAGAATCATAAAAATCTTTTGAATTCGCTTAATATTCCTCGAAATTTCACGAAAACATTAAAAATTCGCTTAAAATTCGTTGAAATCTCTTAAAAAGCTCTTAGAAACCTCATACCTATTCTTAAAACCTCCTCAAATTTTCAAAACATTTCAAATCCCTTAGAATTACCTAGCTTTAAAAAATCTCTTAAAATATTATGAATTCCGTTATAATTCGTAAAAATCACTTGAAAATTGTCAAAATCCACTAAAATCCTAGAAATCTTTTGAAATTTCTTTCTAGAAAAGGTAGATTGTATAACGAAATGTCTGTAAAATCTCGCATAAATTATTGTTTCAAATCTACTCTAAATTTTAATCAGCGAAATTTCATTGCTTTTTCAATAACTTGAAGTTGTAATAAGTAAAATAAGCAATCGTGCGTGTGTTGGTTTGCTAGTGACAGTAAATTAAAGAATTACATTTTAAAATCTAATCTAAAAATCAACGTCACAGAGCTTATCTTTATTTATTTATGATACCTTTATCTGAAGAAGAGCGTGCGACTAGGGGAATAACAATAGCGGACGATAACCGTGTTAAATGGTGTGTAATCAATTAGAAAGGTTTAGTAATGGAGGGTGGTTCTCAATAAGGGTTAAGGGGAAAGATTCAAAGGGGAATGACGATTAGCTGGCGAGGCACTTTCAGTGGTTCATGACTTCTATCGAGTGGCCCCAGCAAAAAAAAAAATATAGCGTAATGATGGGGTGAGGTGAAAATAGTAAAGGGAATGGACGAATGTCTCTACTGCTGTGAAGATGTAGAGCGACGAGCAAAGTGTTCTTTCACATGCTAATCCACGAGACTATGTTCATGAATACCTTCGGTCAAAGCCCAACTCTGAGTTCACTACAGTGAACCTGTCCCCCTTCCCCACTCATTCTCTCTCACTCTTTTGGAAAACCTCTAAAGTCCCCTTCTTCGTTTCTCTAAGAGACTCCAGCAAGAAAGGTTCTGGAGAAATGGCGGAGCTTTGTGTTTCGAATTTGTGCAGTGCCGCTTGCCGTGTTCCTTTACGAGGGGTGATAAGTCAGAAGTGTCCTTCTCCTTCTTCCACATTTTGCTTCCTTCTTCCGCTCAAAGTCTATCCATCTTCGTGTCCTCTTTTCCATCTTCCTTGCTCTTTATCCATCTCTTCGGTCCTTAGAATTACCGCGTGTGCCCGTAGAAATTACGCGATCGTATCTACTTCGCGTCGTCTACGTTGACTCGCGCTTTAGCTACCTCGAATATATACCTATTCTTTAATAGAAATCTCGGGTAATTGATAGGGGAACGAATGAAGAAACATTAAAATCAATTGTAGTGAAAGTCATGAAAGAAAGTTACCAATATGACAAGTTCAACACTATTTTATTTACTCCCTAGGCTTGCAGCAATATGCACTAACATCACGTCGGGAACAAAGTAGTTCGAACCTACACGGAGAGAAAAGATATGGTTGGGCCAATCATAGCTTTCTCTCCGTGTAGGTATAACTTTTTGAAATTTGTTCACAATCTTGTTACACTATTTGTAGGCGTTTCCAAAAAAAAAACACAATAGCCTCAGGAATTTGGGATCAGCTTTCCTTGAGAGGTATACCAAATATTTCTCGCTGAAAAGCAGAAAACTGGCCGGGTGGGTTGGCAATTGATTAAAGAGAGTTAAGCTCACGTTGCAGAGTGGAAAGTTCGAGTGTTCCGCGGTAAATAAATAAAAATAAAAAACAAAGCCCGCCAAAAGTAAAAACGTCGCAACTCGAAACTTTTTTCTCTCCACCGCAGACTCGAAAAATGCCGCGGTCGTTCAATTTCGTACCGCGGGCACCGCAGTAATTGTGACCATGCTCGGCTGGCTCGTTTCGGAGAATTTAGTTTCTGGTTCGCGGTGTGGAGGACGTGAAACTGGTGACTAGGGAGAGGAGGTGTCAGGGGTGTGTTGGGTATGTTACTAGTGGTGGTTCCGGGAGTTCTGCTGCTGATGGTTTCGTATTGGTGGACGCAGTTAGTAAAAGGGATGGCTATCCCACGTGCTGCACTCCCATGCATAGAGAGGGGCTCATGTTTCCCTAATGCCACCCGATAAATATTTAAGCATAACGTAATCGGTAGGATTATACTGAGCGCGTAACCGTAACGCGCGTCGATGTCCTTTCGCGGCTCGGAAATGGCACCTTTCGTAATCCCCCACGAAGCCGCTTGACGATTATACCTATGATAAGAGGATATAAGGCGCTACAGGAGCAGCAAATAGTGAGAACCCACGATGCTGCATACCAACTCGACTACTTTACATTCTCCCAATTATATCCTACATGTCGCATCCATGAAAGAAACTTAACCAGTTTCCACCCAAGGGCATATTGAATTGCTAAACATGTTCCAAATTATATCACCTTTTATCTCAATGTGCTCACACCCTTTATATCTAAAAAGTATTTACTCGGGTCGAATTATAAATTCTATCTGATAATTATAATTATTATAATTATAAATTCTATCAGATACAATTTTACAAAATCGAGAAATAAAATACTGTTATGTAAAGTAGGACAGAAATGAAAATGGTAGCGTTAATTCCATAAACACTTATGTCTGATTCGAGCGGAGGTGTCCCGGTTGAAGTACGTCGATGCCCCTGGGACGTGAGGGCGAGGAGCGAAAGGATAGAGGTGGTCCAGTGGTCAGGAAGGGGGAATTATAGCGATGGTTCGGGATGGGACTTTGGGGAATGCGAGAGCATTTAAGCGTAAATGGTTTTTGTAACTGGGCGAGCGTAAAATTGCCTAACCGCTCTGTACCTTCTGGCGCTTTGCACGAATTCATTCGATATACACCTACATTTGTCTATATATAACTATATATAATCCTCTCTACACATCTGTAGATGTAGGACCCAAATTTTACAGAAACCGGAACAATAACATGTTTTTGTTTTTAAACGCATAAGTTCTAGGAGTACGTAAGTCCGGACACAAGTTTCCTGGTAAGTCTAAGTCGATTTTCAACGAAATGTTGACATTGTCTATATTTGGGACAAAAGGATAAAAATAAAAGGAAGTACTGAGTAGGTCCCTGGAAAAGGACCAGTTATTTAATTTTTACTTTAAAATATTTTAGTAACAATACTTTGCTCTTCATTAATCAGAGTTATTTTCTACCTGAATTCAACTTGAAATTGATCCTTATTTTCGAACGACAAAGTAGACAGAATTTATTATTTTAATTTATTCTCGGTTAGATAATATTAAATTTCTGAGAAGCTAGTCGAGGACACCGGCAGGAAAACAAAGGAAAGTGGGGGGGCGACCGCTCAACCGAAGGGCATGGCTGAAGGAAACTCAGCCTAGCCTCAGTCAGTATCGATCGCGCGGGCAACCTGATCGTTGGATCAGGTTGAAATATCGATATAATGATCAGAGAGTATTATCACTCAAGGTATAGGATAGTTGAAGTTTTTCCTAGTTAGTGATGCATCTACTCGTTGTGTTGTGTTTGTGATATGATTGTGTTTATTCTTTAGACAATGGAATTACCTATTCGTTTATGATGAGGGTCTTTAGATCATATTCAGCATTTAAAATTCCGGTAAGGAAAACAAAATTATGAGATATGGTTTAAGTTCTGAACGTTCAAATGAACGAATTTTTGTATTGATTCTAAACTGTTTTTAAACATTAATTAATTTGCATTAACATTCATTTTTTATGGAAGAATATGGAAGATATTTATAGTGTCTTCTATATTCTGCTATACAAAATTAATGTTAATGCAATTGAATTAATGTTTTAACAATGTTTATAGTTTAAAATACAATCAATACAAAAATTCGTTCATTTGAACGTTCAGAACTTAAATCACATATTATGAGTGAATTCAAATTGAATCAAATTATCACCATGTGGTAATTATTATATAAGAACATATTTATTTTCGCCAACTTTATGCATATTAAAAATTACAAAATAGGGGTGGAACACAATAGGGGAAAATATGAAAGGGGTAAGTATGCAGGTGTGGCATGACGAGTGAAGTTTTGGTTAGAAGGTCCGCGCAAATCTCGAAATCACATATTCATCGTGAGGCTATAGGCAACCCGTAGCAGACCAGGCGATTAATTTCAGAATGATTTATAATGGAGCGCCATCAATCACAGAGACGGTTAGGTGTAACATAACTTCGCTATATGTAGTCTCCGCGGCGGATATCGCGAAACCGGGACGCTAATTAATTTCTAAAAATTATTAATCGCAATAGCTCTCATTTGTGTAGCATGTGCTGCCGGCTGGTGATCGTTACGTTAATCAGGAAAGGAGAGAAAGAGCGGATTAAAGACCTTGTATCTGAGTTGAAAATTACATTTTTCTAGTTTACTCAACCTGCTGCCAGGTTGTACTTAAACAGTTGACGTATTCATCTACATCAAAGGAATTTTCTGACAGACAAATCGTATATAGAAAAACGAAAAAAAAAGAAGATATTGTCGGAGGAATTTATAATTTAAATTCGCACGTGAATTAACATTAAATGTGTGCTTTACATTTTTGCATATGGAGATACAGATCAATTAGCAAGTACGTACATATTGTGTGTCCTGGTGGAAAAAAATATACTGTGTGATATCTGATACGTGGCAAATACACAAACAATTTTGATGGTTTATGTTACTCCCAGTACTTGCACTAGCGATTTTGTTTTTCCAATGTTTACCTACAATAAAACTGATGATTGTGAGTTTGTTTACTCTTTCAAGAGTTGCAAGGAAATGAACATTTAAAATCTGTAGCCTGTGATTAAACTAACACAAATAAAACAAAGTAAATAAACAAAAAATTTCTCTAAATTTGTACGATCCTGATGTGATTTATTATAAATAAATATATTATACTGTAAATATACTCCATATTCCTGTAATAACGTTTGATGATAGTAAAAATGAATAGTTTTGAAGTTGTTTTCCAGAACAGGTTTTAAATTAGATTTTAAAGTTTTATTTCGGGTATGTTATCATTCTGAGTTATTTCTCTAGAAATATTTTCTCATATCATGAATCATGATAATAAAGCCGTAACCCGAGCATGGATGAATATCATCGTTTTTAATTCTAGCGCGAGGATATGATTTCAGTATTCGCTATTCAAATAGCTCTTTTGTTCTGCGAAAGCTCATTTTTGAAAAGATGACCAACTCTGATTTTTCACATTTTTGCTCAGTTGGTTTAAAAGCGTTGATGAACACATACACCATAAAGTATAATTAGCCTGGTCGGCGTTGATTATCCATTATTTCACGTTATCTCTGCGTCGTTTCAGTCGCGCCGAGTTTAGGATAGATGGTTTCCACCTATAGCTGGCCTTATTTTGTAAGCAAATAATCACAACAGTCGAGGGTGAGAGAGAGAGAGACCATCGGATGATTTACTGAAACGATATGCAAGGCAAAATTATTTTGTGTATGTATTATGCAACATACGAAGTCGATCATCGACCCTTTAAGTAATTTTTCATAAAAGTAGAGTTACAGCTACACGAGTGCAGTGGTGTAACAGGAATTTTTTGAAATTTGAATACTTGTTAAAAGGGCGGTGGAAATGGAGTTTGGAATGAGGGGTTTGGAAAAGTGATTTAGAAAAGGGGTTTTTGGAAGAAGGCTTTTGAAGTGGGGTTTGGAAAAGGAGTCTGAAAAATTGAACTTTTTTTACTATCGAAATAACGAATTTTCAGAACTTTCTTTTCATTATTTCTACAAGATTATTTAACCTTACGCCACTGTAAGTTCACCTAGTTTTACAGGGCAACTTGAATAATCTTGTCGTAACTTTTCTGTTGCAGGTAAGCAAAGCACGACTCGAGAATACAGATACTTTCGTCGAGTCATCATCTGTGGTAAGGTAGTTAATTGCATGCATGAAACCGAACACCACTATTTTCCCTCCGGTTTCCTTGTTTTCCGACAAAACGCGAAATCGATTACCGAGTTACACTTTTCTTCCTTTTATTTTTTTTTTTTCAATTCTCATCGAGAATTTCCAATTAAATTTTCGTTTTCATATAACGCGTTTTTTTATTAAAGGATATGTATCAAATCTTAAATTCATGGTGCAGTCGTCTAAATAAAAGATTAATATTAATAAAAAAGTTAAATCGCGTAATAAAAAATAGGGGTCTTGTTATTTTTGTATGCTCAGTCATCGTGAATGCAAACATGTGCTGATATCGCGTTTATATATAACCTTTACGCCGAGTTCACCTTACACCCTCTCAAACCTACGCGGATCGTGCTTAACGGTCCGTAATGTCGTAAATTGATAGTAAATGTCACATCTGGATTGCAGAATGAAAATGTCGTTCCTGCGGAAAGCTTCTCACTAGTACATTACTTCGAAGCTTCGCGAAATAATTTAAAGAACACGTAGTGAAATTTTATAGGATAGGATACTTTCTCTGTAGGAAAAATTTGAAAAACAAATTGAATAAATTGATTGATAGCTTTTATATTGATGAATGCATTACTGTTGAATAACGTGAATAAAATAATTAAATTTTTCGTTTTGAAACGTGAAAGGATTTAAAAATTTTTCTATTTCGAATCATCTTTTCCCTCTTGGTTGAGAATTGGACAAACGGATGCATTCGACGGGTAACTATCAGACAATCGATACATCGCACTGGTTTCGTTGTATCTCTCAATTTCGGGTGCAGCTTCGTGAATACCGAATACGAATGCCCGATCGGTTCCAGGAATGGAGCCTGGTACCGACGCGACATCGAAAACCACCCTTTCGCTTCTAAAATCGACCTACACGCGATTCTCGACTGCAAGTCAATTCAATGAAGCCAACAGACGACAATTTCTCGACGCTCGTGCGGCTGATATCTTTATTAAAGGATGAAATCGAATTTTTTAGGTATCACGTGATTTGAAAATAGACGATTCCAAATTCCGTTTTAAATTAAAAACTGTAGGGGAGAGTCGGATAACCTCGGCCACTTGTGACGCGCAGTTACGTTCTTTTTCAATATTATATAATTTATTATATTTTATTTCTCTAATCTCTTAAAATCTATGTTAAACTTCTTGAAAATCTCTTAAAATTTTCAGAAAATTATTGAGATTCTTTTAAATTCAATGATAACAATTTAAATTTCTTTTATATCCTTTAAAATCCATTAAAAGTATTAGAAATATCTTCAAATTCCATGAAATGTTTAAAAATTCCAGAAAAATTTTAAAACTCATAAATCTTCTGAAATCCACGTTAAAATTCATGAAAATCTCTAAAAATTCCTAGAAATCTTTTGAAATTCCATGACAAACTTTAAAATCTCTTAAAATTCCCAGAAAAATTCTTGAAATTTTACGGTAACATTTAAAATCTCTTTATATCTTTTATATCCCTTAAAAATATTACATTGAAATCTTATAAAATTTCATGAAATCCTTTAAACAGGATGTCTACTAACCGGGAATTAAAATTACAACCGGGAATTAGCCGGGAATAAAAATTCTAACCGGGAATCACATTTAAAGTTTTCAAAAATATTGCAGCATCTTTCTTTTTCCCTAAAAATTCGTAAGCTTTAGGCACAATAAATTACCAAAATATTATTTTATTTAAATATAATAAAATATCGCAATACATAAAATTACACATAGGGAAACCTTATGTTGAATGCGTTTTATTTATGATTCTAGCAAAGGAAAATTTGATAATTATAACCGGGAAAAAACTGGGAAATAGCCAGGAATTCGGTGGTTGAAAAATAATAGACACCCTGTTTAAAATTCTCACTAAATCATTTAAATAAATATCAGAAAAATCTCTCGAAATCACTTAAAATTATTAGAAATCTCATAAAATGCCTTAAAATTTCAGGATAATATTTCAAATTCTTTAAAACCTCATAAAACTTTTACAAAGCTTTTAAAATCCCTTAAAATTACACGAAATATCCTAAAATCCCATTCAATTCTACCAAATCATTTTAATATCCTAAAAATCTCTTCAATTTCGTAAAAATCACTTAAAAATTGTTAAAAATGCACATAAAAACCTTCAAAATCATTAATCTCTTGAAATACATGTTAAAATTAGTGAAAATCTCTAAAAATTTCCCGCAAACTCTGGAAATTTCTCAACTCTTAAAATCTCTCAAAATCAATTAAAGATTTCATCAAATTCCATGAAATCCTTAAAAATATTACAAAATCTTTTATAAATTAGAAATATTTTTTGAAAACCCTTAAAATTTGACGAAAACCTTCTAAATCTTTGTAAATTCTACAAAATCTTTTAAAAATCATAAAAAGCTTTTGAAATTCCTCAATAAAATTCCCTATAAAGTTTTAAATTCCTTATTTAAATCCCATAAAATACATGTTTTAAAAGTCATAAAAGTACCTTGAAGTCAGATTGAAATCTGATCAAAATCGTGAAAAATTCTAAAAATTCCCAGAAACTTCTTGAAATTCTTTAAAATTCTACGATAACATTTAAAATCCCATTACCTCTCATGAAATCTTTAAAAATTCCATAAAATTCCCTTAAAATTCCTAGATTTTCAATGTATTTCGAGTTTACACTCGTGACAAAATGATTATTAACAAAATCAAATTCAAAATTTCAAATTCAATTCACGCGGAATTTACAATTCGGCAAGTATCGATTGTCGAAAATCACTATCGATAATTACACGACAAATCAGGAGTGCGGAATAGGCGTTACGATATTTCGACTTTGACTCAATCATCATCTTAAAATAGACTGTACTTTCTGCAATGATGAATCCCCTAATTAATTGTAAAAACAAAATTACTTCCCGCTCGAAATCATTAGTAAAAGACGATTATACGAAAAAAGTCATGAAAGGTCCCCCATCCGAGATCTAGCTGTTGCAGTTACTATCTCATTTTACATATTTTAAAAAATATTTACTTACATCTCAAAATTCAATTAAAAATAGTGAAAAAATAACTGCGAGAAATATTTCAAGTGTAATAAAATTGCGAGATAGTTGAAATCAAAATAGCTATTTTCAGCTTTGCAGGATGAGCGGTTCTTTGGGGGCAATCAAAGTTTAATTCAAATTCAGCACTCTCTTCATTTGCAAGCACAATCCGTGGTTTAATTAAAGTGCAAAAGCACTAATATGCATCTGTGATAGTATATGTATGCAGCTTAATTAA
The DNA here is from genome assembly GCA_904066015.1 of Synergus gifuensis. Taxonomy (NCBI): domain Eukaryota; kingdom Metazoa; phylum Arthropoda; class Insecta; order Hymenoptera; family Cynipidae; genus Synergus; species Synergus gifuensis. The sequence continues at coordinate 592,646 of CAJFCO010000115.1, read as the reverse complement.
GTTTATTTGGATCTTGGGTTGAAGTAAAAAGGCGAAATTTGGTTTGATGATTTTGGCATCCCAAGAATGGTTAATTATTGACTTCTAATAACCCAATTTTCCGTATTTTTATTATTATTATTATTTTCTGAGATTGTTTGTTTGAAAGTTAAGAGATTCATTCAGAATGGAAATTTCGAATTGTTCTACTTTTGTCCGTGAAAGTGCGGTTAACTCATTTCTTAGGAGAAGATTCGACTTTCGACATTAACCTTTGATAGCTTGACCAGCCGTGCTCAGATAAGTTCGTCTTCTCTTCACTCTCCACTTATTGAAGTTTCCTCCTACCTCCTGAATCTCACGTGCCCCCGGCAGATTGGTCGTTAACTCGAATCAGTCTATTGTTCTGGTGTACTATTGGATCGAATTTTCGCACAATACCACGCGAATATCGGCTCATTGTCCCAAAGATTATCTCTTCGCTGCGTGAAAGGTCGTGGATTGTAATCATAATCTCTAAAGGATTTGACGTCAGCATAGTTTGGCATACATTTGGGTTTCTTGCTAATTGCTGGGATAACAGAAATAGTTTCTACAATTACATTTGTTTTGTAAATTAAATTGAATTTGTCAAGTAAACAATATCCTCGTTATATTTTTCATTGTCTTATAAGATTTCTTAGAATTTTGGTTTTTATCGACATTGCTAGAAATCTCCTTAAATATCCTTCTCTGAAAATCTTATGAAATCTCTAGAAATCCTTTAAAATATCGGAATTTTTTTTTCTGCACCTGTAATATAAATTATATGGTCCCATAGTTTCTTTCCCAGACAAATTTGAATGCATTCCACAAACTAGTATCCATACACTGAGTGTCATTGTGGAACAAGTTGCTGATATAGTACCTTCTTTTGGAGAACGCGGCGAGGGATTGGGACAACGGAACGTCGCGTCGGAGGGTAGAGCTTGGAAGCAATGCGGACAGTTATTGCAAGGGTGGGTCATTGAAATGATTGGTTGCTCTACGGCAAGGCTAACTGTAACACTACGAGGAAGGGGGTAATTCCACGGTGCGAGGGGGAACTGGAAATAGGTGGAACGCCGGCACCAAGTTGATAATTGGAAATTCATGGGATTCCCAAACTAAGTTGTTCTAATCTGCTTCGGCCACGTCCTGTGGTCGTAAGCTACGAAAGATTAGGGCGCAATACTCGTTCAAGGACGAGTATTGGAGTAAGGACCATTTCTACCAAGTTTGACTCGATCTCAGGCACCAATCTGCATTTCCTTGCAACAATGCTCTACCTCAATATCGATTCAAATTACTCATAAATCTTACCAACGATCTACTTAAGTTTTACTACTTCTATTCTCCTCAACCTATATTCATAAATCTAGGGTTAAAGGAGATTAGAAATTTGGCTACATTCCGCTTTTAGAGTGACCGCAAAAGATAATTTTTAAATTTAAAAATCCTATTCAAATCCGCATTAAACATTTTCATTATTAGGTTATTTAGGAGACTTTATGCAACTAAAAAAAGGTAGTCTCGTATTTCTTGTCGGTCATATTTCTTCAATTTCATCTTCGTATTCATTTCATCCGTAACTTTTCCAAAATTTTCATCATGTACATGTATAATCGACCCCTTGATGAGTTGAGGACGAGTACCTCCTCGTAATAATAACGACGAGCTTTTCTTTTTCATTTTTCTTCTACTTGATTTAATCTGTAGAGATGAATAAAAAAATATGAATTCACGGCAGAGTTGAGCACATAGAAAGGAAAATTACGTTGATTGGGTCGAGCCCGATCGGTCAATGGTGCCCTCTATTATCCTTTCCAATTTCGTTCGATGTTAGAGCATCGGTAGAAGGTAGAGAGAGGCTGGTATATACTCCAAGGAAATAACGTAATTGGACAGCCATGCGTTCGCAGTACTGCTTGCAGGTTCTCGTTAAGTTTCATTAATCCGATGCGAAATGGGACGATGGAGCTTAAACATCGATTTGGAACCCGGAAGAAGAAGAGACAGGTCGGCAGTCTGAATCTAATCCCCTGCACGCTATCAGTTCCACTCGTTTTCCAATAAAATCAAATAACCCGTACAATTATTAGGACAACTGTTAGGACAGTTATTTGGAAAACCCAATTCAATCCCTAGGAATTGAAAAATTCATAAATCAAATGGAATTATTTTAAAGAAACAAAATTGTGGGTCTTGTGCATTGAAAGCAATTTTTTCTTGTTTCGTTTTTTATTAAAGTTGGGAACTTGAACCACATCGAGAGCTTTCGTTTTCCCACTAATGGCTTTCGATCTTCTTCATGGTTATCTTCGATTTGAGTGCGGTCCTTCTTCTTCGTAAAAGGTCCGGAAAACTTTTTCAATCCAAGCCTCCTCCTCCCCCTTTTACCCATTTTGAACGTGAAATGTGCCTAGATTCGTTCACGGTTGGCGACTTGATCGACAGGTCGATTATCGTCCCAGTATTTTTTAGCATGAAATCAGCTTCGTTAGTGAAAAAAGTGTCCGTGCAAAAAATAAGTTTGTCTTTTCTACACTGAAAGAAATTTTGTAACATAATACGTTAAAATCGATATTACAATTTAGTATAATCTTTTACGATTTAGGGAAATCGGGTATTTATATCAGAAAGTAATATAAAGGATTCAGAAATTTGCTAAAGACTATACTAAAAATTATGAGTCATGCGAAAAGAATAGACGAAAATGTTTGCACTTGTGAGAAACGGCATGGTGCTTATTCTGGTGGTTATCAGGAAACAAAAAGTTCTCCGAAACTTCGATTCACATCGCGAGCGCTACGGTCGGCGAATTCGGCTGACCTCGGGAGATTATCGGAGCTATTCGGTTTTCTTAATATCGAGACTTACAATTTCCTCAACTGAAGCTTACAATTTTTGTTAGCGTCTATATTAATTTGTAGAATATTTCTATTAACATATGTAACTCAAGCTGGTAATTTCTGTAAATGCTTTTATATTATTGGATAATATCATTATCAAATTTTATCATTCTACGTTCGTAATACATAAAATATCAATCTTTGCTATTGAATATACCAATTCTTGTTTTCAAGAATTTTAAAGTTTCGTAAGTATGCTAACAATAATTTGTATATTTACACGATTTCCCTAAATCGTAATCGTCTTTATCAATTATGAATATTGAAATAGCAAGTATTGATATTAAATTTCTGTCAGTGTAATTCAAACAAACGAGCTGGAAATAAAAAGTTGCTGTATAAAGTTAATAAATCATTATTTAGCTCTTCGCAACAAAGATCAAATTAATTCAAAAATATTCTACTTCGACAATTTCGTTTTAATCAACGATTCTATTTTCAAGGCCATTAACTTTTGCTCTCGGCTCTAGTCAATTTAATAACGTCTAATTACGTTTAATGTCATTGGGCTGGTTCGACAGGGTGAGAGTAAAGCCTCTTCCTCGTCAATCGAGAAGGATTAAGAAGGGTCAAAGCTGAGATTTCGCAAAAGAAGGCAGATGGATCGAGAGTGTGGCGTCTATCTTCAACGTTGCTCTCTCTAAAGAAGAGAATGGACGGTAAACACTTTTGGCCTACCGCCACGGTAGCCACGAAACGAAAGTAAGGGACAAAAAGTAGATAAATGGCAGCTGGATTGGTGAGGGAAAGCTAATCTATCACGCCCTGAGGGTGTGTTATTGACAGTGCAAGAACTGTCTAACCCTCGCCTCCCCCCATACTTTCTCTCTCTCTTTCTCTCGTATATCACCCTCTCAATTGCTCTACGCCTTCCTTTCTTGCTTTACTATTCCATGGTCTACTCTTGCTTCATCTCTTCCTCCTTATATAAGGTATCTTCTTCCCTTCCTCTTCGTCTTTTTTTATGATCTACTCTTCCCCACGCACTTCTTCCGAAAGGGGATTCTGTGGATAATAGAGAACGCTAGATCCCACTAAACTTGCGATGAAAAAGCCTCTTAATTTTCTTGAATCAATGAGACACCTTCTTAGTTTCTTAGGAAGGATTTTAATGAGGAGTTCGAAGAGTATTTGCAAATTTTGTTGAAAGTGGTAATAAGAAGTCAATTATTTCAAAGGTTCAAAAATAAAAGTTCCCTATAAAGATTCGAAAAAAAATTTCTCAGCTCGGAACCTTCCAATAGAACGGAACCAATTACGTAATAAAATTCAATTGCTGGCACCAACCATAAAAAATGGATATCAATTAATCTAGGGTGGGGCCAAGGCTGCAAGAAAGATTTGTTTTCGGAAGATCGTTAGGATTGTCGAATATCGATGTGATATCAGATCGCTTTGACGTTGAGCATCGAGTTGTATGCTCTAAGTGGAAAAAATCTGTTGACTGAACAAACGTGCTCGACGTTATGTTCGTTCGACCAAATAAAGCACACAGCACACATTCCAGATAGGGCAGGGTGTTAGTAAAGGGACAAAGGGGTAAGATATATAGTATTTGCAGAGTTATTAGATAGGAGTTGCATTTCCCCTCCCGATTCTATCGATTGCACATTTACCTGATGAGTTATCCATGCGTTATGAATTCCGTACACCATCACAAGAGGGTAGCGGGGAGAACCAGAAGGGCGAGAGTAGAAGGGAGCAGCGAGGGTTGAAAGGGGCATTGGAGCACCGGGGAGTGTCGGGAGTGCTCGATACGCAAAAAGTGCCAGTGATTACGATGGCTCATCGTGATTTCATGTTTTCGAAAAGTATGAAATCGCGATTCCCGCGAGGCGAGTAATCGGGCTGAGAGAGATGCTCCTCGATGAACTGAAAAGCGATGGCTAGTTTGAAAAAATTGTCGATATCCAATATCAGCTGATTGCTCTTTTTTCTCTTTTTTTTTCTCGTTTTTTTTTTTCGTTTTCTAGTTGTCTCCTTTTCTCTTTTTTCCCAACCCATCCCATCATATCGCTCGATCTTTACTCCCCATGCTCGCTAATTGATTAAACTAAAGACCTTCTTTAGAGCTAATTTCTTTATAATCATGTAGTTAAGGGAATTACCTGATATTATCGACAGGATCTGATTTATTAGACTAATCACTTCACCAAGTGATTAAATTATATCTCTGAATTTTAAATCGGACCTTTTTAATTATCGTGTAATGAGGTTTTAACCTTTTCGGTCTTCTCGTTTTCTTGCAATTTGTGCATTGATTGAACTAAATTGTTAAGACGAGGTTGAAATTAGGCGCGCGTGTGGTTTAGGTTAATCACGTCTCGGGACAAAATAAACGACAGAGCGTGTTTTAGTGTTAAGCGGACTCCCCAGGGATGCTACCAATGATTGCTGCTACCGCATTTCCCGGGACGAACGTTACGATATTGCTATATTATGCTAATTACGCGGACTCTCATGGTCAATGGAGCATAACAATAGCTACATATATTGTCGCGTAACAAGGTGCGTTGCGATTGATCAAAGCTGCTATGATTATGCTAATTTCATAACCCTCACAAACACTGCCGTATGCATAATCCTAAGAACCCTTTCTACTCAAATATTTTTGTATGTATCTTCCCCTGAGAGATGTTATATAAGACTTGAACAACCCCTTAATCATTATTTTGAAAGTTGAAGGAAAGATCAAAGTAAAAGTGTGAATGGAAACTATAAACTAGAACTATAAACTCAATTCTGGAACTATAAACTGGAATTACAAACTGAAAGTATGAACTATAAATATATACCGAGGAGGCAGAAACTAAATCCAGAAAAGTAGAAGCGAAAGCAGGAATTATATGAGAGGAGTGAAGGAGCATCCGTCGCATGAAAGCGTGAGACTTTGTCCTGTGCTATTTCAATTTTTAATTAACGTAATACGAGAAGGAGCTTAATAATTAATAACTCACTCAACGTCGCTTCTGCCAGAGCGATCACCTTCATCACCATCGAGTTTACTGGTGCAGCGACGCCTAGTCATTACAGACTAATTGAAAATGATGATGACAGTAGAGAAGCGCCACTCAAGTCGAAACAATACCAAGTACCATGCACCATTCCCTCTGATATAAGCCCTTCTCTGCACCAACCCCTCTGTTCAGATTTATCCAGAGCCAGCGACCCTTTTTCCAAGTGCACACTCGTGCAAATTTGCATCACGCTCTCACGTGAACTAGAACGCAAAAGAATCAATTCATGAAAACAAAGGCGCAGACAATCAAGAGAAAAATTTACGGCTGCAAACTTTAAGCTTACCGAGCTTTTCAAATCACAGTATTTTATTTTGCTATAGCTGCAATAGAATCGAAAAGATTTCCAATGCAATCAAGACCGAAAGGTACAAGTCGAAGAAACTGGGTGTGGTCAGAGAAAGTGGGCGTGTCCAACTGCTACAGTTAATTGTAGAAGTGAACGCGGAGAAATGACACAACCAATAATAAAACTGGGCGTGTCTAAGGGGTAGAGTCAAGTAAAAAGAGGGCATTGCAGTCGCGAGATCTTTTTATACTAATATACATAGAAAGATAAGAAAGGTATAGCAATTTGAATGTGAAATGTGAATGTAATTAAAATTAAAGCTTACTTGAGAAAGAGGAAGAATAAGACTCGATCTTTTATCGGCAAGGAGATTCAGGAAATTGCATGCTAAATATTTAAAACTGACCGTCATTGGATTGCGGTTAAGACCTCGGCCATAAGCTGTTTTAAGCCTCAGGTTTTACGAAAATCCTTGGTTCATGTAGAAATTTCCCATTAGTTGCGTTACTCAGAGAAGGGATTGACTACCTAAACGTATAAATTTATTTGAATAGAAACCATTTAATGGAACTTAAACAATTACTTAAATAATCACTTGTATAATCTAGGCAGTTTCAGTTTTCATAAAGCTGAGCTTTCTATCTTGCGCTAAGCTATTTTGCTTTCTAGATTAAAGAGAAGTTGCATGGAGAGAGTATATCATTTACGTTTCATGTCATTTGACAATATTAGAAGGAAATATATTCTAGTTGAGTAAAATTTTGGTTTGAAATGAAACAATTTTATAATGGATTTGAAATGAAAAGTAGTCCTGAGAGGAAGTTAGATTTGAGATTTATTTATGAGTTTAATTTAGAGTTTGGATTATGTTGAAAATGAGGATCATGTTTTTGAGACTAAAAAGGGAGAATTTGGGGCTTTGAAATTTTAATATAGCTCAAAGGATTGAAAATTTATAATATGTACATTAAAAATGCCGCTCTTTGTAACATTCCAAAACCGGTTGAAGATTCCTGGCAACAATCCTCTATAATTGCCCAATTTTTTCTCTACATTTTTCGCGTTACAAGCCGCACGAACTGTACATATATCTACTGACTAAAATAAATTATTACATTGGCAGACAAACACAGAATTACTCTAGCGGCCAGCCACAAATACATAGGTATATGTGTATTGAACATCCCAAACATTGGATTTTCGACCATGTATAAATATTGGACATTGATCGTGATTGGTTATAAAAATATGACTAATGATTTCACTGATAAATATCGTTTTATTGTTACAAAATAATTTGACAAATTCTTGTTGATAAAATTGAATGCTTAATCGGAATGAAAAATTAAGAATTAAAATTAGTTTTTAAAATATTTTTAATGAAATAAAAACGTCAGCGAATTTTATTGAAACCGAGATTTTTCTGAAGCTATAGACAGAAATGCGGGTCTATAAAATACAGGCAACCCCTTGCACTCGTCAAACTAGAGCTTTTAAAAACATATGTGTTCAGAAATGCAAAACGAGGGTCGAATACGTTCTTTTTATTGAAAAATATCATTAACTCAATCAATTAGTGTAATAAATCAAAAAGTATATTTACATTTTCTATATGCATATAAACAATTGAATAATGAACAATGTACATTTTATCTACTCGTAATTCGTAAATGTAATTAATCAAAATTCATGTATGGTGCCACTCTTCGACTAAAATTAATTAAAACTTCTCACAAATTGTTTTTACTCTTGTGAAATCGTCCTTTTTATCTTAATCAGCAATCCATAGTGTACCACAATTATGCGGAAAGTTAAATTCGGTTACTTTGGCGATAGGGAAAGGAATAGGGCGACGAGGGAGTGCGAATAAACTCGAGTCTCTCATTTTCGGTCACGCAGGCTTCGCGTGTTAAACATCCTGAGTTATGTGTGGCAGCGAACTAGAGATGGTGATAAACGCCCGATGCCCAAGCCTGAGGAATTAATATTTGTAACTGTAAACTGCACTAAATGCGAGCAGACCCGCGAAGTTTAGGAGGGCAGCAAGAGAAGGAAAATTGCAGGAAGAAAAGTGGTACGTCCTACTGGAGGTGATTTAGGGGTTGTAAATCTTCTCGTTCCACGAGTACAATCAGCCACGAAGGACTCTGCTCGATGTAAAGATAATTACTAGAATAGACCTGCAATTTCTTTACCATGGGTTATGCTCTATAATAAAACGAGATCTTTCATACTAGAATTAAACCTGCACTCCAATTTTTTATAATTATTCACAAGAAAAGCAGTTTCTTTATATAGAAAAAAAATACTTCAGAAGCTAGTCAATCAATAATTTCTACTTAACACGGAGAAAAAGGTATGGTTGGGACAATCATATATAATGATAAATATGGCACATTCATATTATATGGTTGCTCCAACCATATTATTGTTGCTGCAGCTAAATTGAATGGTTGCGTTAACCAAACTTTGGTTGCGTTAACCAAACTTGCTCTGTTAATTTCACAAAATCAGTAAAATTTCAGAAAATCGTGTCTGATGTTTCACCCTCAGAATATCTTGAAGGGTATCAGTTCCCAGAAAGAAGAAAAAGCGACAGAATTTTTTCTCAGAACTTTCTCGGAAAGTTTCGTCGCGAATTTTAACCGACAACTCCGTCACGTTCCGTCGAGGAAGTGGATGAACTCTGTAGGAAAAGCTAAAGACTAAAACGATAGTTTAGAAACGGATGGATGGAAGGAGAAGACGAGTGAAGAAGAAAGGGGGTAGGCGTCGAGCTGAGATTGCAGTATATAGCAAGGCGGTAAATAACACGTCACACGCCACTCCGTTTACTTTGTTCCCCACCTGTGAGGGTAACTCTTTGAAACTCGCAAGACAGAAAGAAAATTAACTAGATAGGAGGAATTAATGTTACAGAAGGAGGCGATGATCGGATCTTAATAAAGTCTACTTAACGTCAGCTGTTGCTTTTGGGAAACATTTTTTGTCTTCTTTATCACGCTGCTGCTGTTTCAATAATGAATACTTTTTTGCTTTGACTGTATTTCTCGACCTCGACTTTTTCAATTTTTACGTTTACAATTTTTGATACTCTAATATTCTAATTGTGTTTATTTGTTACAATTTTGCTATTTCTTTATTGATCTTAGAATGAAAAGATAGTTTTTTGTTGACACCAGACATCAGCCCTTAGGAGAATCAATTTGGTCAAGAAAAATGAGATTTTAATGGTGCAGCTTTTATTTTTAGGCACGAATAAAATACTGAAATACGTCCTTGAAAAAAGTGACGTTTAGTTTAACGCTTTCGGGTCGTTGGACGATGATGGATTGGATCGTGTTGAAATGACGTCACGCCATAAGAGCCATTTGGTAATTACACCGGCAGTGATTCGTTCGCGTCTTATCTATCGAGGTTCATCAATAATCTTCTTCATCCGGGAACCGTCAGAACCGTTGCGTTGCTATCATACTGCTACCAAGATCGCGACTTTCTTCGCGATCCCGCCTTGTTGATGAGTCTTCAGGGCCGACGCCGACGCCGACGCCTCGTTCGTGGTTTTAGGCAAAAACGCACTCTCATACGAGGAAGAGTGGCGGTGGGCGGAAGGCTTTTGAGGATATTACATACCTTTCCGAAGGATATTAAATTTTGAGATTTATCTCGTAACCCCTCGCCTTCTTTTCTAGGCTTGGCGGCACGATTACGAAAGCCGAAATGCCTGCCATCTCTGACGTCAAAATCGCACGACAAAGTACTACGCGAGCTTCTTGTTTGCTGGGAAGCTCATCGAATGTTTTGCCCCAATAAACGGTTTTCAAAGTCCTTAACTTTTTTTGTTGATTTTACCAAAATGGAACTTTGTTTTTTTTACAAACAAACCTGTTTGAGTTAGTAGCTTGTTGAAATAACTATAGATAGTAAACAAATATGTAGATCTTCCTGTCAGACATTTCTTGAGACTAAAAATGTATTCAACAGTCTTTTGAAATTCCGTGAAGTTTCAAAAATAAATGTTTCCGTAAATATAATGTTTTTAAATCTTTTATCTTTGCAATTATCAGGTACAACTTGATTAGTTTTCACGGGAAAAGGGCAACAGTAATCCATGGTCTATAATCCATAATCTCAATCTGTCTATAATACCTTTGGATTTCAATAATTTTGAAAATGCGACTCTGCGGTACGAATCGACTATTTATAAACCACACGAGATTCGAGTTCAGATTTGTTCATCACGTGGATCCATCGAAATATCATTTCGCAGTCTGAATAATGGAAAATTATCTGCACGAAATTAATTCACGATCATGTAGGGTGCGACGCTGGTTATATTGCATCCCTCTCTAAGTCCACGAGCCGATCAGGCTAATATTTCCATACAACGCTGATTGCTGAAACAGTCCTTGGAGCAGCCGGTGTCTCCATTACCATGCCGATTAATAATTACGCTGCTCTGAATTGGATCCCCATTCCATTTCCCTCTCATCTATATATATATGTCTCGACTTTACATTTCTCCAAAGCTACAAAGCCGAAGCCTTCAAACCAGTTTGAATTTCATGAAATTCGTAAAACTTTCAAGCTTTTCACTGATAAATTCCATGAGTTTCAGTATTTCAGGAATTATTTATAGGGATTAAATCTTCATTGAATTTATCAAACTTATCAGGAATTACGGAGATATTTGATCCAATTTATAGATGAAATATTTATAATCGTGAATTTGTGAGATGAATTTCTAATAATTCACTAAACTCGAATTGATATCTTTTTGGAACAACGTAATGCCATTTGATTAAAAGTGAATGAAGAGATTGAGCTCTGCTCTGGTTTTCATTTCGCAAATCTAATTTAATAACTCACACATATATATAGGTCGTCGCTCTCCGCAAGTAATTGGAACAGCTTTTTTGGTTCGCACAAGGGGTCCTTATTTTCGCAGCACTTATGGAAGTGATTATTAAAGTGGAAATGTGGCCTCCTTTCTTATAATATCCATCGTTGAGATTTTCTCTTTCATTTTTCTATTTTAAAGGTCGACGTGAAAGTCGATAAAATATCCGCGGAGGTAACAAATGTCAGCTCTGATGATAGCTGTACCGTGTGGTGCTACGTCGCTTCGGTTCTTCAATTCCGAGCCAACCGGGTTGGAGTGATAGAATAAAAGAAATAATCTCTACAGGTCCGAAAAATAAATTAAATTAATCCATTACCTTTGCCAGGTTAAATTAGTTGACTTTTACTCTCTGAAAGATAATTTCAAGTAGGTAAATCATTTTTATAAACTTATCTTTTAAAATTATTGATGCTTGATGAAGTTTTCCAATATAATTCCCATTATAATAATATGAATAATGCGAATTAAGAACTTTAATAAAAGTCTTTCTTTTTCTCGGTCTGAGTAAAATTGGAAATTTATCTTAAAATGGAGTTCCAGATGGCGGTTTATAATGAGCTCGATTTGTTTTGGTCTTTTTTTTCCGAGGTTTATAACGGATCCAATTAGTAAAATATTACGGTCATCTGATAACGTGAGAAACAAAGTAATATTCGTACTATTGATCGCCTCATTTTCTCTCGATTTATACTCGAGTTCGTTAAAATCCCTTATTACTTGCGGTATTAATTAATATGGATCAAAATCTATTTGACGAGTATTCGTGACTAGAATTTTAATAAGCTTGTCATTGTTAATATTTTACACAGAATTTTATTAATAAGATCAAATTTTCATTTTAATGCAGAAAATAACATAAAATATGTATTTATGTAAGAGCTGTACAGAGCAATTTGTTCCGGCTCGAACTATTTGTACCGAACATTACTGTACAGGTATAACGTTTTATTTTCGTGAAATTCCCTCATTTTTATGTTGACTTTTATTTGAAAGCAAGCCACCCAAAGTAGGATAATAAACTCTATTCAGAGTAGAATGATATTTTTTTATAACTGTCAAAACAGTGGTAACCAAATAATACAAAAGTCAGGAAGATTTAAAAATTTTTTATTTTAGTTCGTAAAGTGTATGGTTTTTAGGATTATGGGTTCTATTTGTCAATGGTTCGCTGTTCGAGCAAAATATTCTTGCATGTGGTGAAAAACGTTCTAATACTTCGACGTTAACGTAATACACGACGGCTGGTGCGCTAACTTATATTGCGTCGAGGATTACTACCACGTCGTTTCTTATCTACGCGCTTCAGGTACTTTGCTTGTTCGCCCCCCTCCGATTCAATTCTGCGGCCCGCTGGGACGATATTTAAATTTATTACATTTTGCCCTCATTCTTATTCGTTGATCCATAGTGGAATAAAAAATATCATTTGGAATAAAAAAAAATTCAATTTAAATCGCTCTCAACTGTTGTGCTGTCGAAAAAGTTTAACTGTATTTAATTTCTATTTCATTCAACACTTTTCACTTCATATACATATTTATCACTTTATATATTTATCATCGGTACGGAAATTTGGTATTCTCTCTTCGTTATTCAAAAACGAAAATTGTGAAAGCAATCGATTCCCTGGCGTAAATTAGAAATTTAGTTGAGTGTAGGATTTAGGGGTCGCGGTATTCGAAAGTTAATCGAAAATGAGAAATTTCGCGAACAAATTGAAGGGTTCCGTAACGAAGATGATTGGTAACGCCAGTTCGATTGGCGGGGCGGTAACTGCGTTAACGGGGTAATAATAACCAATCTCGAGGCGATTTCCTCTTGGCTCGACCAATCAGAAGACGCGCCCTCATTTCCGTTTTCTCCGACGCGTCAACACAACCTCTTCCTCTTGAAACGAGTAATTAAATTTTTCAACAAGCCCTTTCCAGATACTGAATTTATTTATTTCCATTTAATAAAAACTTTTCTTCTCTTTAACAAGATTTTAAATTTAGTTTCTTTTCTTAAAAGTAGAATTATTGCCAGTAGGTTAGATACACCAAAATTGAATTTACTCACTTGATGAGTTTGAGGAATAAAACTGAGTGAAAACGACAGAATTAATTTCGTGGATCAGGGATTCTCTTGTTTCCGACTAAAACGTTAATTTTTTTTTAAGAATGTGTCTCTGTTTTAGTGAAACTAATACAGCGAGGAGAAAGGGTGAAAAAGAGTCGAAGCGTGATCTTCTGGAGCTAAGTTAGACTCTTTCTTGGCAAGTTTGGGATAACTTGTGGATATAAGCTCTCATCTTATTTTGCTCCATTTCCCGCTTCTTAATTACTTTACTAATTCTTAACTAGGAACCTCAGTGCCGTCTTCAAGTCTGAAATAACAACTCATATCCGTACTTTCACCTACTCTTATTTAAGCTGATCAAGAATGATTTCTCTTCTTAATAATTTTTATAATACTATTTTAAGCGCCAAAATAAGGGATTATAAAAGAAACTAACTAAAAGGTGTTACCTTACTTCATTAAAATTCATCGAATTTATTAGAAATATTTTTAAATTTTCAGAAGTAATATCAATAAATCTCTTAAAATCTCATATAGTTACTATCATGAATAAAACGATTATTTCTTACAACTTTACATAATTCAATCATTTTCATAGGAGTTACAAAGGCGTAGGTAGCTAGATACTTAGGTGTATGTATTGTATAGCTTCATAAATTCCCCAATCGACCCCACCTTTCACCCCCCCCCCCCCTGGAGGTCCTGTGCTGTTGTTAAACTTGTGGCCGATAAATCAGGCGAACTCGTATAAATTTGTTACCCGCGAAATCGGATGTGGGGCGCCGTGCACTTGCAACAAGGCATCTCTGCTTTCCAACCAACCCCCTCAATCCTCAACCCTCACCCTGGACCACCGCCCTTGGCTCAACATCGCCCCACCTCATACTCTCGACTAGACTCTCATGGCGTGTTTATTACTGTTTTCCACCTGTATTTTTATTCAGTGTGTAACTACTACCCATAAAGCCTGATATATCGCCGATGCAGATTTATATATTGTTTCAACAATAGATATAACACAGTTCTCCCTTTTTACTTGAGCGCTCTTCGAATTTATAGCTAGACGACTCTCTTTTGAGTTCACCTTCGAACCCGTAAAGCAAGAAATCAAAAGAAGTGAGACTGGGTTTGTACTCGAGAAAAGTGTCGTTGATAGCTGTCTAGTTTGATTGGTCAATCCTATTTTGAATGATCCGAGTATAATTTAACATTTCTTATGTTTCTCTATTCCTCATTAACCTCGTTTAGTTAATCTCGATCCAAAGCGACACAGATTTTCCGCAGATTTTACATGAATGCAACCACGACCAGAACTCTGCGGTTTGGCCCACGAGACTCGAGTATAGTAAAGGTGGCCAATGGCCATCCGCAATGAACTCCGCCTCATCCATTAGTGAGCGAACTGCTTAAAATGTTTCGAAATTGGCCAAGTTACCAACTTTGAATTCTAATAAGAGGATCCTACATTACTAGCATAATCCAAGATCTAGAAAGCGTGTATACTATAGATGGAGATAGTTCAAAGTGGTATTACGCTTTTAATTACTTTTGGTATTTAGATGATGCATTGCTACATAGATTTGATAGATTGATATAGTGTAGAAGAATTTAGTATATAGAAGAGATTGAGTTTAAATGAGAGGCTTCGGACTAGACTTTCATTATCTGTTGAATTCTGGGCACTCTACAATCAATGCGCATTGAGACGATGGTCCTATATATCAACTGACGATTCGACTGGTGATTTAGGTATTTCGCTAACTATACCTGAAAGCCTTCCTCGAATCGAATCTCTCATTAGAACACTTTTCATTCACCTCATTAGTTTTTTAGAGACATTAATATACTTTTAAACTTCTTTGAGGTGTGTCACTTAGTCCGATTTGAACTCTTTCGTCCCCGACATGACGTCAGTGCATATTAAGTTAAGCCGTTAGGCTTTTAATACTGAAGAAGAGGAAATGTAATTTGAATTTAACAAATAACGAAAATGCGCGTTGTCACGTATAACGAGATATAACGAATCGATTTAACGATCTAGAGTAGCTAATTTTATTCCCTAGTAATGTGCTTTGAATGAAGGAAAGGTGACGCCTCTCAAGACGTTCTCGTGAAAGAGAGAATTGGTTGGGTTAGAATAGGGCAGTTGATGTGCGTCAAACGAGAGGGTGATAGCTGGAACAGTGAGAAAAGGGAAGAAGAGAGCGAGAGCTCTCTCATTTTCCTCGGCATACGGAATGACTTGTAGATCGAGTTAGTTTATTGAGGGAATTAAATGCCTGTAAACCTTAGCCGTTACTCGCTTAAAGGGTTATTAGCCCTATTTAGTCTACGGAATACAAATGATCAACAAGTAATAGAGAATAAGCCAATGAAGAATGATCTTTCAGGTGAGAACTTTCGGACTCATCATTGTTTATTTTGATGTTAGTATCCTGAATAATTTAGGCGATTAAAATGTTTTAGTTAAATGTTTTGAGTTATAAAATCGTAGATAGTTACATATCTTAATAATCTTTACATTCATCTTTACATTTTCCTTTGTTATTTCATCCTAAAACTGACTTGAAAAAAATGGAAACAGCTCTGAAGCTTTAAAATGTAACATGGTCTACTATAAAAAAAGGATTTTTGAGACATTTCCGGAGAAAGGTTTACGGATCGTTGACAGTTTGACCGCAGCATCTCGAAACATTACTCAGTAAACTTGGTCGCAACGTTCATCGCGGAGAGACATTTTAGACCACAATAAACGGTTCGCCCTCCAGCAAATAAAGCTTATATAATGCTTTTCGCGTTACCGTGGCTCTGGTTGGCCGGGGTGTGATGCACTTTCGGAATATTTAAGCCACCCAGGCCATGTCAGAGGTAGTGCTTCTGATGGCCATAACAAGTGGTGGTCGCTCAAGTATTTCGTTCCCTCGTAAAACGATCAAGACGTATGCATAACGATCCTGCGAGAAGAGAGGAACGGGACATGGATATAGTTTAAAGCGGCTTAGTGCCGCCGCAGAATACTCACAGTAACTGGAAATGGGCGACCATTGGGCACAAACGAGTCACTATATTAGGTGGGAATGACGTGAATCGACCATCCACTGCTCCTCTGAGTATCTAGGAATGTAGTTGGGAAGAATATTCTCCTATTGCCTGATGCAAATTCTCCGTAACGCATTTCTAATGACCCTTGATGAACCCTGCAAGTTTGCTAATCAAAGTGGACTCAAGATGGACTCGTTTGCTACGATTTTTGTCCATTTTTACAGCCCTGTGTCATTTGTCCCTCAATCTAAGAAAAAAGCTTCAGCCGCAAAAAAGCTGTAATGAATGTCTGTCCCCAATCCGCGTAAATCAAGACGGTCATTTCTCGTGTCGAGGAAATCGCCTGTCGTAAGCACGCACTTGGTCAGGAAAAATTTAATCAAGGACCACGCACATTGACTATCGTGTCGTAGACTTTCTTCAGCTCCTCATTTGTCGCGACCCTGGTTTCTGGTGGCACGACCCGTTGATTAGTGCCAGCACCCTTCTCCATATGATGTTTCGTGCCGAGACCCGAACGGACGAACAGACCTTTCTACTGGCTCGCCTAGACGTCCTGGGGCGCCGGGTGGTATATATCTGTCACCATTAATCACGCGAGAATAATTAACAGGAGACAGGCTCCTAATTAGAAAGTTATCGCTGCCAATGTCGTGGCAGCGCGAACCTTCGCAATGACGGTTATAGCGCTGACGTTAGAATTCTCCTGAGAACGCGAATACATCAACGCCAAGGAATAGATTCAAGAGAAGATTTAGTGCCTAATGTCTGATACTCCTGAATAATTATGAAGATAAAAAATTGAAATCCAAAAAAATTAGAAAAATATTTTATTTACGGAGATTTACTTCTTGCAACATGCAAGAATTATTTTGGTATTCGTTATTACTAACGAACCATTGTAGAAGTTGTTGATTCACACTAATACTATCTTCATGTATTTACAAGAGTAATTTCCAGTCGACCTTCTGTCTCGTTTATTCATTCGATCGATAGAAAATTGCTTTTGTATGCCGAAACTTCGAAATATCAATTCTGTAGTTTTATACACTGGGCACCCTGTACCTGTTGCTTTCCCTAGAAACACTGTACATAATGCGATTGGAGGTTTGACCGTAAGAATAATTTTATCTTCCTCGTAGAACCTTTATTCGTAACTCCATTTTATTTATTTCCGTAATATAGCGTTCGTTAATGTAGGAAAATTCTTGAGAATAACAGTAGGCATCCCAAGAGGGACTTCTTTCTGATCGAAAATTTTTAAGAGAAGGTCGCGTTGGTAGACTCGCGAATCTTTGTTTTTATTTTTCTTGATATTAGCAAGGAACGTGGTAGGCAATCCTTGCCTTCCACGTCGTTGAGCCAGACGGCAATTCGATCGCGAAGCACCAATGAGATTTCTGAAAGACTCGCGTCTAATATGTCCAAAGCGCGGTGAAGGCTCTCTTCCGTAAGACCTGAAACACGATAAGACAGCCATTTACATTCTTGCTAAGAGCAATTCTCGTTGGCAGTAACAAGAGGTTTTGCAGCCTCTCCTGGGCTATAAGCGTTCTTCCATTTGAAAAGAACCTAAATGCGGAGGACGGACTTAACAAGTTTGGACTAATCTCGATTTGAATTCTTTAGCAGATGTCACCCCTTCAAATTTAAAACGAAATGTTCGAAATTACCATTTTCAATCTCTAATCATTTCATGTTATCTAGGAACTGAATAATGTATACCTTTTAATTGTCATTCAAGCACAAGGCCAATATCTTTTTCAAACCCTGTTTCATCCCTCTTTTTAAATCTTTTTCCAAACCTCCCCTCCAATTTCCTTTTTCAACTCTCTTCTTCTAAATCTTCTTCATTTCTTTTTATCCTATTTAAAGAGATCATTATACGTCAATCGAAATGAGGATTTAGTGTCAGTTGGTCTCCGATCGTATAATATAAACTTTGTGAGATCGATGTTAATGGGGCATTGATTACGTTTGTGCCAAGTCCGGGAATTAAATTAGTCTGCAGATCCAAACTCGTCGTTTAATTACTACCCCACATATTTCGCGATGAATGATTTGATTTCACTGTGAAAATTGGTATTATCAACATTCTCTGCTGTTCGAATTACGCGTGGGTTGCTTAATTACCAAGTTGATCGCTGAAATTAGTATTTGATTGTTATGCATTATTATTAAAGAGGCTCTTTTATTTCGAGTTTTATTTGACATTTATTTGATATTTGATATAATTATTCCAGTATTCACGCATATACTAGAATATGTAATGTCAGGTAAAATCATTAATTCCTTTTTTATTCAATGTGTCACTTGAACTGAATAATTTAACAGTTATTAGTCTCATTAATTATGAGTAAGTTTGAACGAAGGACTCATGTTTCAACATCAATGGTTTGTTTCCTGAAGATCAATACATCCAGAAGTGACTTTGCTGGTTTTCCTGCTCAGCAGATTGCTCTCCCATGCAAGAAAAAGCTTGAAAAGGGCAAGGGTCTCCGCGAATTTGGCCTTCCAGAAGGAAAGAACCCTCTTTTTTGCTAGAACTTCGTTTTCGCACCCTCCATTTATCCTTGTGCCTTGTGAAGTAGTTCGCAAAGCCTTCAGTTCGTCCGCTACTCATTGCTTCCTACTCAAAATAGAAATCCTTCCATTTCCCATGATCCGCCAATTTCTAAGTGCACGCAACCTACGTTCACTCAGTGTTCTGATTTGCACGATTGGACAATCATTTCTTTTTCAAATTTGTTGAATTTGGCGCCAATAGAGTGTAAAATTTACCTATTTTATATCTCAAAGATGAAATCTGACGATTAATTTGCTCTGTAAAAACTGTCTTATGAATTCCAAAATTCCTGTAGCATAAACTACTTAAAAAATTGTTATAGCTGTTAGAAATGAGTAATATCTGAGTTGTTTATAATTCCACAATCTTTTTACTACATCTCGAGTTAGAGTTAATTGAAGGAGATTCCGAAAGCAAGTGGTAATGGTCAACGATTAATC
This sequence comes from Synergus gifuensis, assembly GCA_904066015.1. Classification (NCBI taxonomy): domain Eukaryota; kingdom Metazoa; phylum Arthropoda; class Insecta; order Hymenoptera; family Cynipidae; genus Synergus; species Synergus gifuensis. The sequence continues at coordinate 573,422 of CAJFCO010000115.1, read as the reverse complement.
AGCCTTGCAGTAAGTAGTAAGAGACGTGAGTGGCCAGACCGTCGTTGCCTCTGGCTGAGCAATAACAGAGATTGGCTTGGTAAAGGCGGTAAACCCCTTCTCCAGTCTTATCGGGCTCTTGAAGTTATTTTTTAATTACGATCTCGTCGGCAGTAACGGACGGCAAACTCCATTCTGTGCTTACTGTCGGAGGAATAGAAGGGAAAAGGATCGCGAGACTGGCTCGACTCGACTTGTACCGCCTAGAGCTTTCGGTATAAAGCGTTCTATTTGCATTTTATTGTTTAATATAAGTTTATGGTACCCACGCCTCGAACTCCCTTTAAACCGTACACGACACACCGAGCTTTTTGTGGTTGGAGGACTCTACTTCAGTATGCTTCCTCAGTTTAATTTTATCTCTACTTCGAATCATCAACGATTACCAACACTCGGGACCAGCGTTTTTTTAAATTCTTAACAAAATTAAAAGAGTTTCTGCTATAAGCTTTGTAATTGAAACAAAGAATAGAATAGAAGAGGTTTTTTTAAATTCGAGGTTTTTTTTAAGTAGGTATATTATATAATATTATACATAATTGGCATTAGTTGAGTTTTTGTCGCAACTTATTTTGATATGAGGAATAAAAACTTTTAAGGACTTTTAGCTAACTTAAGAAATTTTCTGACATTTAGCCAACTCGTGACCTATAAAATATCCTGACATTTCCCAATTTTCTGAAAGTTCTCTTACAATGTGGTTGAAGTTTGCGACGTTTTAAATAAAACGAAACAAGGATAATCTCATAACAAAATAATGCTGAAAAAGTTTCATTCCCCTAGCTATCCTAGAACAACCCCTTTTGCTAGAATCAATTCTTAGAGGTCTAAAACGGTGGAGTTCCAGATTAAGAGTCGCAATGGAAGTGATGATATTAAAAAGAGAGTCACAATGATATTGCAATAGAAAGTTAGTAATGAGGTTCTTTTCACAGTAAATTAAACGTCAAAGGTGAGAGTTCACAGTTGCCAAGCGGAGCACGATATACGCGTCTCAGTAAGCCCAGCGTTGTGGCACTTATGCACCGCTTAAAGTGGGCATTATAGGCACAATGGGGCTGAAAGCCTGCAGAGTAGTCTTTGTGAGAAAGGAGCGAACGTCGAACAGTGACACAAAGTGGCGTATGATTTAAGATGTAGCAATTTGAGGTAGAAAAAACATTGATTTTTATCTGGCTTTTATCAAACTTTTAAATTAAAAGTCCTAGTGGGAATCGATTGTGTAACTTTTTTGGATTTAATAAATTTTTTTTTTACATTTCATTTATCTTGTTAACTCTTATTATTACCTGTTGCTAGGGCTTGTTATTAACCTCTGCCTTCAACAATGAAAAATGTATCGAATAATTTACTCTTAGTAAAGCACTTTATAAACTTTCTTAATTTTTTTTATGTTGTAAACTAAGATTGGTGGTACACGTGATGATAACGTGACGTGACTGCGACTAGGACGTGTGTGTTCCTTCTTCCACGGTACACGATCTTACAAGCAGTTCACCAGCTGCTTTTGTAGTTTAAGACCATTTGATCGGATCGCGTGCACGGAACGCATTTATAACAACGTGCCTCCCTTTCTTCCCCCTTCCGTCACTCAACCTTTCTCTCTTTCTCTCCCCCCAGGTCAGTTTCTCGTTCTTCTTTAATACCCCTCCCCCACCCTCCCGTAGTGATCACTATCTCTCATTTTCTCTCTTTCTCTCATCCGCTCAGTTTCACAAAACAGCTCGACAGGAACGAGAATTTATTTACTGCTGAAATGATTTACATTTTATTTATCGCGGCTTGAAAGTTCAGAAGCCAGTAGTCCCAGGAAACTTTGGAATTTAATTGCCAGGCGACACCCTTCAAAGCTAGGAAGCAGGCAATCACGAATCCACCCCTGGATAAAATCTATCCGACTCGGAAGTAAAGAACTACACCGAGAGTCAAAGAAAATTAGTTCCTTAAGAAATCTCCTCAGGTCTTCAAAGATTTACTCACGAATAATTGAATACCTTTTTTTTTACTAACGGAGTTTTATATGTAGTGTACGTCTAAATTTATAAGAGAAGGAATCTAAGGCTAAAAAGGAATTTAAGGCTGAAAAGTAGTGTCGAGGTTATATCCTGTTCTGAAGAGAGATAATTTTAACAATGAATGGAGACAACTTTCGAGAAAGAGGAAGAGAAGGCATGACAGTGCAGGGAGTAAAGCATCTAGAGAAAATAGAAGAGGCAGATATGAAGAGTGGAGAACATGAAACAAGAGAATCACTTGACGCTAGACTTAGAGTTTCTCGTTGAGGATGAAGAGTGGGTGGATTCTGGCCTCTGCTCGTCTGTTGCCATAGCGACCTCAGTCGCCCTTTGGCTCAAACCAAGGGCCAGAGGCGACAAATCGCTTGTACGTACAATAATCCAACCTTTCGAGGGACGGTATTTTACAGACCGACTTCACTCTGATACTCGTTTCTATTTCTATCCTCCACGTGTCTTCCATCCAACTTATTCGTCCTTGCTCTTATTACGAATCTACTCCATTTTCTTTGCACTCAACATTTTTGTTTTTACCTTATTGCCACGTGCCACATAATACATTCGCCAGATAACATTTCTTGAATGAATTTCCTCGAGAAAAATGTCAACCTTGAAGTCTTTTTTCATTTCTACAATTTTTGCGTATATGTAGAAACTTTAGAGATTGTACTGAAACCTTTAAGTTTTTAATTCATCTGGGAATAAAATGCATAATGTTTGAGTGGTTATTGAGAAGAATAAACAAGGGAAGGATTTTATTGAAGGAGACTTGCATCTTGTTACAATCCTACAATATTATAAGATATTGTAACCCTTTGCTCATTTCCTCGACCGACTTGAATGGAGAAAGCTCTCTTGCTTCTTGGGACGGAATGCAATTTTCAGATTCTCGAAACGGGAACCGTGTATAAACGCTGGCATAGATTCGGATAAGGGCACATTCTCGATGTCAGCGTGTTCGCCGGCTTAACTGCAAACTCGAGAGAACTACGAGGTGCATTAGTGCATACTTGAGCTTGGTCCTGGCATTCTAAGCCGTTCCCGCCGTCTTAAGCATTACAATTTCCCTTGTTTTATTCGACCAAACTTACACGCCCGCCTACACGTCTGCGACACAATTTCAAGAAGAGCTTTTATTAGCCCTCGAGAGGCTTAAACGATCCCAATGCCCATATTAAAACATGTAACCTCAAGCTCGAATCTATTTCAGTTGAATATATAAAAACGTATAGTATTTTTCAAGAAAATTTTCTTTTTCTTAATTTATTGCATTTGATGTAGAGGTGTGCATGTGCAACGGTTCAATTCAAAACAATTCGTACCGGTTTGAACCTTTCGTCCCCGACATGAATTTAGTGCAGAGCCCTAGAGTAAATAAAGTAATATTAATATACCATTAAACAAGTTGCAAATTACTTCTGTGCATCAGGTTACAGATAACTATTTTTGGCTCTGGCCGACCCTATTCTGAAATCAAGAAACAAAATCTGGAAATCGTGGCAGATCGTTAAATTGCTATGTTGGAAGGAGATCCTCCTTCTAGGACTGGAGGATCAAAATAGCTCTACTATATGAGTGACTGGTTTCGTGGAGGGTTGCTGTCTCTGTGTCTACTTGGTAAGAGGGTATAAGGGAATAAAGCTCAAGTGAGAGAGAAAATGAAAGAGAAAAGGGGAGAGAAAGAGGGAGAGAGAGAGAGAGAGAGAAATAAGAGCCACAAGAAGAGAGAAGGAAAAAGAGATCCGTCCACTCGACTGCACCCCTGAGACCAATCCCCAACCCTTAACTCTCCTGGCTTGAGTTCCTAGCTACTGGAATCGGATTTCTGCTAAAAGAAAAGTAGACGAGTATGTATTTACACACATCTAGCAGATTTTCCGACCATTGTACGATAAAGACCTATGGAAAATTATCTCCTCATGATAATACCCGCCAAGTTGATAATTTTTTTCTATCTCTTTTGTAATTAAATTTTCTTTCGTATAATATCTTCATCAGAGTAACAGCGAAAACCCTAAATATTTATTTTTTAAATACCCCATTTTTTATCTTTCTCCGGGTTAGCGGGGTTTTTCGGGGTTAGGGGTACGGACTGCAAAACTATTTGCTTCGACTCGAAACAGTCAATAATTATTCGCGACATTCGAATTTGGAGAACCGTGGACTATAGTCCGCTATTGCCATGAAAGCGACCTAACGATATAATCCTTAGGCGCACATGAGACTAAAAGCCCTTGCTAAGGAGGGTTGTTAGACCAAGACCGATATTGCGAATCAGATTACAAGTAGCCTCTGGCTGGTGTCGCTTCAATATTGCAGTGGACTTGGACTTTTATACTTTGCTCCTCTTCCACTAATGAGAGGTTGAATATTTATAAAGCTCTGCGCCTGGACTGCCGCACCGAGTGTAGAGCCGTAATAGCGTAAAACGTAAGTTGATTTTATACGGCAACCATATCCTTACGAAAACCACCGCCTCGCTCCATAGAGTTTCATTGTAATTGCCTTGTTCGTCTTGACTTTTCCTTGAAACGGGATCGCGGGCTTGAATTGCATTATGCAAATCGCAATCTTGCTGAGTCTTCATTTCTACGACACGTTGCAGCCTTTTGAAGAACGTCGAGAATCGTGACAAAGGATCGGATTATTTAGAATAAAATATCAAAAACGCCTTTTTTAGGTCACTAAATTCCATTATTTTTTTGATTAAAACTATCATTTTTGGGCCGATATTATAACTTTTTTTAAAAAGATCGCAGAGCAGGTTTTAGATTTATTTTTAATTTCAAATGAATATTAAAAAAAAACTCGAGGTAACTTTGTAACACACTAATTACACAATTATAATAACCAGCTTGATTATAAAATTTCAATAAGGTGGTTTTATTTCTCTGAAATGAAAGTTAAAGTTTTGAATAACTGAAATGAAATCAAACCTTTTCTCTCAATTCAATCGCGTTAAAGTTTACCATAATTAATTAATCATTTAAATAAAAAAGTCGGGAATAACGCTCGACCTCATTGCATAATTGAATTTGCATTGGAGCAAAGTCGATGCAAATTAAAAGCAATACTTTTTCAATTTTCAATTTTCTTTTGATTTTCGCTTCCTTTCAAATCTATCAATAGAGAAGTTCCTCTCAAGATTTCAATATAATCCATAGCTGAAATTTATGCTCGAGCAGCTAACTTCACACTCGTGAAATTTATCGGGCAGCAATTCATTTGTGACATCTTTCGCGGCTTTTTCTATGTCCGGGGATAAATCGGCAGAAATGTAGCACTGTACATTTTTCAAAGAAAATACCGTTTTTTTCCAACCTTCTTCAATATTGACAGACGTGCTCGATCCCGATCGAAGTAGATTGAAGTTGGCTTTAAGATAAGTCACTTTCTCCCCTGGACTAGAAAACTCGATTTTGAACCCGTTCCACAGGCATCGAAAGACGAATTTCCAATTGACGTATGATGAAAAATAAATTTTACATATATAAATCATAGAAATGAATTTTAGAGAGGATTAGGAAATACTTGTTTGAAATCAATTCCCGATCGAAGATTTCGTGGAAGCGAAGCCGATGACGAACGAGAGAAATTAATTTCAGCCACGCATGGGGACTCAGTCGATCCCTTTTACGTCTTGTCCAACCCACTCGACGAGCATTAATATTCATGGCTGAAGGGGTGGCCCGCTCGGATAACGCTTATCTTGCCGCTGAAATAACTCGATAGCCGCACAGTCCTGACTCGACGTTTTCTGATCCCTTCCGCGAGCCAAACTTCCTCTCCCTTTCACTTCTACACCCCGAAACGGCTCTTCAACCCCTTTCCTTCTTCACTTCTCACTCGTTTCAACGATAAAAATATGAACTGCCAAGTTGACCTCGACCATAGTTATAATCTGTTCGTATCCAGAGCAAATGGCAGGAATGCCCGAGGCTAGCTATTGTACACGATAATAATATCGAGTCCTAACCAAACCTTAACTAGACCCCACAATCGATACTGTGAGTTCCATTATTAACTTCTAAATTTCAATCTCTTCGGGGCATACAGTAATTAATCGTAATAAGCGTGAGATTATGTACCACTTTTTATTGTTTAAAATTGTTTTGTGTTGTGAAACTTGGTATAATGAAAACTGAAGAGTATTTTGATAATAATTCTTATCTGCCTAATTGAGTTTCTTTTGCTTTTGCTATAGCGACAGGTTACGTTTAACAGAACTAAAGTTAAAGCTTCTAGTAGTCAAAATGTGTATCAATGCACATGCATCTGTATTTCGAGGACTCTGCTTCACCAAAGTAGTAAATACTTTAGAGAGCTTAGAATGGCATTCGCAGCGGTTGCCTTCCCGGGAAATTACCGTAAGCGGAAACTCGAAATAAACGATTCGAGGGTAGCAAAGGAAGTTAGGGGGGAAGAAATCGAGCGGAAGAAGTCGAGACAAGACGGACTTGGTTTTCGCTGAGCATTCGTAGCTCGTCTCTGTGTATGGTTAGGGGGTAGGAAGGTAGTAGGAGGGGTTGACGATTGTCTTCAGCACGAAGAGAAAAGCGGATTAAGGCGGTCGGTTAAAGAGCAGTTACCATACAGTTCGGCGGCAAAGAGGCAGGTGGAGGTGGCGTTGTTAATAGTATTGTGGGTTCGGGAGAAACAGGTACTAGTTTACAAGACTCGGCACTGCAGGTCTATAACTAGCTTCAGTTTCAAGCTTCCAAGCCAAGGAAAGGCAACTCGGGAATACAGTGGATGCTCTTTAGTGGTAGAAGTCGTGACGGTGTCGCTGCTGCTATTGCAATAGCTGAAACTGTCGAGTTAAGTAACTGCTGGTACTCACAGTAAGTTCGCGCGCAATGAGACCGCCTACATAAATACGCCTAATACATTTACTCGGAATATAGCCGGGGCGGAGGTACTGTAGACCCATTTTCAAAAGCAACTTCTCTTCTGAGTCTTGCCTTTCTTGCCTTGCTTTGCCTACCTTCCCTTGGATGGCTTCTACAGCTTCTGCTTTTTCACTCGCTTGTTGCAATCCCAGAAGCCAAGTCTTTCAAACCAACATCCTAAGCCTTTAACGAGGGTGCTTCATTCATCAAGCCCGTTATCATTTAGGATTTTAGCAAAATTCAGAGAGCTTCATGATTTATGGTTTCAAAACTCTAAAATTTGGTAGCTCACTATCTTGGAAGCTTTTGGTAATAATGATTCGTGTCCTCAGCCACTTTAGTCACACGGAGAGAAAGCTATGGTTGGGCCAACCATATTTTTCAATATTTATAGTTGGCCTAACCATATCTTTTCCCTCCGTGCAGGTTCGAACCATTTTGTTCCCGACGTGATGTTAGTGCATATTGCTGCACGCCTAGGGAGTAAATAAAATAGTGTTGAACTTCTCATATTAACTTCTCATGGTAACTTTCTTTCATGACTTTCATTACAATTGATTTTAATGTAAGCACAAGTTTTCGGAAAATTGTACGAGATTAGAGATAAAACTCTAGTGAGAGATTCTATTCATTTTATTGCTAAACTAGAACACATCATTTTCTGAAACTTATATCTCTATAATTACTCCGAAGTAACATTCCTTGCTAAAACAACTGTCAAATGACTTTTATAAAGAAAATTCTGTGTCTTGAACACACCACTTTGTAATGAATTTCTCAGTGAACTTAAGAACGATTCGCGCTTACAAGATTTCACAGATAGTTTCTTACCTGAAGCAGGAAGCTGTCGAGCACTTTGAATAAAAGCACGTTTGTCGAGAAAGTTCGAAACTAATTATTATAACCTTGTTGCCGTTCCTTTGCACAAGCCAAATACCTACACCTGTAGCAGCACTGCTCAGAATAAACGTAAGCTATGAATAACATTCACCGTTCTCTGTAGCGGTTCTTCATTCAAGAATTCACTTCACAATTATTTTCTGAGAAATAATTTACGTTTAGTGTATTCGGAAAAAACGCACCGTTGAAAACTTTGCAGAGATTTAGACTCTTTAATCATTGAAAGTTTTAATTATTGAAAGTTTAATTCTTTGATATTGCGTTAAAATTTCGATGCTTTTAACATAAAAAGCTTTTAAAATCAAAAGTTTTAATTTTGAAAGTTTTCATCATTGTAAGTTTATAATGTTATTAGTTACCAACAAGGGAATGTTCAATATTCTATGATTAACATTGAAAGCTTTCAAAAGTTCGAATATTTTAAACATTGGATGCTTTTAACATTACCAAGTCACTTGAGAATACTTTTCAATTAATTAGAAATAAAGCTGTCGAATGAATTTAAAAATTACGTGTTAATGAAATTGGGATTAAGACATTTTTTAGCATGCATCATTATCTTTGTGTTATACGTGCCTAGGTAGACCGGAAGTACTTGCTTTGAAGGGGGAAGACGAGAACTTGACAAACAAATACACACATCCGTGTAGCGTGACACTCCGGTGTCGACGAGGCTCGACTAGGGTGAGGGTTCGCTCTCTGATTAGAGGTGGGGTGACAAAGAAGGGGACAAGGGGAGTAAAGTAAAGGATCAGAGGAGTCGTGCTCAAGTAGACAAGGAACGAGTCCGTCCTTCCACTCAGCCTTTTATAGATTATTCACGTACAATGGCCTCGCGACAAGTGGTGCACTGCTTCTAAAAAAACTGTCTGGCTGCACTCGCAATTCTTCCACCTTAACATAAAATAAAGACAAACATTCAATTCAAATACGAATATTTTTGATTATTTTTCAATGTTTTCTTCAATGTTTCAATTTCTTCATTCCTAATTCATCTTTTGATGTTCATTAATTGGAAAGTGAAAATGCAATTCTTAAGCAAAAGGAATCGAAAAGTATGCAAGGGAAAAAGTTTCTTTTCCCTTGAATGATCGACGACTTTATAACTTTCCTCTTATTAAATCGTGAAGGTAGAGGGCGAAGAAAATAAAAAGTCGAGAAGGATAATTCAATAATCTCTTGTCGCTTTCGCGAATTCCAGAAACCGATTGGTTCGTCCTTCCTTCGACCATGTAAAGAATGTAAAGAATGTTCTCACCCTACAGGAAGGGTAATTAATACGTTTGCATAATTAAACACCTTCCTTAAACTTTAATTTAAAATATGTCATGAATTTACAATTATAAAGTTCATTTTTTAGAACAGAAAATATAGAAAAAAATATTTCTCTTACATGTTATATTTCTAATATCAAAGGAGTTCTTCCATATAAACAAATGCTAGTATGTTTATTGAAAGTTCATAAATCATAAATTATGAGGAATAAATATATTGTATGATGTTTTAAAAAAATGTAATACAATGGAAGTAGTTGGGGGAAAATTAAACAATTGCTTTTTCATAGAACCATTCGACATCGCTTTTTCTTTATTTCTTCTCTCTATTTTTCAATCAATCAAAATCCAAACGATCGTTCATTTAAACTTTAAAGGGGAAATTATTTTCTCGAACAATTTTTCCCGATTGTTCATCGCGGTTAAAAAAGTCGATGCGTTTCGATATTGTGTACAGTCTATGTATAGAATGTGAGGAATACGTTAAATTCGTGCGAAGCAAAATTTCATCAGTAGCCTATGTACCTAAATGTGTCCTCGTAGTCGGTGTTTTGCTGGTGTTTGATGTCGTGCTGTTTGGTGTTTTAATGTTGATTGGACGACTGCCGATTCAGCGGGCGTTCATTTGCAACGATTGTTACGATACTGGCTCTATGAGAATTTGAAAATGTCGCCAGGCCACCCGATATCGGAGAATCGCCAGGACTGCGCAGTTAATAATACTCGCGTCGACTAGTTTTTTCCAATTTCAAATGTTTACGCCCCTTTCCCACCCATAAGTATTTCTACCGTTTTCAAAACAATAAAAACACAGTTGGACAGAGTTTGCAAAACGTAGTATGTACTCTCCGACATTTGATATGCTTTCAACTGTCCTTTATGCTATTCGAGAAACAATCATGCATTTTTCATTTATTTTAAATTTCCATTTGCTATCTAATTACGGAAAAAGATCTCTTGAAACATTGCAATCTGCAGTTAAATTGTAAAACATTTTAAGCAATTTAGGACTATACAGTAATATGAACTATCGTCATGTTGGGGACGAAAGGTTCGAATTATCACGGAGTAAATGTCAAAATCATATATGTAATAATTTCAATCTGTTATTCTTGAAAACTTGTTATTGGATTTTTCTCATGATTATTTCTCGTTAGATTACTTCATAAATCTTATTCAAACAAAGTAGCATCAAAATAATTATTCAAAGACGTAAGGGGCTATTCAAGTATTACGTAAACAGCTTTTGGGGGAAGGGAGGTCTAGATAATTTCTTATTATTAAGGAATACTGTTGCTAACTGTTTCTTACTTGGGGGGGGGGGGTAAAACTGGTCTCAAAACTGCTTACGTAATACTTAAACAGCCCCTAACGAGTAAAAAAACAAAATTGTTAGATGAAAATTGGTAGAAATATTGGGAACTGTGTCGTTATAAAAAATCGAGTGATAATTTTTATATATATAAAAAAAAATGAACGCGTGGTGGGTTCGGCCGTTGTCCAAAGTTGCCCTTACCCTGTTACCACACGTAGTTATTACTCTAGTAGTGCATATGTAGGTATATGTGTGATAGAGCTGCATAGTGCGTACAGACTTGCCATTTGGTAGGCAACTAGAGCATACAGATAGTGACACTGAGGTGGTGCAGGGGTGGCAGTCGGTGCCAATATAGTGTGAAAGTGAACATAGCCTCTGTGTGTTAATTTCAGCAGCGGTGAGCCCGCCTCGTATGTGGTGGACAGTGCTGGCTGCATGTTCACGCCAAGGTACGTGAACGTCGTACATACAGTCTAATATCATAAATGTTTCATTCTGTCAGTGCAAGGACGTTTGGATCTCTGGCATCCAACATACCGTTGCATCCCATACCACATAAATTATTATCAATTGTTCGTGCACCATCAAAAGGAATCGTGTTTCTACTCGGAAGGTACGATTCCTCGTAATAAAGTCTATAATGTGTTGTTCAAGAACGAACATAGATTGGGACAGTTAATTTATTAATATTTCACGAGAAATGCAGATTTCACTTATTATTTAATATATGGTTATTTTAATGTGTTATAATTTCATTTTATGTTGGTTAAAAGGAATTTTTATGGAAAATGATTTATTTCAAAGTATTTTTGTCTCATTCCACTCAAAAATTGTTTTCCTTTCGAAGCTGAATTCTCATCAAATATTCTGAATAGCACTATATAGTAATTTGCATTAATGTCACATTCTGTTCGAAAAGTTCGAACCGGTTCGAATTGATTCCATTTGAAGTATTACACACCTCTAATTCAGAATCAGTATTTGAACCTTTTTTTTTTTGTTCAGAGTTGCAAATCTGCATATTAATTGTTGATCCAAACGTCCTTGCTATCTTTTTGATTCTTCTTTAACTTTTAGCAAATACAGTTTCTTTAAATTGTGTAGGTACTATTGTGAACTTTATATAAAATGAAAACTGGGAAATTTAACAATTATGCGAAATTCCGAGGTTGAACAGTTCTTCTATGTTATTAACATATTTTAACTTTGAAGGCTTTAAAATGTCACTCCTAACAGTAAAAGATTCTTTTAGCAGTAAATACTTTTATTAATGAATTTTATGAATAACCAAGCGGAAATACTAAAATATTGACGAATCGCACTTTTCGAGGGTGGCGATAGTATAGGAGTGAGAGAGGAAGACGCATAATTTTTTCTCTCACTCCTACAATCACTCTACATATTAAACTAATCTATCAACTGTCCATATATCTGATTTATGATTAATATCTCTATACGTAGAGAAAATGTGGAAACTCGGTTTATTAATATTTCCTCTTAATTAATAACTTCCATTACTACTCTAACGAGGAACGAAAAATAGTCAATTTTATATTTGTTAAACAAAATATCTTACGGGCCACTTTTTCAACTTGTGTGATATTTTTGGTACTCGTCTGAAGAAGCTCTTCCTGACTCTAAATACCGTTTTTAAAAAGACATTAAAATGCCATCCACTCTTAGCTTTCAATTTACCTCTGCAACTTTATCTTCTCTTAAACTTTCTTACAACTTTCTTGTATGAACGAATGTTTTTACTAGCAGAACAGGCTTGCAGTAGTAAATACTGAAATACTTTGAAAGATGCACGGAAGATCTCGTGGCAATAAAAGATCAATCTATACGCGTATTGGCTGCTGAGAGAAGCGAAGAGAAACGAGTGAAAGAAGCGTAAAGTGAACTATAGTGATAGAATCTCATATCGTGAATCGTGAATCGTGAATCGTGAATCTTGAATCGTGAATCGTTCTTGAGGGCGGAGGAGGGAGATTCAAGATGGCAAGGCGAGTCTTGGAAAGAGTTAGAAAAAGTCGAGAAACGTTTTGTAGATTCGAAGACCGATAGAAGGCAATGTTAGAAAAGCGTAAAATCGTCTAGAATGGGTAGAAAGGTGAGAGAATAAGGAGGTTGAGGGGTAGTAAATGGGGGTAGAATTCGAAGGAGAAAAGAGGTTGGCGTCGAGGAGGAGGTGGGTGGATATTGCCGCGTTTGGTTCTTGAAGCATGTGTGCCCCATAAATAACATGTAAATATTTTCAATAACTGCCGAGGCAGCCCCGGCATGAAAAATGCAAACCGCTTTGCGTCCGGTCTCGACTGACGCCACTGTATCGCCTACCTTGAATGTGCACCATGGACCCTGGGAAAACTGTCTTTTAATATATCTGTATACTGGGTGTACCACGCGGAATTTATGGTGCTGGTTGCCCAATATTTGTTTCACTTAAGTAGCTGCGTGTTTTTACCCCTTTCGGACATTCCGATACGTTCATCGAGCTCTGCAGGAAAATCTCTACAAATTCAGTTTTGCAAATTTTTTTTTTTTACTTAAACAATTTAGAGAAAAGTACTGGAATCGTTTCCATAAATATTATAATATTAAAATACACTAGAGTATAAATTATACTTTTAATATGTATTCTAGACATTAGAGTGAAGTGGACAGACCTTTGAACTTTTAGTAGATTATGGAAGTTTTAATTTATTTATCAGTATAGTAGAATTACCTAAATTTAGACATGCATAATTTAACATCTTACATGTTTAATATGAGGATATTTATCTAGATGATCAGCTTTAGAATATAGATATTAATGTTACTTTCCATTATGGAAAGATCAAATAAGGTGTAATTAAAAGAAGTTTAGAAAAGAGTTTGTAGAAAGGGGTGATAAAAGGTGGTCGAAAAAGAGTTTTGTTTAGATAGGGAGGAAGAGGGGTCTGGAAAAGAGAAGTTTGTGAAAGGCTGGTTAGAAAAGGAGGTTAAAGGTTACAAAGAAAAAAGTGTAAAAAATAAAAACAGTTTTTTTATATTTATATTTCCATCTTTTAAGTTTTGAAGCCTTCAAAGTTAAACTGAGAAACTATATCATATTCTCAGGAATTTTCGAAATTTTTAAGTATACTGTACAAATTAAGCTAAAGCCCGAATATTTTACATATATATTTTTAGTCTGTTGTTTAACGTTCCATGTTTTACATAATTTTAGATGTTGATACAGAAATAGAGAAATTAATAATTTAAATTGGAAGTCATTTGCAAGTTGAAGGTAATTATGATTCATGAGGCTCTGTTTTCGAGATTTCAATTATTAAATGATACGCAAAATGATGAATTGTTTGCAGATAATGTATAAATGATATACGATATAAATAATTAATTCTCATCTTCATTCCCATAATTATTCCCTTGAAATAAAGTAGACTTTTTTATTTCTGATGATAGTTTGGATTTAAAATAGGTAAAAATATATTGAATGTTATAAAAATAAAATAAAAATATTAAAAGAGTATTACGTTCTCGAAAAACCGTTTAATAAACTTTTTGTACTAAATAAATTCAATAAAATGAGAAATTGATTTTTTTCAGTAATAATAAAGATAAGTTCAAAACATCTTTTTTAATTATAAGATAATTAATAAGTTCAATGATTTTTTACTTACTGTATATTTTAATATTCCCAGACGAACCCTTTGAAACTTTACCACCCCTTTGAAACTTTACCACCCTAAATTTGAGAAAATCTCGTTCATTATGGTCCCAGCGGTGCACTCTTAGATTATCCAACTGTAATAAAGTTTTTTCATTTGACTGTAGAGCATGAACTCGAAAACTATTTTAGTATGAATAGAATTTAATACTTCATTATGAGAGTTTCTAGTATCTTATACTCAAGTAGATTTCATAACTTTCATAAAAGTGCATACCCTTTTCCTCCTGTAACAGATGCCACGTTAGTTAGGAATTAATTAAAGCTGTTTTCAGTTTAATGAGTAATAGTAGTGTTAGAAAATTAATAATTTTAACTCTGGAATGCATGAATTTCAATTTTTTATTGTTAAAGATATAATACATAAAGACCTTCAAAATTTTAATAGTAAATAAAAATTCGCATAAAAAAAATTATTGTATTGCATTAAAGTATGAACTCGGTTATTAATTTTAAATTTTAATCAAAATTGTAATTATAAATTTTCTGTAACCAGTGTAATTAATGCAACTTTATGCCTCCATTTAATAAAAACTTCTTTCTAGTTCTAAATTATACATTCCAGAGTTAAAATATTTCAAATGTTATTCGTAGATGCTTTTTTTTCACCTCTCACTTATATTTTTAACTTAAAAATAAAATATCAAAATTCAAACGCCTTTTCCGTATGTTACAGGGGTTTTGGCTTCATCACATTCGCAGATCCTTCGAGCGTAGATAAAGTACTGGCACAAGGCACACACGAGTTAGACGGAAAAAAAGTAAGTAACCTTTTTATACACTAAAATTTACATATTTGATTTAACAATTGTGCATATTCGTGCATATTCGTCTATCAGAACTGTAAAATATTTTATAAATATCTTCTTCTTTCTTTTATTGTCGGTTTTGCTCCTTGTAAATATAAATTAAGAATGCTTTTAAATATTTTATAAAAATACAAATTTTAGTTTTGTTATAAAAATCTGCTAAATAACTGATTGAGATAAGTAATATATTTCAAGGACAAATCTGACGACCTTACGTAAATCTAAATCATTTTCCGTGAATGCGTCAATTCTTGGCATTTGCGCCTTCATGATTACTAGGTAATTACTCGGTATTCATCAGCTAACAGCCTGAGTATTGAGTGCTTAGGATTCCTAGAATTTGAGTAAAGAGAGGAGGTAGTAAGGAAAACAGGATCATTTAGAATCCTATTAAATGAAGTATTATTGTAGGGTACCAAGAAAAGAAGAGCTAAATTTATTATAAAATGAATTATGTAATGTATCATAAAAACTTGAGCTACCTGGAAACCTTGAACTCTTTTATGAAAAAAGAATAACATTAAGAAGAAGGATATTATTTTTAAGAAAAGTGACTATGAAAAATATTTAGAAGACTTACGGTTGGTTGTAAAAAGGGCAGCAGGAATAGATAGGGACATTAGCTGTCCGGGGTGCCATAAGTGCTCGAAGAATGCTCGAAATAACATGGATACGTTCTAACATGTCTCGCTAGATGTAACCAGCGAGATAAATTTCGTGTAATTCGCCCGCTTAATGCAAATTACAAGCGTTGCTAGTATGAGGATCATACAAATTCATGAACGTCACATTGTTGGTTCCACAAAAAAAATTTTCTGTAGAGAAAATTACGAAATAATCTTTTATTAAAAATTTCTCCAAGAAAGAGATGAATAAGCTTCCTTTATTTTATCTCCGATGAATAGGGTGTTCCATATTTTTAAAAATTCTATTAGACCGATCCTTTAAATTTCCGATATTCCCTTTTTCAGAATCGGATTCTAACATTGGTTCTTGGCAAGAAATATTTTGAAGGAATGACTCGAGGGTAAAAACGGTTATTGTTTCCGAGTCTTTATTTGTATGTGAAGCAGTCGATGAGAAAATTCATTTGTTAGATCAAAAAAAATTTCTCTTAGGGTCGCACTAGGATGGAGTGGGCGAGAAAGGGATGCTGTTTTTTTCGACAAATCCGTGAGAAGAAGCCATGCGTTCGTGATATGTGGTTAAAGGGAGAACTCCTCGAATCGAAGAAAAAAAGTACAACCCTAAGGCCTATTTCCCCTATGTTTGACTGAGCAAAAGTTGCATAAAAAAAGAGCACAAATTTCAAATCTTTCCAAACTTATTTCAAAATTTGACTTTAATTCACTAATTATTATCTTTATTGTCTTTTAAAATTATTTTCAAATAATAACAATTCATTTAAAAGGACAGTCGTACAATTTTTTGCTTAGTTCAATAAAAGTTTGACCTAGGAACCACTAATGTAAAGTTTTCTCGAAAAGGGAGAGATCGCCAAATAAGGGGTTAAGTGAAAGAAAATAAAGAAAGTCTGAAATATTTTAATGAAAATGTTTGTATTTGGCAAGGGTTCAAATTGTGGAAGAAAATGAAGAATTGTCACAGGGAAGAGAATGCTGAGAAGATTGTAGAGACGCATAAATGAAAAAAAGAGGTAGAAACGAGCTTGTGAGAAATTGTCAAAGCTCTTTAGAAATTTCTGCACGGCCCGCATCGCCGGTTGTATCTACCTTCTCTGAAACAATTCAGAACCGCTTTCGTAATAGCACTGTCTGTAGTACTTTTCCTCGCGTTGTAAGAATACTGCACCGACGGAAAGAGGAACGGAGATTTAAACCCTTTGACTGTGTTTCCAGCTATGCGTTGGTGTAAGAGAGAAGAGAGAGGAGGGTAGAGAAGTATCTGGGTTCTGGAAATGGAAAGGGAAAGGAAAAGAAAAAGGGATCGAGAAAACGAGAGGTGGATTTGATTGAAAAGATCTATGAAGAAGCTATGGGATTCACATGAGTGGGTATCGATTTCCGATGATGCCTTGAAAATTTTGCTTCACCCTTGAATGCATCCCTTCACGAATAACCTGCAAAATTAGACGACGTAATGGGGTAAGGTCTTCTCGCGTGCTGACGCATGAAATCAGTTTTGTTCGGCGCAATTTCAGTACTTAGGATGTATTCCAAAGTCGTCGATTCAGAGTAACGTCTTATTCAATTGAGATGAATTTTCAATTAAAAACTGGAAACTCGATCTATCTAGCTGGTAAATTCCTAATAATGGTAGTTGGTAGAAAATGTTTATTCAAGCTTCTCATTCTCAGTCTGAACCTGGCAAATCCATATTTTATTCTTGGAGTATAAGGAAGGGCTCTTGTCTCTTTGACATGAAGGATCGTAAGTTATATCGACGACCAACAGAGGTTTACTTGAAAGGGGTCGTACGAAAGGAGAGGGGGTTGCTGTTGATTTTATACTCCATTAAGAGGATCGTATTTCTCCGAAACCGGAAATCAGAAGGCGAGGCATTAGACCGTCGTTGAAAGGAAGGCCTTTTCGCCCTTTTGAACTTTTAGCCATAGAAAAAGACCTTTCTGAACTCCTCGAACGATTATAACACTAACACAGCTTTCCATTTTTATAGATGATAGCTTCTCTGATTCTTCTACATTTCTAACTAGTTGGCAAAACTCCTTTGATAACTTTTGAACGATCTCTGTTCCAAAAAAGATGTAATTAACATTAAATCAAATAATTCGAATTTAAAGAATTCAAAGGCAACAAATTGGTAAAAGTAGAAAAACTTTTAAATCTCGGTCAAGTGTCAAGCAAGTTATCTTCAAAGCTTTGAGCATCAAAGATCTCTTGAGTGTCCCCTAATAAATGCCAATGACGAATGGAAGTGGTCTTGAAGTAAACTCAGAAATTAAATAAAAGTGACTTAATTTCGCGTGGAAAGCGAACACAGGTGCATCTTCTTTTGATGTTTCCCCAAGATCGGCCGGAAGATAGTTTACTATCTGGATTTGCGGCTTAAGAAGGCCGAGAGGGGCGACAGTGGGGTTGCAGTCGAGAATCCAAGGAAATGGGGTAAGATTAATAAAAATAAGACCTCAGGGTGGAATGAAGCGTCAGAAAACTCGACGACTTTTTCTTATATTTACCCTCTCAAATAACAGCAGTCTTTCAGCCATAAAATAATAACCGACTCAAGAAGACAAATGCCCGATATATAAATATTTTTCCACTTCACACTTTCCAATTGCTTTCTTTTTTTAAATAAAAAATTGTTATTTTTAAATATCAAACTAACTTAAGAGCTTTAAATAATCAATCCGCTAAATTCTGGGCCTAAATGTATTTCGAAGGATTGTAAGAATCCTTATAATGTAGACAAGCTTTTCAGCTCAGAAAAAATGAATTCGTTTTGCTAATAGCAAGAGTTAAGGGAAGTTGACAAAAAAAAGGAAAGAGGAAGAGAAAGAAATATACAGGATAGATAAAGAAGGTAGAAAAGGCGAGATGGCGTAGCAGAGGGAAAAGGAGAGGGTGAATGAAGCAGACGGTTTGTATTTCAAATTTAAAAGCATTCGACAATGGACGCTTTTCGTATTGTTGACTCACTCGGTGAAGGAGAGGAAACGAGAAAGAACAAGCCGAGTTTGGAGGGAGTTTGGAGGGAGCCTGGATGGGTGGAAAAGGGGTGAAGTTTTGTAAGGGACTGCAGACAATTTCCGCGAGGCTCAGTGGCTTCGGGCTCTTCAAATAAATTATTCTACGGATGAGCGGGCTGCTTATTTTTCTTCGCTTCACTACCTTTCCTGCGACCAAAGGAAATATATTTTCGCGTTTGTAACTTCCAAAGTCGTGTCCAATACTCTGCTCGGAAAATCGAGGGCAAGCTTGATTCGCTCCTATTCAATGACTCTATTTGTAGTTTTCTCAGATCTATTCAACAAACAACCTTAAAAAGTTTCACCATAATTTATAATTTTACCAATTCAACCCCTAAATTTTCAAAAATACTGTAAAATTACACCAATTTAAAAATACATTTTGTTCGCCATAACCTTGTATTTTTACTGAATTCTTAAAAGCTAGAATCGATTTTCTTTTCTTTTATAAAAAGTGTGCTTAAAAGTCTCTTTATACCTTTCCATTCAGGAATTTTCTGACGTGTATTCTGCCAGCCCACTCTGACTTAGCCGTCTCTGATCAAAAGATATTAATGATTTTTTTCTCATTCAAGAAAAAAAGGAGGGTGACGTGTCACGTAAAGGGGTGAAAAGGGGATTTCGAGGGGCTTGAAGTCTGCTTAAAGGGAGCTGAGCTTGCAGAATCGCTCCTCTCTATAGAGGATAGTGTGGGACACATTTTTAGTAGAAAATACCGCCTATGCGTTGTGCAAGCAGCAGGCATTGAGCACCCACTGTGCCGCCAATACTGCTGTGCACGAAATATAAATAATTAGTATGATATGTGTATAAGCGGGTTGCGGGTTGCGGCTGGGTGCGCCTGACGCGATACATATATCGACGTGACCCACGGCTTTATTTCGAGAGCAGCCGTATTTTACTCGCTAAATTAGCTTTTCCGCCAACGATTTATGTCGCTCGCTTCGGGAAAATTGCCGAGTAAATAGATAATTTCACGGCTCTGATTTTAAAAAAGAAGTCCGTCTCTTGACACGCGTCACGTTCGCTCGCTCAGGGTGACTAGTCGTCCCAAAATACCGATAGTGATACAATACATAAAAGGATTTGTCGAGACAATGGACTTTTGTTTTGTGTTTATTTTCTCGCATTGCCAAAATCCAATTTTATGGTAAAATTGATCATGTTTCTGTTCAACTGGTATATTTTGGAATTTTCTGTTGAATTATGGAAACTAAATATTGCAAAATTTGCAGATTTTCAACCAATCGTCAGTTTAATAAAGCTGTTTATTTATTGAAATTTAATAAATTAATTTAATAAATAGATATTTGAATGCAGAGGTATTAGTTCAGTTCTTCATAATTAAAATGAGTGAATTTATTAAATAAAAGATATAATTAAATATCTAAATTCCATCTGGCAATAGCCAATAATTTGTATAAACTGATTTATTTACGACCAAAATTCGTTGAAGTATAATTGAAATATCGCCAACATTCCATTTTCCATTCGAGTTTGCTATTAGTATAAACAAATCATACGATTTTCATTAAATATTTATATCATGAATTATTAATTCTTTAATTAAACTCATTTCATCTAGACTAATAGAACTAAATATTTCAATAATAATTTTTCAAATAAGATTTCCATGAGATAATTTTTGTCGGGCTTCTATCCTGATCAAAAAAATCTATTACACTTCGTGCTCAAGTTTCTTAATCGATCATAATCAAAAAGAAGATTTTCTCGCATCGACAGGACGAAAACACTAAATATTGATAAAGAGCTCGATCTATTTGTCAATGAGCAAAAGAGGGTGAATTTTTGTCCCATGAGTGATGGTCCTGCTCATAATGATTCAGAATCAAGTTTATAAGCAGGCCATTTTACCCTCTTTCAAGGTCGAGTTTTCATTTATTCCGCTCTTGCAATCAAAACCCACTTTCAGCCTCGTAAAAAGGGAACCAGACGGATTACGATAGCAAGACTGGTACCAGTGTCGGCGGGAACTAGGGTAGTTTCACGGGACGGGATGAAGGGGGTGGATTATGGGAGGATGGGCGAAGCCGCTTCCAGGGATTTCCAACACTATCGCCAGAATTATACGCGTCTTTTTACGAACCTCCGACGAGAATCCCCGCTGAATTACGCATGACGTTCTGCCGCAACGAGATCCTCTGATGGCTCTTCCTCCTGTAAGTGAAATTCTCTCGCCGAACGTAATAATATTCTCTTTAATCAATGCTTCTTACCAAGAACTTACTTCCTCCACTTGGTGCTTCACCTATCACATAAAACTTCCATCTACCATCTACTCTCTAACACGAGAGGAAGTATTCAACAAAGATGTTGTCTTATCTTCTTTTTTATACTCTATGTGCTACACAGAGATTAAATAGGTGAGAACTATATTTTATTTTGTGCTTTTTTATTTGAGGCCAGCTTTCTTTTCCCAGCCCCTTCTATCCCTCTTAATAAATAATTTTAGATATCTCGGACCCAAGATACATGTGTAGACGAGAGTAAATTATTTTGAGACTGTGTTGCAAGTTAGAATAGGATCACATTTTCCGTATTTACGTACACGTGGAGAGCCACTGGTCGCTTTTTGATGCGCTATATAAACCTCAACCCCCATCGCATAGCTGGCCTTTCTCACTCCCTCGCGTTCTTTTCCTCTCTAACCCTCCACCTCGTTCTCATAGCGTCACATTCTCGGGCGATCCATTTCCAGATTAAACACGCGTAAAACTCCACTCTCGCGTAGCACACACAAGAACTCTCGTCCTCGTTGCTAACATGGAACACCCCACCTACAGAAACTTTCCAGCTCGCTCGTCTCCACTCCAAGGATCACTTTATATGTATAGAGTCGTTCCAAACTTACCGAAAGGAGTTTCGCAAATTACCCCCAAATCGCTGAAAGTGCTTAGTGATTCGCTTACCACTCAAAAGATATGTGATCTGATTTCCAACTTCAGCCACCTCATTTGTATCTATTTTTAGGACTTCGTAGCCACAGACAGAAACCTTTATACTTTCGTTCAAATTTCTGCCCACTGTCTTTGGAAGTCCTACTTCTAAAGAACACCCTGACCTATTTCACAGGACTTTCTGTATCTTCTTTCGAATTCCTGTTCCCTGGAATTCACCCTATCTCTTGGGATTCCCTCCTTACCTTGTGAGTCTCTTGGAACTGTCATAATACTTGGGGTTCCCCTTATTCCTTAGAACACTCGCATTCCTCGGGATTCCCCTTATTTCTTGGAACTCTCATATCCCTCAGGACTATCTCCTTTCTTTGGAACTACTCCTGTCTTAGAACTCACTTTAGCCCTTGGGCCTCCTCCTCATTCTCCTCCTCTGGACTCCACCTGCATATTCCACATGTTGGCCTCCCACCGGACAAATGCTGCCATTGGCCAATTTAATTTAATGTTGAATCGCGCGCCAATTTACAACCAATGGCAAAATTTCTCCAGCGCCATTAGCAATTATCTATCACTTTCTTCCCTAAGGCAGAGAACACGACTTTCGACCCGCTCAACAGGCATCGAAAGTCGAATTTTCGATAGAGGCGTAATGAAAATGAAAATTTTGTAGATACTTAAATAAAATTACATTGGAAAAGGTAGAATTGTATTTCGAGATTCAGATGAAATGACTCGTATCTATTTGTGATTCTCTAGGTACTTTTGCAAGAGAGTAAGTTTGAGTATCGAAAGTTGCTACCATTTCCAGACTCCTTCCATTTGAGAAGAGCGATACTTTCCTTGATTTACACCGCGTTGTTTACGTGTCGATATTTCAGAAGTTCTCTAGCGTTGCACCGACTGCTCCTTTCGAAGAAGATATTATCGAAAACTTTGAACTTACGTTTTGATCCTTGAGAACTCGAAGTCTTCGGTACTGCACATCGAATCTTTCGGGATCGTAAGTAGCGGGGATTAAGGAAACTTTCTACCATCTCGACGTGCCCAATGGCGCGTGCTTCTGGCCCCATATATGTATGTATGTAGACTTATGAAAAGACAAAGATACTTTAGATCACGCATTATGTCTCGAATAAAATGAAACTTCTTATCGAACTCTCTGCACTTTCCAACTTACATCTTTTTCGGAGTTAATGTTCCGTTATATTTGCTATTGTAATCTGATTTCTTAAAAACAGGTTAATTAACTTCTTATTGGTTCTAAATTACGAATCTTATTGGAATCTGAATGTTTATTTCAAATTTTAAAAGTTTTCTCAGTTTGAACAAAGTTTCTTTAAATGACGCGAAATCTTTAAAAAGGACGAGGATAAAAAAGGATAAAAAAGGAGATTGGTGATGAAAAGGTTTAGAAAATGGTTGGAAAAGGTTGTTGAAAAATTCATAAAACCCTTCTAAACTATGAAATGAAATAAACCATCTCTTCAGAAAAACCATAGGGCCATCAAACTTTATTGACCTCACTCGCATCTAAAAAGACAAATTTGATAGAAGAGCACGTGCAAGTGACTTCTACAATATTGCTTACAAACTGCAACTCCAGATGATATATGAGGCCAAGGTCTCTTGAAGAATAGAGTATTGACTTATATGCGATATCGATATGGTAACTCTTTCTCTGAAAATCTGTGTAAAACGTGCTTCATGGCCGAAAACTTCCGGGAAAAATAGAAAATTTGGATTCATTCGGTAGAAGGTCAAGGTCACCTCTGAATAGTGAGTCGACCCTGATGATATTAACAAGACACCCTATGTGCAGGCAGAGCACGCTTCGGTCAAATGAGAGGACTGAGAGGTTGGGAAAAGCGAGATTGAGCGAGAAGAGAGAGAAAATATATGAGAAGGACCAAGAGAGTAATAGGGGGATGAAGGGGGTGGTTCGGAACGTAGGTAGGTAGCATTGAGAATGTGTGCAAGGCATTCAGAGCACAAAGCTCGAGAATGGTGGGCGAGATGTGAAGCTTTTTGGGTTGGGGTACTCGCTGTTATGAGGAAGAGAGGGTGAGATTTAGGAGGGATCTATTGAGAATGCTCTGAGTATAAACGCAGAGGCGCGTATTAACACGCCATAATTGCAAATGTAATCACTGGCATGCTTTCCAAATTGTGTTGTGCTTCCGCTTTTAATGCCCCTCAAACTGGTGCCAATACTCTATCCGTCAGATATTTCAATTGACTTAAGTATTAAATATTTACATAATTGTTCAAGACTAGATTATGAATAAATAAAATATTTCTTAGTTCTACAAGCTGTAGAAAAGGATAGAAAAGTGGTTTATAAAAGGAAATGGAAAAAAAGTTTGAAAAATGGGGGAATGAAAAAGGGTTGTAAATTAAGGGTTGTAGATTATAGCATAAATATTTTTATCTCCTTAATACGGATTTTTCAAGAGGGAATTGGAGATTTTTGCAACGTATTGCGTGGGACTGTTCAGGAAGTTGAAGATTGTGTTAAAGGAAAAGAAGAATTAAATTTATGGCGCTGGAGAGGCCGTACGTTCGCTTTCAAAAGCGAGATGAATCTGGTAGGGAGAGTCAAAACAGAGCATTGCTATTCCCTCCGCTTAAATAATTCATAAGCAATACCGTCCCGTGGTCACGTCTCAGCTTCTCTCCTGATTGGCTCAAATTTACGATCCATTGTCGCCTGATTGGCCACGCTTGTGCGACGAATGGTGGAACCATAAGAAAAAAATACTTTATCGCCACAAGCACTGGCGTCAAGAAATC
Organism: Synergus gifuensis; assembly: GCA_904066015.1. Taxonomy (NCBI): domain Eukaryota; kingdom Metazoa; phylum Arthropoda; class Insecta; order Hymenoptera; family Cynipidae; genus Synergus; species Synergus gifuensis. Next base: position 549,094 of record CAJFCO010000115.1, on the reverse strand, counting down.
ATGTCTGGGACACTCGAAATCTTGAAAAGACCTTCGAAAATGTTTTAATTCAAATTTTATTTTATTCTTTATCCCCTTTACCAAATAAAAGAAGTTGTAAGGCTTTGTTTTGGGATTTACCGTGGGTTGTTTAAGTTGTTTTAAAGATAACAAAATGATGAGATGCGTTGAGACGCTGATTGTGAATCAGCTATAGTAACAAGTTTGACATTATAACGGGTTCGCTTCCGGTGGTACGAGGCGATTTTCTCGTGGTATTATGCCTGCAACACGCCCTCACTAGCTCCAATTTCTGTTCGGTCTGGTGGACCTCGTTGTCCGTGACACTTTGACGCAACTCTGGTTCGAGTAACGGTGTCCAGAGGGCGACTGTACTGGACAGTTATGAGTTGGTTAATTGTTTTGTCATTTGTTAGAATGTCCTCGTTATTATTATCATCCTTGTTGTTGTTGTTGTTGTTTTTGTTGTTGATACGTCGTTACTCGAGCAGTTTCTTCAAGTTTTGCGGACGCTGGAGTTTTTATTGGAATATTCACTACCCTAGACAAATTCTACTTCAGCTTTTTCTGAAACTAAACTGTCTCATTTCAAATCTAATGAACAATTCCAGTTTGCAAGATTATACTAATTTCTCCTTTTTTTATGTTACAGGTGAGTAATCATAATTATTTCACAACCATCTGAGTGAGTAACATAATTCTTTTTAAATGAAAACGAGAATTAAAAATTTTTTAAATCTCTATTTATATGTATTGCCTCTTGCTTCTCTTTCATCTTCCAATTTGGACTAGCCGTTTTACTGGTTTTGTTTTGTCACAATTTCTGGTTACAGAAGTCACCTATAAGCCAAAGATTAGCTTTCATTAAGTCAAGAAGAGCAGGAAATTTCCAGATCCTGAATTAAAGATTTGGGACTTGAACTGACTAACGACTTTACGATTCACGGCTGAACGATTCCATTTCCTGTCTTTTCTTTTGTGGTTAACGCACGATTCTAAGAAATCTGAGAAGATCAAGAAAAGAACATTTCTTGATTCAATTTATTCTAGATTGGATAACTCAAATTAGCTCTTTTTCTGTGAGATCAAAGAGAGATTTATATTATTTCAGGAGTCGAATTAAAGTATTAATGAAAGTTTTAACGAAACAAATTGTATTTGTACATCATGTGGGGTTTGAATTAATAGAGAACCTTAATAGTCACTTTGGAAGGGCTTTAGAGCGAACATAGTAATCATCATTGTTACTCGTGATAGAGGTCTACTGTACGCGGTCATAACTATTGTTATGGCCACCTGCAGCAAATGAGGCATTGAAACTTCACTAGATGCTGCCGAATCAGCCTTTATCGTTATTGAATACCACACTTATATTAACGGCCGAAAGGTTTAGACCTAATTTCAAATCTTCTATAAACAGTTTTTGAAAAAAAAATTTTAGAGCACCTTGAAAAAATAACACTACAAAAAGTAAATTCTTTAAAGGATTTTGAAGTAATTCCTCTATTCATTTCTCAAAATAATGGACGACAACGTCCATTATTGAGAGCAACGTTTGGTGAAACGTGGAAAGTAAATAAAATAACTTAAGCCGTTGTTTTTTTTTAATTCGAGGTAACGCGTTGCTCGCAGCGAAATGAACGCTATAATGGAAGTGGACAAAGATGGGAATACGCTTCGGTTTAGTTTTACGAACAGCATCCAGACAGGGAAAATGGCTACCTCTGGGTTAGCTTGTGTGCCTATTTCTCTCTTCATGAACGTGTTAGTAGAGCCAGTAACTATGTTTATCGTTGCAGAACGAAGTGCAATGCTGGAACGAATGAAAAAGGCGAGAGCCGAGGCCCGATTGCGCTGATTGCGAATTACTGTTTGACGTTGGTAAACTTTTCTCGGGATTTTTACTTCCCTCGTGTCCTCTCTACTTTTCACCTTTTACTTTTTCGTTCGTCAGTTTCGTTCGCATTCTCAACACTGCTTTCCCTCACTGTCTCGTATTTTTTTGTCTACCTCCCTCTCTCGATATTTTTTTCAAATTTTCGCCCCTCGAATTGAAACAATAACGTTTAAGTCGTGTGTGAAAAGAGTGTAGTCGAGGGTGGAATTAGCTAACGCTAGATACAGGTCCTATCGCACCATTTTGCAATTGTGCAGAGAAGATTTATTACATATATCTAGAGTCGGATCGGGTGGTCAGTTACTATGGGTTAGGGGACTGAGCGATTGCTCTTAATATGCGCGCCAGCTGCGTAGTGACCGACCAACCCTCTCTCTTTAAACCATCAACCCCGAAGATGTAGAAGCTGATAAAAATGAACTGCCGAGCTCGCGGCTCCACTTGATTACTTTACCGTGAGTCGACACTCTACCTTCTTTTATGAGATAAAATATAAATTTACTTTCTAACAACGCTTTTACCTTACAACAAATGCCACCCTATTATTTCTGAACTAAGTGTCGTCTTTGGAGGTCACGTTTCAAAGCAGAATTTTCTTTTTCCAAAGGCTGGCCTAAAAAAGTACAAGGAAACTTTCGACTAACATATTTCCAGTTTTCCCTACACATCTTTCTGTTTTACTTCTGCCTCCGTTTCCTAAGACTTCCCTCTTTCTAAGACTTCTTCAGTTACTCGGGCTAACATATTACGGAAATGGAAGACGAACCTATCTCGAAGACCGCGAGCCGCAGTTCGCGAGGGAATCACGGCCCGTAACTCGGCACGTTTATGCACGAGCCTTCGGGCACCAAGAGACGTAAGGCAGCAAACACGAGACTTGAAAGTTCATATATACGCGAGACACGAATGCGATATTACTTACATTCTAAGGAAAAGTAATTCCAGAGCAAAGTTTTATCACGACGTGCTTCCAGTTTCGACATTATATTGCCATTTTCTCCGCTGCTCTTCGGTAAACGTTTACGAAGCACAGCGGGCGACCCTTCAACTTTTAACGCTGCATATTAATTCTTTTTATTCCAAGAGTTTTACTTTAAATAGTGACGACACAGGTGTGTTGTCTTCTTTTACTGCTGCAATTTTGAATGTTTGTAGATAATACGCCAGTCTATTCTCCGTTTATATTCTCTCCTAAAGAATCTTATTTGCTTTGCAACATTTTTATTTCATCGCACATCTCTATTCTGCCATAAAATTGACTAAATTCCTATAGTTTTTCATGAATCCAGATATTCTTTTATCACGAACAAAAGAAAAGTTCCACTAAAGTACCAAAAAAGTTGCTAAACAGTTCTAAAACTAGCTGGCAAGTTGTGTGTATCAACTTTTGTGCTCAGCATTCAATGAGCACTTTGCTTCCTCATAGATGAAGCAAAGTGCTCTGGTAGGTACACGAAACTTGTAAAATTAAATATTTTGGTAAATCCTTGTAAAAAAATTCAACTTGGTAAATAGTGGAATAAATATGCCAAATTTCATCAATTTATTTATATGCGTTCTAAAGATATTGCAGGATCGTTATAAGCGTGACATGTATACACACACACACATACACATACATACATACATACATCCGGAAAATTGTTTAGAACATCATATTAGATATATTAGATATATTTGGAACTTTGTTGGTATTTAAGATGAAGTGTGGATCAGGGGTCCAAATGTGAAACAATACTCTTTTTTTTATTTAAATGACAAAAATATCTTATAGTTTAATTCAAATTGACCAATGTTTATTTTATGTATTACTAGTTTAAATTTTCTATTACATGAAAAGTTGTACCAGGCGTTATATGTATAAAGTGAATGACTCGTCGATCGTTGTCTTTACAATATGCCTCATCGATTTTCTAGGTCAAGAGGAGGGGAGTGAATTGTGCAATTTTTAATAACACTTGTCAAAAATCTTTTCGACATTGTCACTGGCATTTGGCGCCAGCCAATATTGCGCGAGAACGTCTTAACAGCTGGCATCCGCTGACTCGGCAGATTCTTTTCGTGGATGTAGAGACTCTTTTACAGTGCGAAAGAGAGAAAGTGAGAGGGAAGAAAATACAGCTTGAAATGTACACGAGGAAGTAAAAATAGCAAGCTGTCTCATATTTTAGATGATTTTATAAAAATAATTCAAACAAACACGAGTTTTTCGCTCACTTTGCAAAAAATATGAACATTTTTTGCAAATTATAACCGCGAGCTTGACGAATACAGAAAGCTTTTCCTCTTTCATATATTCTTTTGTACTTTTTTCCCTTAACATTTATTTAACCGAATTATGTATTTTAATTCTCCTGCGCTATTAATAATTTTCACTTACAAAAATTGTCCTCTCTTTAGAGACGTTGATGACGTAAATGAAAAAAACAAGAGACACAGAAAAGTGATATATCGTCGACGGTGAAAAAATGCATCGGTGACAAAGACTCGTGTGTCACAAAAGCTCTTCCAAAGCTGGCTATACGTTGCACAATAAGAGACTCCAGAAACAATACAAAGCGAGTTGAGAAAGAGACGAAAATCAGTTACTAACTCGCAGAAACCAATATTTGCCATTAACATATCAACAGGATTAGTTGAGACTTAATTTACATAATAGAAGAGGATTATTGTTATTTCATAACGAATAAATTCTTAACTAATCTCCAAGTAATATAATTTTTCGCAAAAATTAAAACGTAGAATCTATCCTTAAAGCGTCACGAAAATGAAACCTGAAAAATATTTTCCCCTTTTATGTTGTGCTTTTCTTTTTTGCCAGTTTTGGTCTCGTGTTGAGATCGCGAATGCGAATAAACCCGTAATATTACGTCTGTAAAGAAGCTGCGGAGAAGGTGGGCAGATTGGTGGATGTAGCGTAACGCGACGACGACGAAAATATTCCGGTTTGAATTAGGAACACGAATCCCTTCGCCCTCGGCGTTTCTACTCTCGAGTGCCTTCTGGAATAAACATAAAAATTTTACTGTCTACGCCGCTGCTTGCATTTTCCACTGGATACGCCGGGTTGCACGACTCGAGCTCATTACTTCGGCATTCCGTCCCTCTACAGGCCGATAAGAGGGAAGATTCAACCCTGATTAAAATTCAGAGCGCGTGCAGGCAGTCGAGAAACAAGTGTCAGGAGAAAAAGTAACGCTAGCAGTACCTAAGCCATGTTTGTATTTTTGAATTTATCGCAACGACGCTCTCAGATTGTGATATAGGAAAAAAAACTTTTTTTGTATCGACATTCCTTTAATTTATGAATGAACTTTAGAGTATTACAATATTTGTACTGGAAAAGCTGAGTATTTGATATCGGAAGATTCTCAAACACACTTCATCCTCCTTGCAGTTCTGGAATACATTTCTGTGAACATTGAAAACTTCAGCCACATCAATTTTTAAAATATTAAAAAAAACTCTGTTCCACTTTAAATGTTTAATCTAAATAGAAAAAAGAATTATGATAACAAAATTATTATTATGATAACAAAATTTGTAGACTAACATTCTTGATAGCCTTGCCAGATGGTTAAGATTCAACCGGTTCAAATGGAATTTCGTTGGTATTAGCTTGAGTCTGGGTTTGAGCTCGTTTCCAATTCTTGGAATTCTGGAGGAGGTACTTGGGGAAGCTTTAAGCGAAACCGATCCGATTCGAGCTCGATTCGATCGGGAGCGAAGAATCGCTCTGAGAATTACCTTTTCAAGCGCTCGTCGAAGTTGAGCTTCCTTTTCCAGAGCCTCGAATCACCGAAGGCTAGGTAGTTCCTTCAATTTTCAGGCGTGCCAACCAGATTGAATTTCTATCGTCGCCTCGTCAGTGGCCCAGTGTCGACGGCCGATCATTTCGCGAGATATCGAGTAACTAGGTTATATTTGGGAAAATGGTTTTGATCCGCGCGATTTCTCTCCGTAATGCCTGTTAGTTTTTCATTTTTTCCACTCTCGCACATCCAACCTCCTGCATTTTTCATTTTGGTTCACATTTCCTCGAGTTCTATCGCTTTTCAATCTATATTTTTAGTCTAATTATTTTTAATAAAATATATATATCATACATTTTCCAATTTGATATAAAATTCAGATAATCTTGATTTATCGCATAAAAGACATTAAAGTACCAAAAATCTAGTAGTTGGTGGTAGGAAGCATAAAAGTGACGATTGATAGTCGTAAAGCAGGTGATAAATTAAGCTCCACCGCCTATCAAATCGGGTGAAGTGCAGATCCGCACATTCACATTTTCCTTCCCTATAGGACAGATTCCGTTGAGTCCTTTTCACCCCATCCCCGTGGCTCAGTAGGAAGATGGGGGAGGGGGATCTAAGCGTCACTCAAGATTTAGCTTTGGAGTTTGCTAGATCGGAGTAAATATCTGGGAGCTACAAGTGGGAGATTTTCCCTCCCTGTTGAGCTCCACACTAACCCTTCCCTTATCCTCGCGCCATCCCCACTATTCGCCTCATTTTCTCTCTTTCTACCCATCTCTCTATTTCCGTTTGTTTCTCGCTTTGTCCGATTTCTTCTTGTTCTCTTGTTCCATCCACTCGTTAGGGCAGTAAAACTTTCGGACATAAAATTGTATTGCTTTCAATGGTTCCATTTGATGTCAGGAGATCCTCAAAAAAGTTTCATTTCTCTATCTGTTCCGGAAAACCTTCGATTTTTTCAGGGGAGGGGAGTTCCGGAAAAGTTATATGAGAATAAAAATTTTGATAATGGGATTATGCCAAATAATGCTGGAAGATTCCCCTAGCTCTCTCGGAACTCTCCTGTTTTTTACCCCTAAGAATTCCGGAGCTGTTCTGAGTTTGTACTGAAACTGATAAAGGGATGAAACTTTGAGGATCTTTAATCATAAAATGGTACCATTTAAAAAAATAAAATTTTGATTTTAGCTTGCAAATTGTAATTTAAAATATTTAATAACTTAACAGTTATTAAAAGACAAAATGCTCCCGTTGTTCAGTTTTCACACGACCATCTTGTGCTCCTTACATCCTTCCGCCTGGAACCTACATTCTCGAAATCGATTCGTTGATACGACGAGTATTTCCGGTCCAGTAAGCGGATGCTAGTTCTATGGTGCAGGAGGTTTTTTGTAATCCCCCAACGAATGGACTACACGAAAGCGATAACGGATTATGTGAGAATGATAACGGGTGCAGGTGCGGACGAGAGCTGCCAACTGTCTTTATAAACGGTATCGATCTAACGAGCATTTAAGAACACTCCGCTTCGCTCGCTCAATGTATTGCCTGCGATGATTGATGTAAGTTCGATGCCTAGTCATGAGCTTATGCCAATTCCGTCTTTGAACGCTAATCGACGCTTCGTCAGCTCCTCGCATAAATATTTCATCATTTTATTATTCTCATGTTCACCTAGTGCTTGTAGAATACAGTACATTACAAATTAATATTGTGTGCAAAAAAAAAGAAAAAAGTTGATAAGAAGTGTACAAAGAGATTAAAGTTCTGTCATAATAAAAAGTATATAATAGTAAATAGTAATTTTCTAGTCAGACAATATTATTCAGGCTTTTATTTAATCAAATAGAAATGAAAAATCAAATTTTCAAGTTACAAATTCTATACACTGTTTCAGTATTAAGAAAATGTAATAGTCAGCCAGGAGTTCTATAATAACACTGTCTAAGTAGTACAAAAAATTTGTTGTCAGACAGCAGTGGGTATGCAATATCACTCTTAAGTAGTAATGTCATATTATGGCCAGACATTGTTCTACTCTTTCATGAAATTTAAAAACTTTGTCTCAGTTTCTCACTTAACACAGTTTTTTACTTATGCTTTGAATAAACTATAGAAAAATTTACTATTTTTTAAATATTTTGATGTAATTTGATGAATAATAATTTTTCAAAATCATAAAGGGATGAGACTTTTGCGACAAGTTTTTTTAGAGGTTTTAACTGGAGGTCTTGTTTTATTGTCAAAGTACTCTCTTCAGCTAAAGCGAAGAAAGTTTTTCCCGGTAGCTCATTGGTCGATGGATCGCTCTTAAAAGGTTTTCTTTACTTAAACCTCCGATGCGTGTCGTGCAGAGTGTTGAGAACCAGTTTCAAGTTAGTTCGAGGCAAGCTCTCTCTCGGTTGGAACACATAGCTTCCGGCTGAAGCCACGAACGTGGTAATGACAAGCAAGAGCCCCACAGTTTCCCCACCCCTTCGTCTGCCGACCACCCTCGCCCCCGACGCCGCTTTTGCATAATCCCCCTCGGCAAAGTTCACACCGGTCGCTCGCACGTCGCGGACGATGGCACCCATCAAGCTTTCAGTGTCGACGGAAAGCAAGAATGTTTTTAAAATTCTCTTCCCTCTCTTTTTTATTCCAAAGATCATATCCGAATAGAACGGATAAGGAAACGAATTCTGTGCTTTTTTTTTCTCGAGCAGCAACTTGCAAACGCTGCAGAGATGATGAAAATGGGAAGCCTGGAGTGGTGAGGAGTCAGGAATCAGAAATGAAAATTTTTTTTCTTGAAATATATTGAAATTTTATAAGCCTAATAGAATTTGTCTATGGCTCCTTATTAATCGTGACGTAGATTACCGTTGAAATCTTCAACTCTCTTCGGATTCAATTTCGAATCCAAGTAAAATACCTTGAATTCAATATTGCTTCAGGTTCATGAAGGTATTGGCTCAAATACCTGAGCGGTTTCTCCAAAAAATTTACACCTCAGCTGCTTTGGGAATTCCATGGTTTTCGCGGTTGTTTCTCGCTGAGCTTGTGAGAGAAGAAAAGCGAAAATGGATGGAGTGAGGTTTTAGTTTTTTAGACACGTAGAACGTAAGGCGCGATTACATCCCGGCCGGGATTCTCAACTCGTAGGTAGATTGAGGGTTTGAGGAGTAGAAGATTTATAGGAACGAGAAAACTAAGAGTTTTCGGTTAGCCGACTCTCACTGTTTTCCTCTTTCCAGCAAACTCATCCCCTGTACCACTTCCCTTGTGTCTCCATTTCATTTGTCGAGAGTAAGTATTCAAGCGCATCCTTTTTGTTGCACGGTAATGAATTGTAATGGGAGTTCCATCTGGGAAAACAGTTCGTTGCGAATATCGCCTTACGGTGTATATAGGTGTGCTTGTTACCATGTGCTTGTGGCAAGATTTAAAGCTAGTGCGTTCTCGTAATTACGGGAAAATGCACAATACGTGGAAAATTCATACTCCACTGAGGATTTATTACTCAATGGGTAGTCGCTAGTTGGTTTTTCAAGATTCTCCTGCTTGAATGGAGGTCTGTTTTCTCATATATGAAATTTATTTCTAAAGCTCATGTTGCAGCGATTTTATTTCTGATGTGATTTCATGTAGAACATAAGGACTTCGTAACGAGGGTTTTAATTTCACGATTTTCTTCTTCTGTTACAGATCGACCCAAAGGTAGCGTTTCCTAGGAGAACACATCCAAAGGTGAGTCTTTCAAAACTTTAGAATTTTAATTGTACCCTTTCTCTTATAAATGGCTCTAGTGATTTTTAGGCTAAAAAAATTTTTTTAATTTTACGGAAAACCTTTTGAATGTAGAAGTTAAAAAATCTCGCCCTCTGAAAAAGTCAATTGCGAAGATTCCCGAGCTAGTGATTTCGAACTATAATTGAAAAAAGTTGACAGTCAGAGAGGCAGAGAGAGGGAGGGAGGGAGAGAGAAAACGCGGGTTAATAATATAAATGCCAGGCACGCAAATTACCGGAGAGTGACTGAATTGCGCTAATTTTAATTGTACCCTTTCTTCTTGCTCTTATTTTCTCCTTCTTTCTCTTTCTATTCTATTCTGCGCGCGTCTCTCACTTTCTCGGGCAACACGAAAGGTCTTTTCAACCACGTCTTTTCTCCCTTCCAATCCTCTACCTACAACCACCCAACGTTTTCACCTTTTGTGTCGTGTAATAGCAAAAAGCGAGATCGCATACTTTACACGATGTTCCTGTGAAGTGGAATTTGGTCGATTCAGGTTAAATCATTTCAAAATTTCATTTATACTCCTATTCAATGCCGCTTAAGACCTTTTCGGTTTCGATTTCTCGTATTCTCTCTACAGAAAAGTTCTCTCGTTTTATTTTTGTAATTCATTTATTCTAAATTGAACTTCCGGTAAAATATAGGAAATTAGGAATGTTTTCATTTGATCTGATTTTGTAATCATATCATCCTTGAGACAATTACAATTATAATTATAAAAAGTTTCTATAAAAAGTCATGACTGATATTAAACATTTTTTTGGCCTGCAGCCACAATTTCAATTTACTTTTTAAATCTTGAGGTCTCGCGCTCGGATTTGTTATGGCCTGGATTCCGTATATAAGGCATTTGAAATAAAATAACGACTATTAATCCTAAGATGGCGTAACATATTTTGCTGTAGTACGTTGGGCGAACTGAAACGAGTGTGCAATTTTCATAAAATGACGGCAGTGCTCTCTCGTGTCGAGACTAACTTGAAAAAGTAATACAACCACCTTTTCCATCTAGAACGATACAAACGTACCTTCTTTTCTGCATTTCATATACGGATGTGTAAAATTTCGCTGCGTGTGCGTATAAAGAATAAAGACGATAACTCTGAAACACAAGAATCGGTATTTGTACAATTTCATTTTTCTCTCTGCACCCTATTCGGCTGAATATGATTTTTCATAAAGTGAAAAGTGACACGCGATATAACGTACTTATGTAATGTATCCACAGAAAACAGCGAGATGTACTTTGAGAATATTGCTGGAGTTTGCAGCCCGTAAACACACTAAGAGAAATGGATTATGTAAAACAACCATATACTCGCATGGAATTTATACGATATGCGAAAAACGGTTTCATTGAAATGCGACAAAAACCCGGCAAATGCGAATTACAAATTGTATCGGCAAAAGTGTCATTTTCTCTTTGGATGTTTCTATTTAGATTCTCTCTTTATAATTAAATGTGCACTATTGAAAAGAATATAATAGCACATACAATAGTGTGGAAAATGAATGTACATACTTTGATGATATTTAAGAACAACGAAATTGAAATATCGCCATTCAGAAACGTATACGATGAACTTTAGAAGGAAATGTTTCACCACAAAGTTCAGTCAAATGTCGTAGTTGTCTCTACACGAACCACCGTGATTCTAAGGGTGTCGGAACTGCTTTGTTACTGCACTTCCGGTCCAAAGGAAACGACACAGGGACTTCCGACATCACAAAAGTAGTAGCGGTTATTACGAAGCTCTCAGTAATTAATTTCTTTCTCTATTGTACCAATTAAAATCATAAGTAATCTCTAAATCTGAATTAGTAAAAATGCATTTATGAAGTAGTACCACCTTTTTCAAACCACTTTTCCGACCCCTTTTCCGACCCCTTATCTTACCTTGTTTTACAAACCTCTTTTCAAACCCTTTTTCACACATCGGAGTTTTGAAAAATATGGTTAGGAAAGGTGTTTTGGAAAAGTAGGTGGGAAAATATGATATGAGGTTGAAAAATATGGTTAAAAATTTTTCTTATATTCGAATTAATTAAAAGTAACAATTGAGGAAGAAGTGATAAAGGGATGAAAGATATAGAAAGAAGGAGGTAGTGAAGAAGGTGACTCTAGAGGTGAAGAGAAAAAAGAAAAGACGAAAACCAAGAGGAGCTGAACACCCTGGGGACCCGACAGCTCGTTACGCGAGACGTAGTGCAACTTTCCCAGTCCTCTCATCCACCTCTTTCTCTTCTCCTATCCCTGCTTCCCCTCTCCTCCACAGCTGACACTCTCATCCCCCTAACTCTCCCTCACTGCTATCGAGCTTGCAGTGGTCTGAATAATGTCTCGTATATACATATAGACGCCTATACGTATATCACCACTCAGTAACAAGTGGGCATTATTCTGCTGTATTGCTCACAAGTTTCTAGCCGTATCCACTGGCTGACACTATTAAGAGGGTGACTACCTCCGACATGAATTACAATTTACTTATTAAAAATTGTTCAAATTCTTAACGACTGAAGCAAACTTCAGCTTAGCTTGATTCTGATTGATTGATTCTGATTAGCTTGATTCTTGATTCTGACTCCGAGCAGGGAAATTAAGGGGCCAGGTTCTTTCGTTAGAAAAAACAGTTCATTAGATGTTTCAATTATTTTATCAGCAAATTAAATTTAAAAAAAGGTTTGATTCTTATTTTCCATTTTGTCAAGGTGAAAAAAAGAGATTCTGAAAAGCGATTTTCAAAAGGGGTTTGAAAAGGGGCTTGGAAAAGAAGTTGGATTTTTTGTTTCAAAAGGATTTTACGTGTACTCAGGGAACTCATTCCTAAAAAACATTAACTCTTGAAACTTAAATAAACTATGTAGGCTGAATTTGTATAGAAGTTCGAGCTCATGTGACGCAGGTCCATTTTCGATTTGATAGTTCGAGTTTACCAAGGGAGCATTGCATTGGAACGACTCCCTGAGGACTTTGGGAGTTAAAATAGTCGTTAAAGGACGCGAAATCGTTACCTGGGGGTAGGAAAGCCCTCGTTTGGAAGATATTATGACCACAGTAAGCTTTGGACTCAGTACCAACCCCATTTTCTTCTTGGTGGGAGGGTCAAAAGACCTGTTACATTTATCTTCTGAGGGCTAAATACGCTTCCGGGCAAACTCACCGGACGGTATTAGACCGAAATCCTATGCATTTTATATGCTTTGGGTTCATTCAGCTTCACGAATTGTTGGTTATGGCACGTGTGTACTCTGAAACATCCCCTTTCCCTGGGCATCATTGCCCTTGTGGACACAACTCAACTGAGAAGCTCACTTCTCTCTCAAAAACTCACAGTCTCCCGTTTTCTTTTCCTTCTCACTTTTCTCCATCCTACTCGTTTCTCTCGTGCACCTTCCGGTTTGTAATAGGAACTGGCGGTGGGATGTTTGCTCAACGTAAGTGGCCTCCAGTGTCTGTTCTATCCAAGTTCCCCTCTGACCCCGAAGCCGCACACCACGCCAGCAGCCAGTCAGGGATCATAGTTACACCATATTTGAAAGCTTCCGGAGCTACGAGTGCATTTCCAGAGACCACTGGAGATATGAAGGTGTAACGTTATCGTTCCGCTAGAAAAATATCTTGGACAAGCTGGAGATATTCCCATGCTTGGCATTTGTGGCATTTACGAGTGGAAGTCGACCAACTCCTTCGACGGATCAGTGCTTCTCCTTCAGGAGCCACGATCACCTCTTTGCTACAGTTGACTTTCAAGTCGAGATCGATACGCGCTCAAGAGTCCACGAGTTTATTTATTCTTTACCTTTCCTAATCCTCTACATTTCAACCAAAGAAAATCTCAAAATATTGAACTCGATAGTTCAAGTTTGTGCCAAAACAGACGATGTATATCTAATTTTTTTTTAGGAATAATAAAACTCTTGTTTTATCATTTCTTGGTCAATCTCTTTTTAAACCTAAGCTAAGAGTTTGAAAAAGGAGGTTGGAAAAGAGGGTTGAAAAGGGGAGTTTGAAAAATATGTTATCTGCATTAGTTTCCTTAAGTGGAAATGAGTGAAGCGTTTAATAGTTTCGAACCTCTAAGCATAACTACAGTCACAACAATTTACTTCCCCAGTTAGCAAATGAGGGATTTAATGTCAATAATTATCTGCTAAACTGGTGGGTGTGGAATCTGAGAAATAGATTATGGCGAGGAGGTAAGTGGTGTTCCACAATCCCGACTAATGAATCCTTTCATATCGAAATGCGCATCGAGAGCTTTCCACTCTCTCCTCCTCGCTCCTTTTGCTGAACGAGGAGTAGAACCCTGCAATTTTCAAATAGTCCTGAATGGAACCTGTGAGACGTTCCATTATGAGAGTTCCCAATGCGTCCCATTTAAGGGATTTTGATTTAAAAATATGTCTTAACAACTTCTTACGTTAAGAATTGATTTAATGTCGCTTTAAAAATCAGTAATGTGCTTTATGAGTCCTGATCACTGCTCTGAAGGATTTTTATTTCCGACATTAAAATTCGATGCTTGATCGAAGGCTATGTACCTGAAAGATTTATCCTTGGTTGGATCTTAGCGATCAGTTTTATTACGCTCCACTATCACGTGCCCTTACCTTTCAAGAGGATCGAAAGCTCCATCCACCGTAAAATCATAATTCCCGACGACTCCTTTATTTTTAATGGCTCTAAAGAAGAGACCGTATTTTAAAGTTGCTTCTAACCACTCGACTCTTTCGTGAACAATGAAGAGTCCAGTCGCGTTATATCTATAAACTTCCAGACATTCGATAGAGTCCGAGGTAAAGCTCTACAAAGCTTGATTTGAGGAAAAGAAATATCGAATAAGGAGAATAGGAAATTTTTCCAGTATCATATCTTTTATGAAGCTTTTATAAAAGTTCTATGAAAATTCCATGAAAATTGACTGATTTAGCTTCTTTTGAAAAAAAAAGAATTGAAATCCATGAAAAGAGTATTTGAAAAATATCCTGATGGTCCAAAGCGCGTCTGAGGAGGAAAAAGCAAAGTTTGGAATCCAGGAAAGGATGAATTCTCTCTCTAGAGTTAGCCCTCTCTTATTTATGCTACCACTAAATGTTATCACCGCCCCACTCGATTAACTGTTGTCCGGGTATCCTCCATAAAGTGGCCACAATAACATAGTCAATACTTAATCCGGTTGGTAGAACGCTACCGCGAATCTATTGTCCCACTCGAGCGCAATAAATCGCAGCCTAATCTTCGACAGAACTTTCTAAACCGAGTAACGAGCTTGGCGGAGTATCGTTTGACCGCGAATTAGTCCATCCAGACTGCCTGAAGCGGTGGACAATTGTTTTGCAAACTGCCGGAGACGGAAGCCTCAGATATGTTGTTCCATTGAGATAAGCTAAGCTTTCGCGTGATGGAGCAGCCCGTAAACTCAGCCGCGCCATGATTCCACCGAAATGGCTGCTAGATTATGTATACCTATACATGATGTGCCACTGTACTACGTCCATCCCCTTTCTTCATCGTTCCTCATGCACTACCACCGTTCAAGCCACCAGTCTCTCCTCTACAAGTGTCATTTTCCCCAGAACATTATTCAACAGTCTTCCCTTCCAAATTCTTCACCAAACTTATCCTTTCTCACTCAACTTGACTTTTTCTGTATCATTTTCTTTTAATCAAATTATTTCTAAATACTTCCGTATCAACCTTACGTGACTGAAGTTATGTACTTGTTTTCTTAAGGTTTTTTAGCTTCAGACATTGTAGTTTAAAAAAAATTAATGAAAGGTCGAGTCGATTGCAAAAAGTCGATTGCAAGTCAATTGCAAAAAGCAATTTATTGATTAACATTTTTAAATTGCTTGTAGGTTTTTTTAAGCAACAGCTTCCGTGAATTTTTAATATTCCTGAGCCTTTCGGAATAACCGGGAAGCTTCTGTAGAAATATTAACTTTTGAGGGTAGCACGTATATAATTTAAATAGCAAGCGAGCTACCATTTAATTACCTACTCGCATTCACAATCCATTTAGTCGCTCAGACTCAAAAGGGGGAAAACCCGATTAAAATCATTAAAAACATTAAAAACATTATGATTCAGCTGCTAATTCTCTGGAATTTCATAATGTATGTACTAGGCCATCCTGCTGTACGTGAAAACGACGTGGATACTGTTTCAAAGCCGGACACCGTTGTTAGAGACTTGACTACGACTTCTTTTTTCTCTCTTTCCACTTTTCCATGTTACCTCATCTCAAAAGCTTTTCATCTTTTTCATACGAGCTTTTTATCATCACATCGAGTCAGCTCATAGAGCAAGAGAGAAAGGTAAAATGAGGAGGGGTGGAAGTGAGGACTGTATACAGGTGCGTGCGACTCACTTCTTCTGATTTTCACCCTCTCCTCATCCATTTCTCTCTTCATCCACCTCTCCTTCTCTCTCCCTCTCTATACCTTTGCTCTCACAATCAGTGCGACACGCGTGTCTGCTATGCATCACGATGAATGGGTCTGGTAATTGCGCGTTTAATATTTCAAAGCTTTTGCCGTCTAAGCATAAAAAATGTCTGCGATTTAGCCCTATGAGCCAAGGAAATCTTTCTCCTCCGTTCCTCTTTATCTTTCGTCTCTCTTTCTCTTTTTCTCTCTTTCCTCCCCTCCTTTTGTATTTTTTCACTTTACTTATAGTAGACTGGCCTTTGCGAAAAGTACTAAAGTGGCAACTTGCTTTTCCCCCCGTTTTGT
>CAJFCO010000115.1:504995-532914 GCA_904066015.1 Synergus gifuensis | reverse complement strand
TGCACTTTCTCCTCTTTCAACTTCCAGTCCCTATGCGATACTTTCATGAAAAATTATTTCTTACAGGTTGTGACCAAGAAATTCCTAGTTAAGACATTTTTAAATTCATTTTTTAACCATTAGTATGAAACCTTTTCGAAAATGAAGTATTTTGACTCTTTTGACCTCCAGTTCACAATAGTTGTGGAATCCTATTATTAGTGGAATTCTTAATATTTGCAAATTTTCCCCCCGTTTTGCTGCACTTTCTCCTCTTTCAACTTCCAGTCCCTATGCGATACTTTCATGAAAAATTATTTTTTACAGGTTGTGACCAAGAAATTCCTAGTTAAGACATTTTTAAATTCATTTTTTAACCATTAGTATGAAACCTTTTTGAAAATGAAGTATTTTGACTCTTTTGACCTCCAGTTCGCAATAGTTGTGGAATCCTATTATTAGTGGAATTCTTAATCTTTGCAAATATCCCATTGAGAGAGCTGCACTTACATGAAAAAGCATTTCTCTTGCTCATTCTCTTATCAGTGGCTACTGTAAACAAAGCGTTATTTGAAATTCCAACACAGCTTCAAAGCCGAAATCTCTCGGGTGAATCGCTCAGCAAGTAAAGTTTCTACCAAAACCAAATTTACGTCCTTGCACGAATCCATTTTGCGTTTGCGTCGGGAACACGGAATATATATCTCGTAGCGTTCCAGGTTGTTAAGGGTTAGAAGGTCGGTTCGGTAGTAGCGGTTTTTGAAAGCTCTGCTGCAAAACAGACACGAGAGGTAAAGAGAGAGAAGGAGTGAGAAAGTGTGGAGAAGGGAGAGGGCTGTTTCCACAACCAACGTGCAGTAGAGACTGTGGTTTCGAAACCACAAGCAACTACAACGCGAATCCTAGGTCCGCGCTATGCTAAACCCTCTAACGAGCTTACTTCCCGTAATATCTCAGGCGTTTTAGTTTAGCCTAGAGCGGCGAGGGGATAAATTCGTTTACAATTAATACACCATTCCTAGGCACCGGATAAAATTTTGTGGTAACGGAAGCTTGAGTGCCTTTCGCGTTTACTAAAATTGAAATTTCGTTACTATTATTCAGAGAAACGTGAACCTCTGCCAATTAGTAGAAATTTGCTAAATGAATTAATAAAAATATAGCATGGACTAAACCATTTATCAACTCCCTTCTTCATATCCCGTCTTAACCCCTTTTTTACAGATGTGGGTAAGATAAAATGTGAGAAAATGTGGGTTTTTAGAGGAATTTGGAAAAGGGCTTTGGAGATGGTCAACCTTATAGAAAAACAAAAAAAATGAGAATCGTTCATTCTTAAGGTATCATATAAAGAACCAAAAGAAATAATATATTTATTAACATATTAAATTAAATACAACGTCGAGTAAGCATTTCTCCAAGTGTTCTCTCCAGTGAAATAATCGAGTAAATGTAACTTGGTAGCTTCGAGGGTTCGCGTTTATTAAGGGCTTAAATATACATTTCAGCCCTTTACGACTTTGTACATGATGGAATTATATCAGGTGAAACAGCTAGTATCCGACGTACCTTGGAGAGTGGTAATAACCGGCACATACACACTAACATACAATGGGAAACTCAATATGGCAGTCATTAAACTTAAAGGAACGTAAATTTGCCAACTCACTCACTCGATTCTAGCTGTTAATTAGAAAAGAGTCATTTTAAATACTTAGTTCAATATACAATAATATTCTTAAATTGCTACAACACAGGGGGAAATTTACTGGTAAAAGCTAGCCCTAATAATAACTCAGTACAAAAATTTTAATCTGTTTTTCGAGTAATATTGAGGAATCACTGCATAAAGTGACAGGAGGGGTATAAAATTGATAAGAAGTTGTAAGTAATAGACTCAAACATCTTCTGAATCACATCAAGGGTGCGACGTGACTGATCTGATATTTGAAATCCTACGTGAGAGAGGCATTTTGAAAGAAGACGAAGCTGTCGAGGAACAAAAGAAGATGAAATCTCTATGAAAGAAGAAAAAGTGGCCCGAGTCGAGAATCAGGAAAACTGTGGAAGGAGGATGGTCGGAAAATGTGAGGGAAAAAGAAAAAAAGTGCATGGGTGGGTCGACTTGCCAGGAAAGAACCCAATCGAGTGGGATTAAACCTTCTCGATTGCTTCCAACTTCACGCGGGTTCGCCTTCGCTCATGGTGAAAAGATTCACGATGGTAGAATAGTCGAGATCGCAGTCGAGTCGATTTCGATGGATTCCTCCGGGACTACCGGAGGTTAATTGGACATTTTTTTATTGTCAATTTGTGATTGACATTGTGGCCTTTGTTACACCGAGCAACTGGAACGGTCCGAGAAACAGATGAAGATGGAACGAAATGGTGCTTTGTCGCATCCAGCGCATTAGAGCTCTCTTTGTTCTTTATCTCTCAGGGAGATGCAGCTTCTGCTTGAATCTTGAAAGCAGTTTCTTTTCAATGGTAATCTGCTCATTCAACGGGAAGAAAGGAATTTTGTTTCAACTGCATCTCAAAGGTCCGGTCCTTTTGTAGCGTCAAGTGATAACAATTATTTGAATTGAAACGTATTTGACCGACGAAGGATACAAAAATTTAGAAACGCTGAAACCAAATCTACGACTTCTATTAATTTATATTTTTCTTGTATCTATTTTATGTTTACGATTATAAGAAAAAATGGAATTCTTCTGGTTGAACGGAGACTGGTTGATATGAAGCCCATAAAA
The DNA here is from genome assembly GCA_904066015.1 of Synergus gifuensis. Classification (NCBI taxonomy): domain Eukaryota; kingdom Metazoa; phylum Arthropoda; class Insecta; order Hymenoptera; family Cynipidae; genus Synergus; species Synergus gifuensis. Next base: position 530,182 of record CAJFCO010000115.1, on the reverse strand, counting down.
TTAAGTCTTTGTCCAATAATATTGGAGGATAACAACCTGTTTGAGCACGTATCAATATCTGATTAGCTTGGGCATACCGTTTTGATTAATACGTTGAGACGATTACGTTACATGGATGAATAATTAAATCCAGATTATGCTAAGTCCCCAAACTGATATAGATGGGAATTACGTAACAGGTAGGGTTTATTCCTGAACGTTCGGCGCGTGTCTTGCTTACATAATGTGGCTCGGCATCTGCAACTGATACGTCGGAAATTGTTGAATCGCGATCAAAATTTCACAAAATTTCAAATCCAGCAAACTTCTGCGATTGTCCTATTCATTAGAAAAATAGAAGTTATTATGTTCATTTTAAAACACTTAGACAAGGGTGTAAAAAAGGGTATGAAGAAAGGTTGGAAAGAGCCTAGAGTTTAACAGAAAGGGATTGGAGAGGAAAATTTAAAATTGTGAGGAAAATAATTATTTGGAGCATTCATAAAGAATGATGAACTTAATCTTCTGGCTTGTGTTTGAATATATTTGTCAAGCAAAGTGAAAATACCATTCACTGAGAAAAGAAAGAGCCAGGTTCTCGTGGAATGGCCATTACCGGAGTATCCTGAAGCAGCAGAGCGCCTAACCTACGGGCAGTTAAAACACGTGTTCGCTCGCCAGCATAATGACGGTAATAATTTCTCAATGTAGAAATAAATTTTCCAATAATAATTCTCTTTTCCCACCCTCCTCCTTCTTCCTGTCTCTACTTGCACTTGGTCCGCCGTATGTAGCTAACGTACCTAACTGGCCTCGATTTATCATGCCCACATTCACGCTTCCTTCTCTGAATGCGAGGCCGACGTGCTTCCTCCTCTTGGCTTCTCCTGCGTTCCATTTCATCTCGCGAGCGAATTAAAACGGTTTATAAAAATGTAAAGGTATTCGGGAGCGAATCGTATTTGACGGTGGGAAGTTCAGAAGGTAGGTATTGGATTCTGACTTTGGCTAGGTCGCCTCGCTCTACGTTTCTCTGAGGGTGAGGAATGGCAAATGTGATTGAAAGATTCAAAGAGAGACGTATCGATTGTGTGGGAGAAGAAAGGAGGTGGAACGATGCCGAGCGAAAAGAGAGGTTTTCAACCTTGCATCGGATAAGGTTATGCTTTACTTATGCACGAGCAGATACAGACTCTTCTGGAAAGTACCAAATGGAGAAGAGGATACTGGCACTTTGGTGCTTTTGGTCTTGGAACTTTCGATTCGCTGTCCTTAGAACAAAATCAATGAAACTAGAGAACTTTTAGAGTCTGCTTCAATGCGTGTCGACTTCATTTTCACTTAGTCAGACACTCGTCGCTGAACAGGCACTGAACGGGGAAAAAAGCTTACGATTTGTTCCCATTTTATCAGATTCATCCAATTTTTTACAATTGTTTATTAGTGTGTTCTTAAAAATATATGCACACTCAGAAAAAAGTTTGTTTGAATCAAACAAATGTATCATTGCTATAGGGTCAAACAAAAAATTTCTTTGAATCAAACAAATTTTGTTTAATTCAAAGAAATTTTTTGTTTGACCCTATAGCAATGATACGTTTGTTTGATTCAAACAAACTTTTTTCTGAGTGCAGATGGAAAAGAGGTCATTGAATTAAAATGAATAAAAACTTGTATAAAAGCAATTCCTTTCATTGTGATATGAAAATTTTCTCGCTTGTAGCAATTTCTTAAATTTGGAATATTCAAAAAACAAAAACACTGTTCATTTAATCTATTAATCCCATTTATTTTCCTCTATATTCTGACGTTTCACCTAAAATGCATTCCCCTTGGACCCTATTCGCAGGCGAAGGAAAAAAGCGAAAAAGAGTTGAAAGCGTAGCAAGTTCATTTGTTTCGAGGTGAATTTTGAGATAGACCTGAACCGAGAAAGGAAGGAAGCAGCATTACGTATTCATTTGTGATTTCCTGCGGCATAAGAAGCAGGCGCGGGCTGGCGGTAAAGAGTAGGAATTCTAGAAATTCTAAGGTTTCGATTTCAAGCGCTAATAATTGGGCACCGCTGTATTTCCCTTGAGAATAGTCGGTGTAGGAACCAGAAAGTACTTACCATTTTCGGAAAGTTTAGTTTCCTCTTCTAGAAATAGCAAGTGGATTAAGAAGAGAAGGGGATCATAAAAAGAGAAAAATATGGAGGAAGAGTTAAATTTCTATGCCCTCGGCAATAAGAGAAATAAGGAGCGTGTAAAGGTCGAGGGAAACGAATACAAGGTAATAGAATGTGCATGTAATAACCGATGAAAATACAGCTTTCTTCACATTCGTGCAGAGGAAGTAGGAATGAAGAAGAGGCGGAAGGGGATGGAAAGAAAGAACCCTCACGTGCATACGAAATTTTTCTAGACACCATGTTCCTGCATAAACGGGCACCGGGAAGTGGATTAAAAAGAGGAGCACCTTAATAATATGCGGAATGTACTCTTACGATAAATTACGTAATTTTCTGTAAGTGAATTCAGATCTTTTCCATTTTCTCAGAATTACAAAAGAGAGAATTACTAGAGAGAGCTTCTTTTTCGAAATTTTTAGTTAGCAAAATGTTGCTGATCAATTTCCCAGAGGCATAGTGATTTTGCTCTAACAAGCGGATGCTTGATCAGGATTCACTTCTGCTTATCGATTTTAAGTGCAACCCCTCAACCATCTTTGGTTGAGTGGTTGATGCAACCTTCTTGACAAGGAATGGGCGGTCCATGACGTCAGCACACAAGCATTTCATAAGAGAGTAAAGAGACTAAGCAGGAATGTATATATTGTGCCCCAACTACTATTGGATATGATTGAAAATGTCCCACAAAATATACGAGAAGATGCATCGACGTGACGCAGGATAGGCGATGAGAAGAAGAATGAGATTTCATCGCACAAAGCACGGAGATAAATAAAGTTCAGCCCTTCTTTGACGTGCGATTCGTGAAATATGGTACATTCTGGATTTCATAACGCATGCCAATAAATCTCGAGGAAGAAGCAACATTGCTGTTTCGAAAATACTGGGAATGATCAACTTGACTTTGGCGAAATGAGATTTACTGCTCTCGAGAGAAAAGATTATTTTTATTTCTACCAGAATGAACCTTTCGTTCTCGCAATGATGATTTTGTATTCTTACAATATTCTGATTTTGGTTTACGAAATGGAAAATCTTTGAAAATGGTTAGCGGTTGATTTACAGCTGTTGTAGAATTCCATTCCTCGTGATTACACAATGGGAAACAGTTATCCTGAAAATACCGCAATTTCATTGTCTGTCGAGTCCTCTTCATAGTACCTGACTCAGAATTCTCAGTTGACCTCGACAGAAATCACCCTCATCCTTTGTTGTCGGTTGCAGAAGCTGTAATGCGTTTTGTCTGTGGGAAACCGCAATTAACCATCTGGTGGTCCTCTAGAGCTTGGACGGCAAGGACATTCGGTGTGAAACGTCAGGTGGATTTGAGATTATCTTACAGGGATCGAATTTCGCGAGATGGACCATAGTTTTCGCGACAACTCCAAAATATTTGCGTGGGCGAATCAATCCCCTCAAAGTAAGAGAAACACTTACACTAAATTAACCTTGAAATTCTTCTCTTTAGGCGTACTCTCCAGATTTAGTGTCAATAAGCTATCTGGTATATATAAATAAAAGTTTACGTGCTCGGTATAAAAAATAGTTTGAAAGAAATAAAGATACTGATGGGTTTATCATGTAAGGGTACATAATGTAAAACAGTTCCCACTCGTGCAAATATTTTTACCGAATTCCTACGCGTGGTTTTCGACTTTTAAGTAAGGTAAGTCAGTCGCAAGATCGAGTTTTATTATATCAGAGTAGTAAACCGGATAATAAAGGAAGGAATTCCTTCTTTATGTCTGCCCTGTTTTACGGCTAGCAGTATGACATCTTATATCGCGTACTTACAGCCACCCCTCACCGATCATAAATACGCTTGGTGACCGCTTCCACGTCCACGTGACAGTTTTTTTTTCTCTTTCTGCAATATCAGATCTGATTTACAAGTTGATATTTTATATAATATCTATAATGAGTCTTATCTGGATGCAAATCTAACATTAAAAGAAACGATCGTACGACATTGTAATTTAGAGATGTTGGACCGTTAGTAATTAACCTCCAGGTTATTTAAAACCTTCTTTGAAACCTATTTAGTACCATCCGTTATTAGGCTTTTTCTAGAAATAGAGTTGAAGAAGGAGCCGGGTATTCTTCATAAGGGAGAGCCGGACATTTTGAAGGATAATTGATAGGATTGTTACGACGAAGGGTCGTTGAACAAAAGCACCATTGTCAGGCAGTCAGAATGCGTCGATATCTGTTGGTGGAATCCCCTATCCGGATGCATAGTATCGACATCGGTGTTGATCGAAGTGTAATAGAGATAACTCGAACTGTGGCTACTCAAGCGCACGATGCACTTGCACGGACACAGATTAGCAAAGGACGTTGCGTGACCTCAAAAAGGATTACGCTTCATTGGAGCTTCAGTAACAAGCTACCTGGATCACGTTAACTATTGCCTATAAATTTCATCTCCAATCAATGTATTCTCTCTCCTAGCATATTTGTTCGGTTAAACGAAACCACGTGCTACAATAGAATTTTGCGAGAGTACTACCCGCTTTGCATCTAGATCTTTATCACGCTGCTAGCAGTGAAACATCTCATTACACTGCAATATAAAGGGACGTCCAGATCTCGATATTGTCTGAATAAGCAGAGGATAGAGGATAGAGGATAGAGGTTAGAAGATACAGTATAGCAAACTGAAAAACTTTCTTTAAAAGCCTTTAATAATAAAGTTTAATATGTGGAGGGAATGGCATATCTCTTATAACGCGTGATAAGATGTTATAATCTGTTATGTAGGTAGACGAAATAGGAACTTCGAAATTAGACGCACACCGTCATTGCAATCTAAGTTGGTATATTTAGTCAGGTCTGAGAAGGTACTCGGGTATGAACTCTGATAGCTGGCTAGGTCAACATGCGCGTATTTGCCGTAGCAACGTCGCAAGGCTTCGAGACTCACTTGGAAGCAGAGATCGCCCATGCACAATCTGGCGCAAGATATTGCTGGGAAATGCGCCACTCACCCTTCGCCACCCCAACTGTTACTGATGTTTACCTTGCATGCTTCCTAATATTCGTCTGCAACTCTATGCCCCCGAAAGGTTAGGGATAAATAGGAGACACCACTCTAATCAATAATTTTGCATAGATCGCTTTAGATTCACGAAATTTTCGTGCTTTCTTCCCTTTTTCAAGGGTCCAGGTTGCGGACGAATGAGAAGATTATCTCTGCGTAAGATTTCCGTGGCGAAGTAACTCAGGTTCGACTTTGAAAAGGCGAAACTCAAGATTTTAAACAGTTGTCAAGACCACCCCGTTGAGCTTTGGGGTTGATAGACGCTTCCTGTTACAATTCAAGTGGAGTGGGTGAAAGTCTGTTTTCGAAAAGATAGGGAAGAGAAAGAGAAAGGGAAGTAAAGAGGAAAAGGGAGGATGAAGCGGGAAGATAAAATAGAGAACAATTTTGATAGACGCTGCCGTGAAATTGAATTACAATAAGCAAAGTAAAGTTGGATGATCCACATTGTGTCTCTACTGTTCCTCCATTCGTGCTGGTCGACGGGGTATTCTTACGCCTTTGTTTCCTAAGGCGTTGAATTAATTGCTGCGTTTTTGACATCCATTCCTTCTAAGGACCCGACAGTCGACGACAGATGAGAGGATAAAGGAAAAGTTACCAGTGCAGGCGTATTTGGCTCGAGGAATATTATTCCTCAGATCATTCCACTCTTCCTTCTGGAGTTTCTTGAAGTTTAGGTTTCATTCAATCGGAAAGAAAATATAAGTGTGAATGATCCTTCTGGGAAGAGTCGATGAAAATTGGTAACAAATTGTCAACTAGAAATGAGAACTGTTGGATTAAGCCGCGTTGGTCAGCAAAATCAATGCAGAAGGATTAGCATTGCAGAAATGTGTAATTCATTTGCATATCGTATTTGACTTCATCTCAGAAGTTGATGTTTTGGAAACTGGTGGAGAGTACAGAATGTGAAATTACATTAATTAATCCAGATAGGACATTTTAATAGAGTATATTTTTCTCATAAAAGATTAATTAATATACCTGGAAGACTTTTGTCATCTTCGATATTGTAAATTTTGCTCATGCAATAACACTTATGTCAATAAGGTAACGTGGAACAAAGATTGGTTGCGGAAGGTGAAATTCATTGTTCAAACCTCGAACGGCAAAGTTCAAAACTGTAAGGCTAGGCACACCGACATCACGGTAGATTGCAGAGTAATCGTTACACTGGTGCTTGCCTGCCACTGGAACTTCATCCCGAAGTTCGAGAGCACAAGGAAAGCGCTGAGACGGCCAGCTTTTGTTCTTATGCGTTCGACCCATCCGTTCTACCTTTCCGATGTTACTGGTAACTAAGAAACTATAGAAGATACGTTGCTCTTGTTAGACCCAACCACGTTTCACTTGAACAAGAAAGTCAGTTAACTTGTTCTCAGCCCTAGGTCAAGAAATGGATTTACTGGGTTAGTTTCCACTATAGTGAATTTGAAACAGAGGATATGTATTGCTTACAATATTTTATTTTACAGGTGGTTTTAAATGGTAATAAATAGATCACGAGAATAATTAGAGCAACTGGGCCAAAGGCGTACTTCTATTTCAGAAGAAGAATCAAGAAAAAAACGCATTCTAGGTCATATAGAACGAGATGAAAGAAGATTCTAAGTGACGAGTGTTATCACATTCGAGCAGAGCTACCTAGCGTCTTCGTGCTGATTACATTGCACAAGCTGTCATTACTAGCGCTGTGAAGCTGATAACTGAAAAAACGCGGTGCGATATTCCAGGGCGACGAGTTTCTTCTTCATGCTCGCAAACAAAAGTTTGTTGTTTCGAAATCTCGTTAGTGAGACCACCATGGTAAAACCTGGAAAACTCTGACTACTAACTGCGGGTCTTTTTAGTGTGTCTTTAGTGACAGCTGGCGACGTCATGCGAACTTGTCAACGGATAATTGGTGCTTCCTGATGGAGAGTGCTCTTTGCAGTTGTCCAACAAAAACCAGAGAAAATAGACTGCAGAAGAGGATTTTTAAAATAAATCTGCTCTAGAGTTATCTCCATCTATCATTCTTAAAGTTCTGAATAAAACTTTAAAAACGAATAAGACGATATGACTAAAGCAGATGATATTTTCCTTGTGAGCTAAATCGTCAAACCTAAACCAGTAATTCTCATTTGGGATTTCTAAAACCCATCGTGAGTGAGCAAGCAAACGTACTATTCGAACGCAACCCAACAGATGGCGTCTCGGTAGAGTGACGTTTACATAATCTTGGCATTACTTACCTTCTCTCTCGAGGTTGCTCAAGAGGGTTGCTTCAGCATAGTGAAATGGAAGGGGACGATTCAAGGATACTCTGGAGACACAGTGGTGAGGAAGTGACAACAAAAGCCTAGCTCGGATTAGGATCCATCACTGACACTGCTCTGCAGCCTGGAAACCGGAAACTGGCACGGGAAGTACGAAGAGGAACAGACGCTGGCTCCAAAGAGGGAAAGATGAGTAGAGGGAAACAGAGATAGAGCAAGTTCTTAGTTACTCAAAAAGGCCAAAAAGGATTCAGATTACTTACATAATATCAAACTGTGTTATATATTTAAAAAGACAGTGGAGATTAACAAAAAAAACTTGCAGAATGTTTGTTCATGAACTACATTGAAAGCGCTTGTTTTAAGGTCAAAACTTTAAGTGAATAAAATTATTTCCAAATTCGGTATTTAGATGTGAAAGGAAGTTGGTCATTCTACTGAATCCCTTTTGAAATTAAGTCCGTTAACTACAGGAAAGCATGTGTGCATTCCTGGAATATACTAGCCTTTGATATTTCGTCCGTTAAGGTAAAGCAAAGGGTTGAATTAGTCTATCCCTTTCGCTTTTGCAAAGTTGAAGGAAGAGATTTGAAAACTTGCTAGAGAATGGGATTTCGATATAGAGGTAGCAGAATTGAGAGTTGAGAGTAAGAGAGAAGAAAGAACAAGCAGAAAGAATTTCTTGCTAAAGGAAGATTATAAAACTCTGAAATGCTAGTTTGCTATTTCCATTTGGGAAACAAATTCAATTTTCGTTGCAATCCTATTTTCGTAAAACGGAGGTTTGTTGTCTGCATGTAAGGCTCTTGGAATAAATTAGTGCAGTGATTCTCGTTACCAACGTCGCATTGGGTAACATGTTTTCGCTAAATACAGTCCCTGGGTCTGGTTTACGCACTCAGTTGTTAACTCGAGCTAAATGAGATGAATGTCTGTTTGCTAATAGTTGTAGTGAATTACCACTGGAGCAGGTTAGTTTGTTTAGAGAGTAATTCAGAGCTTATAAACTCTATTCCTTTTTGAGATGTATTTACACTCTCGTAATATTTAAGAGAGAGAGTAATAGCTACACTAGTATTATTCCGGTTCGAAATCTTTCGTTTCAAACATGACGTTTTTTAAGAAAATTGATCGATTCACTTGTTTAATTGCGTTCGAAATAGCGAGGTTGGTCAATCGAGAGTATGAATCAGTTTCTCAACTGTTGCGCTGAGAATGAAATAGATGGTGGAAACTCGACGGCTTGTCTGACCTCCTTCGATTGTAAAGCCCTCCAGGGATGCTAAGGCTATTCTCAATCTACCTTCCTCCTGTTTCTCCATTCGGCCTTTCCGGTAAGTTTCAGTGTTGATCTACTCGCTAAAATACGAAGACAATATAGCACACGTCTCAAACAAGTTGGAAACTTAGGGTGGCCGCTGAGAATCAAGAGTGCCTTCTAGGGCGAAGGAACCTGAACGGATTAGCAAAGGGCGGCTTGGGACGAAGCTCATCAAGGTAATGCAGTTGGGATTATCCTGCGACTGAACAGGATCTTGACGCGAGTAGAGCAGCGTGAATAGTGGGAAGAGACGGCTTTCCAGCCCGTTATGAATTGATCGTTTGATCGCAACTCCTTAGAGACTCTAGAATTGACGTGCATTGTCCACCAGGATCGTCCATTAGCGCATAATAGTGACTCCTGACCATCTACGTGTCTAATAACATCCCATCTCTTGAGACTCAAAGATAATCTAATCAGTTCGCAGAATAAATGATATACAGAGCAACAGAGAATTTCGACTGTTAATTTGACAACTGACAAATTGGAATTTTGGTGGAGAGTATAAACTCGGAATAGAGGGGATTAGAAAGCATTATAAATTTTTAATGTAAAAGAAAAGAGATGATAACTTATCATTACAAGACTAAGCGCACGTATTGCATTGACCTATAAGGTTAGCGCATTAGGGTGACACATATGAAGTTAGCCGAAATACATGTCCTTTTTAGGACAGGAAAGTAATTTCGAGAGGTTTGTGGAATATTTTCCGAAGGTTATTTTCAATTTCGAGCGCTTTAATACGCGTGATTGCACTTCAATAAAATAAATATCAAGACTCGTCCGTGTATTGGCGGATCTAAATATATCTTTCGTGTACAGTTTCGTCGTCAGACGAACACGTGGATAAATACGCACGTTTCGTGGATTGATAGACTACAGCAGACTTTGGCAAACTTCTCCACTTTGGTGATGTACTTTACATTAAACCTGAATAGAAAATGTGTCGAAAGGGGGTCCTTATCTCTTGGGACTGATTGTGTTGAAGCCACAAAGCTAAATGTAATTGTCAGTTGGATAAATGGTGTGTCACGTGCCACAACAATGCTCCCAGATAAATCCGAAATCAAATTGATTATCTTTATGAAGGAAGTACTCTATTGAATTTAGAATCAAGAATAAAGGGGTCGAAAAATTATGAGGATTTAAATTTTTAAATTTGTTTTTCAAACTTTGAAAAGAGATTTGAAGGGGTTTAGAAAAAGGTGTTTTGGAGAATATACTTTGAAAATGGGCTGATTTGAATTGGTTCCGGTGAATTAATTTGAAACAGTGCTAGGTTATTTATTTATTAATATTAATAGTATCTCATAACTGAAATTGAATTTATTTTCAACAGATTGCTAAAATTTCTCTGATATTTTTTGTTATAGGTGAGTGCCTGTCGAAGAAGGTAATCTTTTTCGTTCTTTTGTCCATTTGGGTAAGTTCTTTTTCTTGAAAGAAAATTTTAAATTAAACGAGCACAATTTACTTTGTTATCTCGCTAGCTCGCACCCTGGCTTCCTTCGAGAGACAGCCTTTAATTATAGCGTTTCTCTCGATACGTTACATAGATTACGTCTTACAGTCGAAGCGGTCAGATGGTTCACGGAGAAGAATTAATATTCAACGTTAATATCGTGGATAGTGAACTATGTGACAGCCATCCAAGATATTAAGTTTTAAGTACCTGGATATTCAACCTAAATGTTTTATATGCTAAAAAGGTAACCAACTATCTAGATATTTAGGATAAATATATTTGTAACTCAAATTTTTTAACTACCTAGATATTAAGTTTAAATGTTCATTTTTCTCAGTCTTGACCTAAAAAGCTGGCAATAAGGAAGAAAATGAAGAACAATCGACTTTTATTCAAACTGGGTGAATCGCGAGTTTCTGCAGACGTTTTTACCGACTCAAGGGAAGTTTAACTTCTGTGAAGGGGGTTGATACGATCTGCCAAATGTCACTCGGCCAGACTACTCTATATTTGAATTCGGGCTTGGCACGACTGGCAATTTCCGCAGGAACTTTCGATATCTTTTTCTATCGACCGACACTGACATTCGCACCAAAATTAATGTTCTTACGAGTTTTGTCGGAAGTTTGCGATATCGACGGAAATTCAGAGATGAAGATCCCTGATATCGACTTCAATCTTTAGACCTTCAAAAGTAGCAGTCGTCTTCACGATTAATGATATCTAGATTTAATTTTTCTTTCTTCCTTGCTCCCTTATTTACCTGTCTTGTCGCATTCTCAATTTCAAGAGTAATACGAAATTGAATTTAGAGAAACTAGACTGAATAATTTAGGATAGAATGTTGGCTTGGAAAACCAACATTCGTTGTTATTCGTTTTCAACTATTATTATTCGTAAACAACTTTCATGAATATAAGATATAATTCTTACAAGAGTATTAAATATCTTCACAAAGGGAAATAATATTTCTTAATAAGCTGAGTAGAGTTATAGTCGAGTCTCATTTACAGAGATTTTGATTTAAAATGAAATTCGTCGCATTGAGACGAACTGTTTGAGGAAGCAGGAAGTCCCTTCTAGATTTCGCTCGACCCGGACAGAGGCTTGGAATCTAACCTTCTTTGCGTTTCTTGAAAACGTCTCCGGGAACATAAAGAGAAAGAGTAGCTGGGCATTCGAGCGTCCTCGCGAACCTTCTCGTAAGCATAATGAAACTGCCTAGTAATCTTAGAAGAGCTGTGTACATCACCTCGGTTTGTGGTAGTCTGCCGGTTTAAATGTCCTGAAATGGATATTCTCGTGTACCAACTAGTACCAACACGTTGACGACGCGAGGGAGTTACCGTTTCTGATATTGCCACCGCTCGCCTAAAGCCCTCGCAAAATTCACCTCGCATAAACCTGACACCGCTGATGTAAGAGATAGTATTTTCCTAGATTCTAAAGAGAAACTTAAATAGGACGCGACGGATTTAGGATGTCTCTACCGGCCTAAGAAATTTTCCCTCCTTGCTTTAGATGCCTGTACAATATTCTGTACAATAATCAACTGTACAAAAACTACTCTAATCTCCAGTTCATTTGATTTCGAAATATCCCAAAAGAAGTTTGATACCTCTGAGAAATATAAAATAATAATTTATCATAGCCTCTGTGCGTTAAAGGAAGTTTCCTGTTTGATTGCACTACAATTCTGAAGTACATATAATCCTTTCACCTATAATCCACATGTGATCCTTTTATCCTGCGACTGACCCTTGACTTCGTGTTAAAGAATCCTCGATGTGTCGTTTGTACATGATTACAGAACATCTTCTGACCATCTAGAAGATTTGTCCACTGGAAATGCTACAGAGATTTCCTAGATACTGAACCACTCATATACCTTACCTGGATTAAATGAAAACACGTAGTTCTTCCTTTTATGATATGCAATTGGTCGATGACGAAATTGAAAAAATACCGGTAATTTACTATATTTTCTCAAAAATCCCACCTTTACTTTTTTTAAAAAAGTAGTCTAATTTGAAACGAATTCAGACACATAATTATTTGTTTTTTTTTACTTCGGAAAGATGAAATATGAAAGGAAAGGTTGATTTTAGAAAAAACATGAGAAAGAAGAGATTCACAATATTTAAAGTAGTCTTTTAAAGAAAGCAGAACTTCGGTAATGGAAAAAGTGACAAAGTCATTCATGGTAGGACTCTTTTGAGCATCAGTAGAGAAAGAACGAAAGAACACAGCTGACGTCACGTCCTTTCAATTTTACATTAATCGGATGGTAGTCTCCGCTCGTTTCTCGCGTCGCTTTGTCCTTAAAAATGTCTTTCCTCCACGGAAGAGCTTTTGTCCGTGTTTATCGTACTTGTGTACCGTGATCGAGAACGACCTAGTTCGCGACATCTTTTATAATTTGTGTTTTGTCATTTCTACTTGTAAAAAAATTCACAGCGTCAATGCGAACATTGCTTTGATTCTGCCTTTTTCTTTCAAACTTTGAGACCATTACCAGTTGCTCGAGGGACTATTTAATCTCTAAAGAAAATCCTATAGAGTTTATGTCTCTCTGAGTAAAATTTAACTGGAAAGATTATTTTAAATTATCAAAAGATTCATTGTAAATTAATCAGTGAACTCTGAGGTGAATTGGAAGGTGTAAGGTGAAGGTTGAGAATCCCTGAGGTGGTAGGGTTCTTCTCAAGCGCCCTATTAATTACGAAGCAACGGTTTGCGTGATTCGAGCTATTTGCCCATCTACCCCCTGTCGTCTTACCGCACCCTTCAGAAGCACATTCTCCTTCGAACTCTCAGCCTTCAAACAAACCGAAAGCAACAAATCCAAACTGAAACGAACTACCTACGTACGTACGTACTTGCCCTCACTCAAATATGTCTGAGCTCGCACTTCTAATATTTTAGAAAAGTTTCCAGCTATCCATTTCAGTCTTTCCAGGCTTTTCAGTTTCCTCCAACTCCTCGTACCAATTGAGAGGTTTGGGGTGAAATCCGGTAGGAAGGTGGAGGGAAGATAGACTTTGAGGAAGGAAAACGGCAGTTGTTGATAAATTCGAGCCCGCGTGGTTACAAATATGTCACCTGAAAATTGTGTACCGAAAACCCTCCAACACCAGCACCCTCAGTCGTCAAGATAAGAGAAAACTGGGTCGCGACTGAGAACAGTTTCAAGATCCAACGAGCAATCGGGCTTCCGACACCCTTTCCTTCTTTCACTTTGGCTCCTCAACCCACACCAACCCTTTCTATTCCAGAACTCAATACGACTGTTTTGGTCGTTTCGTGAAAACATGAAGTCCTTGTACTTGTCCTCCATTTCTTACCCCTTTTTTCAACCTCCTTATCACACTGTTTTTTCTTATCTATTTTAAATACTTTTTCAACTTTATTTTTCCAACGTGTCCAACTTTTCATTTTATTTTTTAAATCTTCAGAAAATACAAAAGTAAAATTAGTAAGTTCCTCAAAAGATTAAATCCCTGACATGCACAGTGAAAAATGATATGAAACTCGAGCGGTATTTTGGTAGTATTCGAAAAGAATTTTTCTTCAAAAACACACTTTCCTTAACACGATTTGCCTGAGACTCGCGTCGATAACGTAAAATGATTTTGCACTGAAAGCTCCCTTCCATTTGGATTTCAATGGCTGTCTGCGCTTGAAAGAAGATTGCGGGGGTTTGTGGTCGCTTCACTTGCACCTGATATATCAGAGAAAAATAATCGTGACCAAGAATTGCAGAAAATCTTGACGACAAATCGTTGAGCACCGTCTGCAAGCAAGGGAAATACTTACGAAATTTATGACAACTCTCGTTTCAACCTTCTCGCGTGGAATGGACATTTCCGGAATCAATGGCAAGTGCTCGAAACCGTAATCCTCTTTTTACTCGTTCAGATTGTCTACGATACAATCCTCGTTTCAGTATCTATGTACTTCGATGAAGTTATGGATCGTCGAGTTTGATCTTTTCCTCTTCGATATTTACTTCCATTATTCTTGATAGTGTCACGTGTTTCTGAGGTCGATATACCTTCTTTCAGGAAAAGTACCTTCATCAAAGAAAATATTGAGAAAGATTTGAAATTCTACATTGTATCCATCAACCACAATCTATGCGACCTAGTAAACTAAATTTCCTTCAAAATATCAAGGTCTACCCGGTATAGTTATTGCGAGGGGTTGTTAAAGCCAAAGTTAAAATGTTTCGTAGATTTCTCTACTATCTAGGCAGACGGAAATACAATTTCCGTTCGAAATCCCCGATTCCACGTTAGAGCATGTTGGTCGATGCCAGGTGTTCTCTAATTATTTGCTATGCAGACGAGTTCTAAAGTTCCGCGCTTCAGTTGGAAACATAATTCTGTCCATGGGTATCCTCAATAATTTGGATTCCCTGTGCAGAGATTAACGTCATTAAGTTATCTTAAGTTTAAAATGAACTAATCAAACTGGCCACAAGTTACAGAAAACAATGGACAGGGATAATACTTGTCGATAAAAATGTTAAAATTAGCTAATGAAAAGTAGCAAATTTTTTTGTAATAATCCGAATTTGAAAAATATGATATTAATTCATTCTTTAAAAAAATGAATGAGAACCACTAATCGATCCGGAGACGATGGTGTCGGCAGTGGGTTCGCGCAAACAAAAAATACGCTCTTATGGGAAAAGTTAGACTTTGTCAGACAAACAGGCCACCCTTATCCTTCCAACTAGCAACCCCTGAACCGTAAGATCGTCCACCACCACACCCTTTATCCCCATAGAATATAAGATCCGGAGACCACGGGAAATCTGACTTCTTATTAAAACAGTTCCATCACTCATCTATTTTTCCTTTCCTTTCTGAAGAATATCTGTTATATATATATATATACCATACATATATTGATCATCACTTATATTCTATATGCTAGTAAACATATCTTGAATGTTATAATTCACATGCTTTCTTATTAAATTGTAAAAATATTGCAAAATAATTTTTAATGTTTCAAAACCTATCTTCTGTGTTTCATCGCTTAGCATATATACGCCTCACCATAATTCTGTGCGCTAGAACAATCTCATTGTATGTAACAAATGGTTGAAACATCCGGATGTATCTTGTAGTAAATGATAGACCTTCTGGAAAGCAGTTAGAATAACATCTCCATAATGCAGATGGCAACTTCAAAGGCGTTTATCCATCCTACGGAATAAGGAAACACGCGCCAGTGCGGTTTTCCCGCCAAGTTCATTCAGCGTCTTACTCTGGATAGTAGCCAAATGCTGAATACGCCAGCAGTTCTCGCCTCACACTTCAGCAACCGCCAGCATCCTCAAGCTGGTGCTGTTGCTATTAGCACTGGTTCCTCCTGCTATACAAGCAACATGCTCTAATAAGGCCAGGTTGTGGCCCTATTCCACCATATTTCCCAACCAATTGTGCACAACGCTACCGGGAATAAATGTGACAGCGAAATCCGCCAGGAGTTATTGGCCACATTACTCGTAGTGAATTCTCTCCCCGACCCCATCCCTCGTCGAGGGAGACGACATTAGCGTCAGCAGGAAAGATGTTTTTTCCCGAAAACCGGAAACCAATCCCAAAGTTGCTTCTCGGCAAAAACTATCAAGTGCTGCTAACCTATTCCATAAAATCCTACACTTTTTCTTTAATCATTTCAAATTCCTGAACAATCATTCAAAAATACTGAAATTCCACACAGAGAGAAGAAAAAATAAGTGGGAGACATCGGGGAATTTTGAAAATAAAGTTTTGAGGCCACTCTATTAAGAAAGATCATTGCTAATTAGAGTTGTAAAATTCTAGAGAATTTAAAATGATGGTATATAGTCTGAACTTTTGAAGACCAATCTGTTTGACCCAATTTTAATTAATTATACCGTAAAGTTTGTAATGTCATTCATTTCTTAAGTTAAACTTTGAATTTAACTACATAGACAAAGTAAATTCAACTGAATTTAGCGAAACTTCTTCTCACTTCTAGATTTGTTTTGAATGATGGACTGCATATTGCATTCTCTTTTAGTGCAATTACTGCAACCTCACTTGCATTGAATCTCAAATTTATATTTATTTCTATCGTTAGATATTTCATCTCGAATTCGTATACTCAGTGATCTGATCAACGGCACTGTATTAACGTCTCTGAGAGGTTTATTAGCTTCAGTTGACATATAAAATCAAATTTTCAAGGTCACTTAGCAAAACTCAACTTAAATCAAGCAAGTTCATTCTGAGAAAAACTTTAAATACGCCTATGAATGATGAAAGTTAATTAGGCCACTTAAAGAACTTAGCGAAACAAATCCGACATGGGAGATCGTGAACTCTGAATGAACTTTAGTCGTGACCCATCCATCCTGAAAGTCTATGCACGAATGTCAGTGGCAGGTTCTCAGGTCAGAAAGTGCATCCGGAGTTTCGCGTGTTATCAGAATTCGCTTCGCTGACTACGAATCGCAGGCTGCCGAAGAAATAAGATCGTATTCGGGCCATTCGGGCCGACCGATAATGACCGCTACCACTCCCTTGATCCTGAAACATCTGGCTGGAGGCCAGCCTCCACTCGTATGCAGTCCACTGTGAACGTACCCTACGTTTAACGTTAAAGGAAGGGGCTAACCTAACCCAGAAAGATTTCATTGAGCCAGAGAATGTGTTGGCCCGCAGCCAATACTATGGTCGACCGTACCACACGCCCTCGCGATGATAGTTACCAACACTCAGAACGACACTTAGGACTATGTACATCTCTTTCCCAGTTAGTCATGATCTCAAATCGATTTCTGTGTCGAGTGCAAACTCTATTCAAGTTATTCAATTGCACCCTCAAAGAGGTTCTGTGTTACAGAAGCTTTTATTACAACCTCTCTCCCAATTCAGGAAGAAAAGGGAGGAATTGAGAAACAATTTGCTCAAGAGATTCTGGGCCAAGTGCAAGACTATAATTTTAGTTTTACTTGGTGTTATACTTCATTCTATATGCAAAAAAGGGTGTTAATGTT
Source organism: Synergus gifuensis (assembly GCA_904066015.1). Classification (NCBI taxonomy): domain Eukaryota; kingdom Metazoa; phylum Arthropoda; class Insecta; order Hymenoptera; family Cynipidae; genus Synergus; species Synergus gifuensis. Next base: position 512,904 of record CAJFCO010000115.1, on the reverse strand, counting down.
ACGTAGTTTTTCTGTGTCTTCATAATTTCAATTCTTTCATCAACATAGTCCCTACACATCTCTATTCTTTTTGGTACTTATTTAAAGTCCCTCTTAAAAGAAAATCTTTGACTCTCTAACTTTGACCAAGAAAATTCACTGGCTTCCAGTTTTCCCTGACTTGCGGCCACCCTTAAGATAGTACTCTCTAGAATTAAACAGAACTCATTTTGAAGATCGCAATCATTATCAATTAGAGTTTAGGATCAGTATCTCGCATAATCGACCTCACGCAAAGCAGAACTTACTTTACTCTCCTTATCTGATTGGTGCGCTTGATCACCAGGAATATAGGCTTCCACAAATCCCCAGAGTTCCCAAGTTCCTCTTTCAGTAGTAGAACCCCTACGCACTACAGACCAGTAGTCACCGAAAATCCATCAAGGGCTACATTCAGTGTTTAGGAGTAATGGATTACTTATCCGTCGAGCAAGGTTCTGTTCCATTTTTAAGTCGCTGTTTAAGTTTTAACATTACTTTAACTTTACTTTAACAGTACTTTAACGTTAACTTAACTATACCTTAACTATACATATAGTTAAAGTATAGTTAAGGTATAGTTAAGTGAACGTTAAAGTAATGTTAAAGTAATGTTAAAGTATAGTTAAAGTAATGTTAAAACTGAAATAAGATGGAAGTTAGTATTAAATAAAAAAAACGATACTTCAAATCAATCTCATTTTATTTTATAATATTTATAAACTTCCGACAATAATATATACAGTGACTTAAAAATGGAACAGAACCTTGCTCGACGGATAAGTGGTCCCGTATCGGCCTAGTACAACTACTTCTATGACGTTGTCGTTACTATTTTGAAAATGTTACATTAATGGTAGCGCGTTACAATCAACACTGGCTACCCTGATCATAACACGGTACCCCTTTGGTCCTCTCTTCTTATACATATAAGAAGATCCCTCTCTGTCTCTTTCTCTCTCTTTTTCTACCCTTCTATCCTTCTACCCTTCTACCCTTCTCCTCATCTCTCACTATCCTGACTTCTCTTATTCCACCGTCAAGCGAGCGTGGCGCAGGCAGTCAGGCAGTCAGGTACATAGCTCGGCTGGCATTAAGTATTCCCGTTGGGTCGGTGTGGCGCGTCGGTCGATGCTGGGGCTGGATCGCCTGTCGCGATGTAACCCCCGCGCTCAAGCGCGCTACGCGCCTGCGTTCTTCAGGAGGGGTAGCAAAAGCGATAGTAGGGACGCGGCGAACCTTCCCCCCTATATTCGTATGGCACCCCACCAGCGCAGATAACCACCTCCCCTCGCTACGGCTCCACTGCCCGGGACTCCACGGTCGTCCCATTCCGTTCTCGGCGCCACAGCGTGCAGCATTACTCGGTACGTAGAGACACGACGTCACCTACCTGTCAGTCTACACACCGTGACCGACAGTAGCGTAACCACTAAGTAGCGCGCTGCTACCACCCGCGTTGTCTGAAATCCCGCCGGACTTATTCCTCGGTCAAATCGGTTCAGTCGTGTCAACCGGTATCGCGTCATCGTGCAATCGTGAGAGTTTGCCAATTTCTGGGATTTCCAATCTTGTCCCGAGTGTGATATCTCATCTACCAGCGTGCCGTCGGGTGTTTAGGTACGAGTGCTAGGATTTCTCGTGAACAAGGTTATCTGCTGAACAGGGATATCTGCTTATCAAGGATATCTGCTTATCAAGTCGGATATTTGTTGAAGACATTGGAATCTGTGATCCTTGGAACCAACAGGTGATCAGGAGCCAATCGCCGCGTGCGTGCTTCCAGAACCGAAAACCAAGAGGATTAGCAAACTTGGTACTGGATCGGTACTAAGTGAGGCGGATTTCGTTTCTAGTCACCCCAAAGTGTACAAGACGGCAGTCGCCACGTACATCACACCACTTATCACCTCTGAGAAGGTACTAGAGATCTCCATTGATCTTCCCCCTTCATTCTTAAAAGTTCCTTCATTGTATCCCTTCTGCCTTTGATTCGACATTGGTGTTCGCCAACAGCAATGCGACCGAGATACGGATTGAATGTTACGTCGGTGCTTTGCGACTTCCGGATATATTTATTATGTGTGTACTGTTTTCAAAAAATTAGGATCTTGAGTTAATGGTGATCTACAGGAGTTTTAGTTTAATCACGTGCTCATTCATGTGCAGCAATAATGAGAGGAAGTGGAAGAGGTTGAACCTCATTCTAAAGTGAAACCTGAATCTAAAGATGAATCTGAATGTTATTTTTAATCTTAATATAATGTTGAATCTTAATCTAAAGTTGAATCTGAATCTAATAAGTCCCGTCTACTCATGAACAGATTGCAATCTGTTCTTGACCAAATCAGATCCTGAGTTCATTTCATTCTAACGCATGATATGGTAAATTGATAATAATTATGTGATAACACGTGAAACAATCTTTATTTTTTTAAGAGTGCCCTCAGATAAAGTACGACAATTCTTTATGTGTGCTCTAGAAATGTCGAGATGTAAATTTCTCCCTTAAAAAGGATAAACTCTTCGGGTTATATAATGCTTTTGAATATATATTCGATGCATTTTTTGTCAGATGATTAGAAAAGCAATTTTCTGCGTTTAATGAGCTCAAAATGAAGTTTTTTTGATCGTTTTGTAGATTTTACTTTATATATTTTTGTAAACAGGATTTATATCACTTTAGTCCTCTTTTGATAAAAGTATTTTATTATGTTTGTGTTGTGTATTAATAGTACAGCTGTTATCCTTAAGGTCAACATCACTAGTTGCAGTTTTTTATGAGTTTTGTTCAACACATTCTCTCAGAATGCTCGGATACACTCTCGTTAAAAGCAACAAATGAAGCAAGTTTTTTTTTTGTTTTGTAAAATCGGAAACAATTTTTATCATTGAAAGGAAAAAATGAAATAAATTATTACAAAAGAAGAATGTAAATGAGTCTTGATATTCTTTTGCAGTTTTCTAAATAATATTTGCATTTTCTTGGCCTTCTGGGTAATCTTAAAAATATTCTAAAGATCTGAATCGTTAATTTAATCTTTTAGGAGTATGAGTAGAAAAGGAAACTTTCTCTTCAAACATTACTTATTCATTTTCGTTTTCACGCAAGGGTTTGCTTTGGCACCAGTTGCATCACAGATATATAGTCAACATAAATTTCATTATTTCGGATTTCAATATTTACATTATTTCATTTATCATAACATTTTCGCAACCGACAAAACAATATTATATTGTTCCATAATTTTATTTCCATTACTTTCCGCAGTCGAAACCATTATATTTGTGTAATTATTGCCAACTGAAAAGCTACATTTGGCTTTTAAATTAACAAGCAACTGATTGTTTGAAAATTCATATTCTAGTTCGTAATAACTTGTTCTGTAATTGCAAATATATATAATTGCACTCGCGCGCGAATACATCTACAAAACTTTGAATTCAGCGAATATAATGAAAATCTAATTAATTTGGAAACATTTTAATTATTAGCATACATTTATTTTCCATCCTTAACTTTCAATGTTTATTTTTGTAAATGTATGTCTCTCATTAACAATTTTATCGTATAATTTTCAATTTTCTTGATGAAATCACCACGTGCCATGGTCGACTGATCTGGGTCAGGAGAACGATTTTTCCTTTAGACCTTTTTTGCTTCCTCAGCTCAGATCTTCGAACTCTGATGACGTTGGTGGTCGTAAATGAATTTTCGAGTAAAGTCAAGCACTTGTACGTTAATAAATACTATTTAATGTACTTTGAAACAACCGACATTGAAACTACTGTTTAGACTTGAGGAGAGTTGCACGCAGGCTGGCTTATCGATTGGGAAAATAAGCGGGGCTAATCGATATTCCAGATAGGCTCTGTTCCACGATTTTTCACGCACCATTTAATGACCAATTTCGTTTCAAAACCGTTGCACTCCAATGCCGTTCTGCGTCAGACATCACAATGCGCAATTTCCGCATTCTGATTTGAATGAGTCATTTCGATTATTTTTTAAAATCCCTCACAAATAATTTTAAATCCCCCAGCATTAAAACACATAAACTGATAGAAATGGAAGCAGCAAAATATCGACTCAAAAATATAGAGAAAGATTGACACGATAATAGAAACACTGAACCAACTTTTATTCATATCGATTTCTATTTCTATACCATTATTTTATATCCCCTTTCGTTTCATATCTCTTTGATGTACAATGCCAGTCTTTTTAAAAAGATGCTTCATTTTTAACTGAAAGTTGAATATAAATATGGTTAAATGATTCTGGAGTTACTTCTTTGATATTTCAAATTCAATTTAGTGAGTTACTTGTGGAAAAAGTTTGGATAAGAAAAAGTTTAGAGATGTTTTAGTGTGACTGCGGATGGGAATTTGGAAAGACAATAGAATGAAAAATGTAGAAGGGATCACATGAATTAGAATTCAGATTCCAGATCTTGTCTGTTTACATCGGAAGGCTTTTAAATCCGCAAGGGCTGCTTGTATTCTCGGACTTAAAAGCCTCGGGAGTCGAGAAATTCAGATACAAGTCTCTGACAAACGGCCGAAATGCAAAAGTAGGTTAACTCCTCTACATTCGCTGCCATCCCTTCATCCTCCACTCCAAACCATCGTTCCGAATATCGCCCTTCTTGAACCAAAACTGCCTCACCCCTTCAAAACATCCCCGACCATCCAGCCACCCTCCGAAACACGGAGACAGGAGCCTTGAGTTTTCTCGCTTTTTCAACACTTCTTTTGTTTCCTAAAGTCTTTCCGGAACGTCTATCTGATTTTCCGAAGGTCTCTCAGAAAGATTTCATGCTTTGGGAAACTGATTTGAATTTACAAGCTCCCTCGTTCTTTCTTGCTGATGTAAACTTGTAAAACGTTTAAAACTTAACCCTCACTCCCAACATTCGATTATCCCTATCTTGAGAATTCTTGAAATTTCATAAAAATGAGATTTAGAACAATATTTCTGCTTAGTTTTATTTTGAATTCAAAGTAATTCCTGTTTTTAAGCAATTTTTTATTCCTCTTACATTCCACTGAAGAGTGAAAAAATATAGAAGTTTAAAGAAAAAAATTCAGTTTTTGTTGAAAAATATTCTGAGTATCTTTAATTTTTGAGACACTTAAAACTTAAAATTTATGTTACACATTCTCAGCACCTGTTGAAGAGTCTCTTTAATGTTCGATATATATTTACACACATTTAACGAAAACAATAGCAACACTTTGCGTTAAGTACCGGAAAGTACGTGCGAGACATTTATTTAGGGATGGCATCGGGTGGCAATTATTGCAAACACTGTTATCCGAAAACGATTAAGGCTGCGGCATCAGCGAACGATTTTATCACACTTCCCCTAATAGTCGATATTTTGAATTTATATGTACACAAAATCTATCCGGTCTTTCGTAAACATATATTTGCAGATTTTGAATTTTTCGTTACAGTATAATTCTCGTTGCAGGGAGTGTCTATATGCATCAGCCATAAATTTTGGAATTAAAGCGCCTATCGCCCTTATTAATTAGCCCGTGTGGGAATATTTTCAGATAAATATTATACCTTGATATAACATAAATTAATGATTCTGACTATGATAACGCTCTTTTTCATACGAGAGAAATAATTATTCGAGTAAGTGAAAAATTGCCGAAAGTCGTATTGATTTTGCTATTTTTGGTAAAACAAACTCATCAGCGTAATTGTAATGAATTAGACATTTCAGAAATAAAAATATATACATGCCTTGGAAGTTTTGAACAGAAATTGTTAACGCTTTTAAAAATGTCTCATTTAAAACTGATAAATAATGAGTAATGATTCAATATTATGAAATAACAAGCAGATTAATCATACAGGAAAATGTTAATGGGCTATATTAATGCACGAATTAGCAAGTAGGAAGTTAGATTCGTTAATTAATCTCTCATTATAGTGCGTGCGGTAGACCCAAGATCAACGTTGAAACCTAACCCCTATTTGACCACGGAATTAGATACATATAATGCGTGAAATACTGTTTATGGCGGTACGAATTTATACTAAAATGCAAGTTTCCTATCCTCTCTTGAGTCTTCCATTCAAGAGAATTTCAATCACTGAGTTCAAAACAATGGAACGTCAATCATTCGCTATAAGTTCGAGCCATATTCCTGGAAGCAATTGGATACCCTACTATACTATATATATACCTACTGAATCTGCTAATTAACTCACATAATATTGTATAACAAATTTCAATGAAAAGTCATTTTCTTGTATTCTTAAATTGGAGTAGAACGAAATTTCATTCTCGACTTTTACGCGTGTTATTTGAGAAAATTTGAATAACACTGTGTAAGGTATAAAATATCAAGAATGTTCTTGAGGGGAAGTTTTTTTTGGGTACACATTATGTGCAAATAATCAATCTGCCTCTATGAGAATACTAACGGCTACTTATGATCTTGAATAGGTTCCACAATGGCTCTCGCATACTCATACACCCCTATCTATGTCACCAAGCAAACACCTGAGCATGCAAACAGAGGGTGTAGATTTGTAGATTACGGTCATTCTCGGTCTGCTACCTATACGTTTCCTTCGCAATGTAATATTCCAAATTTACTCTCTCAACCATTGTTACCATATTCTGCATAAATTCAATTAATATTCTTAACTCTCTTTTCTGTCAAATATTTCTTATTAACGCATGAATGTGAAACTCTGATAATGCTAGTTGATAAATAAACTTCAATGCAAGTTTAAAATAAAAGAAAATTGAAAAGTATGAATTTCCGGGGACAGGAAGGTATTGACGGCTTAAAAGTTCACCAATATTTTTGGTATACGAATATAAAGGCAGCCAGTGCCACTTGTGATAATGCAGATCAAAGGAAGCGTAAAAATAAAAGTCTGAGCAGCATGTGCGCTTAGAGTTGACGCTTTCATCTTTACGTTAAAAGTAGTCATGAACGTTTGTCGTGCTTCGATCGAAGTTGAGTTGAAAGCCAAAAAAATGAGAGAAATTAGGGAGAGAGATAGAGAGAGTACATTATTTTAAATTTTTCAAAAAGGTGGCCTGGTTGAGAAAATGATGGAATGTAGAATTAAAAAATGGTGCTGACAAATGGGACGCTCTAATATTTTCAAAAGCTCGGTTAAAATCTACGTGCCCTATAAAATTTTTAAATCCCCAAATAAATTGCAGTAAAAATCTTCAGAGATAAATTTTCCTGGAAATAGGCTAAAAATATATACGTAATACAATTGGAAATGTTGATATAAACTAATAAAATCTTGTTAATTAGTGATGACTGTTTACTTAATGAATAAAATAAAGGTAGTTAATATCTTTAACTCAAAATTTCACGAAAAAGAAAAAAATTCTCATCAGATTTACTTAAGGAGGTTCTACCGGTACATAGCTAGTCAGAACAAAACATTTCGTGAATTTGACTCATGAGGTAGTTGATTTGGCAACACCGCCTCGCTTTGTTTAGTGTGAATAGTGTAAAGATTTTTGAATAGTACGCCATAACCTACCAACATATACACGTGTGCGGTGTTGCCAAGCCAACATTTTTGTAACATTTATTTACATTTTCATTGATTTACAAGTACCCTTCTAACAATATTATAAGCTAAAAATGTTAATAAATGTGTGGTGAAAAGGTGAATGTAAGGTAGTTTTCCATAAGAGTACATGTTAAATGACGGAAAATATTTATTAAGATATCTTAGCTCCTAGATACCCTAGAATCTTAAAAACTGATTATTTTTATGCATTTAACTAACTATGCTTCAAGTTTCAGCCTTTTCTGACTGTTAATTCGTTTTACGGTAGAACCTCCTTAACATTTTCTCAACTTTTATTACCCATTGCTTAAAATATCTCCT
>CAJFCO010000115.1:305147-504895 GCA_904066015.1 Synergus gifuensis | reverse complement strand
ACTTAACGGAAGCGCAAAAGGCTGGTTATAAAAAATTAGAGGAGATAAACCCTGACTTCGTAATTACCATATTTGCTTTTTACTCGATGATTTTATGAAGAGAGAGATTCGTAAAAATTTACAGTGATTGTCATAAAACATTAACGACTCTTGTAAAACACGCAGTATGAGTATTTTTCCGTATTTTAGAGATCACGCTTGTAAAAATGCACATTCATTTTTCAATTTGTGGGACAGAGCATCGTCGACATAATCGCCGAAATTCGGGGTGTTTTCAGGGCATGGAGGGTAAAGGGGATGGAGGATTTCGTGGTAATCCCGTAAAGTCGCAACTCAAACAGTTTAAGTCATGGTAGGATGGGTATGGGTACTCAGAGGATGTAACAGCCTGCGGATTCGGGACGAAAGCGGAGGAGGATCAATGGATCAGGAACTTTTGGAAATTCAATAAAAGTTTTACCGGAAATTACCTCCCTTTTGAAGATTCGCATCGCTTCCTTCACATTTAATTATTTCCACTATAAATTTTTATTCATTATTCAAGCATCATTTTCCTTCGAAGGGTTATTTATACCTGAAATGTATTCACTTGAATAAATAATTGAAAATTATGTTTGTTATAAGTTATGTAGATTGAAAGTTGCTAAGTTTACAAGACCAGATGCGGAAATTTTAACGTATTTGAAGCTTTTTTTATGGTACAAAAAATAAAATTTTATAACAATTCATAAATGATAAATAAATACAAATTTTAAATTTAATATATGCATTAAAAAGATTGTGCCCTCAATTTGAAAAATTACACGTGCGCGATTGACGATAACGAATTCAGTTTAAAATTATTAGGATTTTTTTTCCTTAAATTCAAATTTCTTGAAAGGCAATCTTTTGGAAGTAAAGAGGACTTCAGAGGGAAAAAATAGAGGAAAGACCCCTATCTCCATTCGACCAGGAGCGAATGGAGTTGACCCGCACCAATTTCTCATGACTTCCGACATTTCACAAGTTAAGTTGCCGCTCATAAATAGCGAAAAGGAGCTAGAAAGCCCGCGGTTGCCATAAAGGGTGGGAAGAGAAGGGGGAGATATACCGGGGTTATCAGTAAAGAGGCACTAAGACGTTCAACGTTGGTCAGAAGCTCTGGGTTCCTATCGCACTGTCCAGCCCTGACCCACACATACCCTGTCAAGATCCTTAGTCGTGAAACTACCTTCATATACTTCGAATGTAGCTATCTTCACACCAACCCACTCTTATTCCTTATACTCCAGGCACGTATATAAAACAAGAGATTAAAGGCCCTTTATATTATTTTTACTCCAGGTCGAGGAACACGTTCAGAAATGTCCACCTTACTGAAATATAACTTTATTTTTTTTTCTTGGTAGTAAATTTTTTATCTTGAAAACTAATATTCTCTCCAGTGTCTAGTATTATGTTGTGGTGAAAGAGTTCGAACCGTTTCGTAATATTTCGTCCCAAACATGATGTTTCGGAACGAAACTAATTAGCATACTTTGTCCTTCTAGACAGAACCTTATTAAACGTGAGGCAAAGTAATTTAGGCTCAAGTACAATTTCTTTCCGGATTGTGTAAAAAAGTAATTTCCTTTGATTTGATGTGACTGGTTCTTTGAAAATAAAATGAAATCATATGCTGCTTATGATTATGAATAGAATATTTTATTAAAGTAGATTTAATGTAAGTGACCTTCGAGGCGCCCATGTGTCTAAATTTTTCTCAGGACTTTAAAGCAACCTTCTATTATTTCCTGTCCTGTACGCTTGAAATGATTTTTGGAACGGGATCTTGCTGAATTCACAAGGGTCTCTCCACGTGCTTTCAGTTTTATAGCATTTACTTATGAGGACAGTCCCTCCGAGAAATTGAACTCGTTCCCAACAACCGAGTTCTTTAAACCTCCTGTACCAAAACAATGAACATTCACGTGAAAGAACCGGTAACTGGCACCCCTTATTTTTAGTCGCGCTTACCCCTAGAGAACCATCTGCTCTCTTTAGAAAGTTGAATTCTTGAAATGAAAATCATTTCTTTATGGTAGGTCCAGTTTATATTTCAAAATAAGTAAACTTTTTTAATTTAAGGGAGCATACTAGTTAAACCTTTCTAACTAGCATTTTAACTAGTGTTATAATACTTTAAATATTTTATTAATTGTGATTTTTCAGAGCGAAATGAGAATTCTGGGACAAGTTACACATATAAAAGATAGTTTTGCCCATTGATTCAGTACACGGATACGATGCCGAGGCATGATTTGGCAGAGGATAGCACAGTCTATCCTTGCGGGATACTTGGCGAGAGCATTTGGCACAATCTCGAGTGAATAATTTTTTCATGTTTTGGCACCTATAGTGCTTTTAGCTCAATATTCAATCGGATAAGGTCGCCCGAAAGGAAGTGAAGGAAATTCGCTGAGGATAGAATTACACGGGTGTAATTTCCATTGACTTATTAAAGTGCCCTATCCATTTCTCGCTGCCATTTGGATATAGCAAATGAAGAGGAAGAATCAAATTTATTATAATAGCCTTGGAAAAGAAAATGCAGGATGGTCGCTCAAGTATAAAAAGTATAAGATAATTGAGAATAATTAATAGGAAATAGAACTCAAAGATCATTCCTTTCCACAATAGCAATTACGTAAATTCTAAAATAATGAAAGTCGTCCCAGGCCTGCTGTCATTCCCTCAGGAGCCTATCCTGGAACTCCAATTCCTTTGCCAAGAGAGATGAATTTCTGGCCTGTATTCATGGACTCGCGAAAGGAACTCATCCGAATAAGTAAACCCCTTGGCTGCATGTCTGGCAAATCCCTTGGAGAAACAGTACTCCATTTTTTTCTCGAAATCCCTCACTCTAATTTCAGTCTGAAGTAATTCGCCTACGGGGGTGGCACTCATTTATTTAATTTTCAAGATCCGGTTTTATTTTTATTCTTGGGACTTTATACACTCCGCTGATTAGCCTGCCGTTAGGATGGGCTTGCGGGAAACCGTTGAAGAAGGTTGAAGCAGCGGAGGTTGATTGGGAGGAGCGAGTTGGAATTTATAGACAAGTCTCCCTGACGTTTTAGTCAGTGAGTGAGGGCTGAAGTAAAAAAAAGGGGGTGAAAGACTTTGCTTCTAGGTTTGCATTACTCGCTGAAGAAAATGTGGAGATAGGGAAGTCTAAGCCAGCCATCACTGGAATTGCTCGAGTTTACTACGCCCACTGCTAGTCTGTGTTCCATATTTAGCCAATTTGCCCTCTTTTCACCAACGTTCTCAAACACCGCATTCCACGCGGCATTAAAAATTAATATCTCTAAATGTTGGCTTTTGGGATTTAGACCCTCACGAGTTTGCTCATTTACTTTACATTAAATATGATATCACTCCGGGCTGAAATATAGTGACAACCACAATTTATAGTTTATACATATATTCATCTTAAACACGAGAAGGCACTCATAAAAATAATTGCAAGAAAAGTTTGATGCTTTAATAATAAAAAATCTTAATCCATTACGTCATGTCAGGTCTGAAATGTTCAAATCGGTCCAAAAATCTATACATAATCGTTAAAACAGTAGGTACAATCTCTGAATATTTTTATCATTAATTCCATGCAATTTTTTCCGTGATTGAGAGAGATTCTTGTCCTCGCGTATTTACGGAGAATCTGAAATGAATTTTTTAAAAAAGTTGAATTTAAACAGAAAAGGAGGAAGATTAAATGAGGGATAAAGGGAACACAAAGATCCTGTCATGATATAAGCAAGTCGTATCTAAATTGTATCGGAGCTTTCAGGACTTCCAGAAGTTGGTCGAACAACCCTTCGTGACTCAAGTCTTGCCACTTAAGACTGTCTAACTCACCTAACTAAATCGTTCCAGAATAAGCGGACGTGTTGCATAGAAATCACTAGTTATCATAGCTTCCAAATGAATGATATTGGCTGCCGAAAATGTTGAATTTCTCTTGATTACTAAGGCTCACTTAACTACCCTTCCGACCCATTAGAGACCATCAGAAAAATGAAGTACTATGTAGAAATAAATAGGGAAAATAGAATAAATATATGGATAATATGATGAAGTATTCTAATATTTTAATATTATTCCGAGTTCAGCAAAAGTATATCACAATTTTTTTATTCAAGGCATTCATTCGTCATCATGTCAGTTTGTTTTTATAGTCAAGTGTGTTGCTACTGTTGCTGCTGGTTGACTAATAACGAATTACTTCAGTGTTTTGACAGACTGTTTTGCTTTCTCCTCAGCTGATATACTAGAATGTTTTGGAATCTCGAATCGTTTAATCAGACCGAGTTACGTTTCTCAAGATAAGGAGGCCAGTTAACCGCTTGAAAGTTTCATACTGCGTAATTTCATATTCAATATATTGCAGAGAGTGTATCGAATTTCAATTCTTTGAAAGAAAATATTTTAACGAAATGGTAAAATCCTTTAAGAAATCTCAAGGGATTTCATAAAACTTCAAAGATTTTATGGGATTATAACAAATTTAATAGGGTTTCATAGGTTTCCTTGAAATTATAAAGGATTTTACAGGAAATCAATATGGCTTTAAAAGGATTTCTAGTTAACTTTAGAAACTTCACAAATTAGACTGACGACTATAGTTTAACTTTGGATCACTTTTATGATGAATGTTAATTTTCAAGTATTTAAAATTGTCCAAAGTTTTGAAATAATTCTGAAGTGAACTTTTCCAACAAATTTAAAGTAACTGACAGGTTGATATCTGGAATACCTAACCAGTCTGATTCAGTCGACCCAGAGGTTGAATAGGAAATGACTCGCAGGTAAAAGAGCCAGTATCAAAAGCAAGTAAAGCAACAACTGTGGCTTCATCAGTCGGAGCCGTAAAACTGATGTCTCTCGCAATTAATTCCTTTGGTGACCGCAAAGGGATAGCGAGGGATGGTTCGAAGGACGAAGAGACGAGGGTCGAAAAAGCGTGTCGGAAAAGCGGGTCGGAGGTTTCTGGTGACTAGGGGAAATGGAGTAAAAGGAAGAAATAAGGGACGGGAGTAAAATGGTTATCATCCACCGGGTTACGAGTCGCGTCCTGGATACGCGCTCATCATCCCTTTATCCTTCCTTTTCTCTCATTTCTTCTAACCTCGACTACTGACAGTTTTTACAACCACTCTCTGATTTCTATCTACAACAATACGAAATTATGTCGTGGACTTTTACTTTTTCTGTCGAAACAACTGTGGTTATTCGTCTTCTAAGGACTTGCCAAATACCCTATTCCTTCCTTTCTTGGGACCCTTTCTTGTTTCTCAAGGAGAAAAACAACTGGGGCGCACCGAAAGATTATCCTTGTCAAGGGGAAACTCGGATACACCTTCTTTGCATCACTGAATTACGTTGCTAAAAAATGTTAATAGATAGTTGAATATTGACAGAGATGTATCTATTTTTCCTCCCTGTGAAACGGGAGATAAATGGGAAAAGATTTCATCGAGGATTTCAATTTTTATTATGGTCGTGCATACGCTTCAACAGATCGAATATTATGCCATTAAATTAGTTTTAGTGTAAATTCAAGAATTAAAAAATTCATAAAAAATGTTCTGGCTAACTTTCAGACCTAAAATTTTATTGCCATCTGGAGGTCGATTACGTAACTTCACTTCACTCTCACCTCACCTCACTCTCACTTCGCCACACTAACCTTCAATTTTTTGTCTAAATTCACGTCTTTTAATTTTGACGTTTCAAAATATACCTATGACATTAGAAAACACGTGGTTAGACTTATGGTTAGGTTCTGCAATCGACCCCCTGGGTAATAAAAGAAATCTGTTTAATTTTGATAAAATTATATAGAAGCTATGTGAGAGGAAAAGTGGAGAGATGAAAGTGAAGATAACAAATTAAAATAGTTTATCCTTGACAGAGTGAAGGTTGTGGACAAAAATTAAATGGAGTAATGAAAGCAGTAGCTACTCTATCTGGAGGGGTTGAAACTATAAAGCCACTCCTAATAAGTTGTAAAATTGTAATGGCCTTCCAGTATTTACATAATGCTACGTATAATAAGTAGAACTCTCGGAGTTTCCATTACCATTCCATCACTATCATCCCTTATCTCCGTTAACGATCGACCCTCGCGACTTATTTTTCTACCTTTTTTTGTACTTGTTTTTCGCACCCGACTATTTAACAAGGATCTATTCTTGGACATTAGTTTCACTTCTGCGCTGACCGAGTTGAAAAAATCCTGAAATAGGGCTCTATTGATAAAGCATTATTAATGCAAATTTTTTCTTTTATCTTTCAAATATATTATTATTTGAATTATTTTAAAGTTGAAATATTTTAATATCAAGTTGATTCAGTGGACTGACTTCATTGGCAACTGGACATATTTTGAGGGGAATTTCTCTTCGTTCATATACGTCAGGACATATCTTGAACGCGAAAGATATACGTCTTCCTTTATTCTGCGACCTACTGTCTGGACGAATAGTTTTACACGTCTCTTCATTGAATGACAGAAGGGCGAAAAAAAGAGTGGCAGAACTGTGGCATGAGAAAAAGAATGGAAGAAAATAGTCTTGGTAGACAAGTCCGACTTACATTTTTCCGCATCTCGGACGCGCTCATCTCATGTCCTTTTCCACATTCACCCTTCAACTTTCCTTCGAGCGTAACATCCCTTTCCAGAGTATTTCGATCTTCTCGTCTTTCAGAATAAAAGTCTACTTTTAGTGCTCGAAAACTTCTCACGATCGTGAAATATTTCTTTAAATTAATAATTGTAGATACGTATTACAAATGAATTAATTTAAAAATGACATTTTGCAAAAAGCAATATTTTAAAAATGATAAAATACGGCTGTAAAAGTAGTGATAAATACTGTCGAATAAGATCCAAACGGAGAAGAATAGCGGTTTACAGTGGTTGAAATCGAAACCATTCGAGCCAACGTATAGCATTATGTTGGGGTCGAAAGAATTCGAACCGGTTCAAAATATTTTGTTACGAATATGAAGTTAGTGCCCATTATTGCAGAGCTCTATAGAAGAACTCAAAATCTTGTTATAAAGAATCCTTGTTTAAATGGATGTATATATTTATAATATAAAGAATTCTTAGACGCCAAAGTTGGTTTACCTGTTCCTTTGAAATTGTCACGAATGTGCTTTGAAACGTTGAAGCTCGGCTGAGCTTTCTGATGAAGCCACAGGGAAGCTCTCAGAATATTTTTCTACGTACACACGACACGGAGACGGTGTATAAAAATCTGGAAGACTTTAATTTAAACGAAGCTCGTGAGGAATTTCTTTCCTATGCCAGCTATTGAACAAGATACGACCCTCGCTTTTCCAACTATCGAGAAGTACGTACGTCGCTCGTAAAAGCAAGTGGGTTCGCTGAAGGGATGGAAACGACGTTCAGAAGGTGGCTCGCTCTCTCTTTTTTTTTCCTCTTTTTTTTCTCTCTTTTTCTCTCCTTTTTTCCTTGAGAAGCACCGCGATGCTTTTTATCCTGGTAGCGCTCTTCGCGTTTACCCCACATCGTTTTGAGCATCAGCGGTTGAAAGAAGGGAGTAAAACATTGCGCGAGATACTGAAGCGTATATCGTGGCAATAAAGTTCAGGATTTTCTGGTCAAGGACGATCTATTTTGTCGACGTTTGCAAAGTGCCGAAGTCATCAAAGACTCATATAAAGTGAGACACAATTTGCAAAATATAAAAGACGCTACGTCCACGGATCTCGAGGGAAAAACTACCTCGAGGACTCGATCTCTTCTGCATTCAATTTAACGACCTCTCTACTCTTCGATAGTTCAAGAATCAACGCATATTCTTTATAGGGTCAATCCAATAAAGTGTGATACTCCTTTCCATCTAAAGAAGAAGAAAATGTCGATTCTACTGCTTTAAAATTAAAATTAGTTTTTTAAAAATTGAAATATTTTTATTTTTAACTAATTTATTTGCACTTGAGTCTTATCTAAAGATTTTTTTCTGAGATACCGTTACAAATTTATTTCGAGAACTGTCGCAGCCCTAAATTTTTCCTATATCTGAGTAAGAATCTCATTCAATATATTTTTAGAGGGATTTCTTTATTAATATTGTCCCGTTTTTACATTCCACCATATTCGGCCCCTCGCTTCTAAAAAAACAAACGCTGTTACAATAAGAGTTCGAAGGACTAAAGAAAAAGTTGGGGAAATGTTTCACCCCCGAGTGATTCGCTCCTATCGCAAAGGCCTGACGCCTTCGTACCATATTATTAATTGCGCTTATCTTAAGCGATGGAAATGACCCCTTTGTTCACGAGTAGAATTTCGGGCGACTCGCGAGAGGGAATGAAGGAAAAACAAGGGACGAAAGTTCAGAACGATCTTGAAAGTCCCTTTGTCCCGTCACAATAGAACTAGCTTAATGGGCATATCCTGTCAACGAAACTGGGAATCGATTTTTTCCGGGTGAAATGTCCTTTCGTATTAGCAAGCTCGCAGAATGCCTTTAGAATGCCTTGCCAGGTTTTGCTTTTCGTGCTCTATTAATGTTTCGCATGCATGCAACAAGTATTTGAAATATAGGCAATACATTGCCACACGATCGTTACACTCTTCATCGCGTGTCCACAGAAATGTCAGACAACATTTTTTATCCAGGAAATAATAAAAATATTTTTGAAATATTCAGTTCTTAAATATTAAATGTCAGGCAAAATGCAAAATTTGTCCTGGAAAAGTCTGAAAAAAGTCAGGAAATTTTGAAATAAAGTCAATCATATTTTGATTTGAAAATAAAATGATATTTATATAATTTGATCTTTTAATATTTTTGCAGATGGTGACAAGGACAAAGAAGATATTCGTTGGCGGCTTATCAGCGCCGACGACGCTGGAGGACGTCAAAAACTACTTTGAACAGTTTGGCCCGGTAAGAATCTCTATTTTTCTATTTCTATAAAGCTTTTAATTCTCTGAAAGATGTTTGAACAATAAATTTGCAATGAAAATTTTATTGATTAATTCAGAGGATCGTCGAAACGTAACATTGGTAATTTGGTGAAACATGCACAGTAATAAAAACGAATTTATGTAAATTGCAAACCAGTAAGAACAAATAACGATTAAACGAATTTTTAATAATGTAGCCTGGTTAATCAATAATAATGTGCAAAACCATTGATAAATTCGATAATTTTGATGATTATCTTGATGGTTACATTTCTCGCATTGTGTATAGTAAAATCTCTATAGATATTATTGAAATAATTAATAATGAAACTCTTTTATAATTTTATTTTCATTAATAGATAGTACTTCCACTATTTTTTTCTGATATATCAAAATGATTTCAACGATTTTTTCTAGAACGTAAAGTCAATCAAATATTTTAGAATGGAAATGAAATATGCAGGAATCTGAGGTTTATGAGGAGAAATTCTATCGGGAATTACGATTGCCATTTATATCGATAGTTTGGCGCATTTCAATAAAGGTACTTGATCATCACATAAGCCACATCATAAATTTTCCATAAAGATCTATAGGTACCATCTCAATTTCGGTATCAGCTTGGCCGCCAAACCTCATAAACAGTTATTCTCGGTAATTCACGTTGCGATTCTAAGTTCTGCACATTTCTCTCACTCTTACTGCTTCCACCGTCGAATATCTTCGAATCGATAGAAAGGTTCTAGAGACCTATAGCAGAACTCAAGTAGTAAGTGATTTTGAATTTTCCAACAAAAGAAATTATTCACAAGTTCAGAATTGATAAAATTCCTGATTTAGTAGACGAGATTGAATTTTTTCACTATATAAATGAATAACAATCTACTGCAAAGATCTGAAGCAGAGAAAATTTTATTTGATATTATTAACTAAAAGAGACGCTAGAGATTTTCAGCTCTAGGATAGAAAATACGTTGATATATCGAGAAGATGTTGGAGACATGATTGTAGAGCCATCAAGCAGCCTCGTAGCCCTCATTGTGTTTAAATTGTTGATCCAGAAATCCGCCCTCATGACCGTGAGGCGGAAAGGAAGTGGAAAGTCCGAGTTAGGGTGGTTCCCAATACAAATAAATATAACGCATTACCAGCAATACCATTAGCTTTATCAGCGCCGTGGTTTCTCTAGTTTGTTGAGATTCCAGGCTTGTGAATCCGAGGGTTGCGAGATACGTATCGTAAGGAGCATAAGGGGGTTAAGGGGAAGGTCTTGGCCCGAGGAGTCCAGAAAACGATATAAGGTTACGACTTAGCTTAGACCTTTATGTATTTGTGTATGTATACAGATACATGTCTGTATGTGTGCGTTTATGTTTGACTGAGATTGTCTTCATGTAAAGCGTAATCCAGCACGAATCAGAGGGCGGACATGTGTGTATGCGTTCAAGAGTGAATTCTACCAAAGGTATTCGAGTTTATCTCTCTATGTAGGTCAGAAAGAGGCAAGGCCAGCCCCAAGAAAGACTCTACATTCGGACCACAAACTTTCAGTAATGCGAGACGCACGAGTGACTTTCGACGCAGAAATGAGCTATAGATAAGAGAAAAAGTAACTTGACTCGATATTGCGGGTCAATGACTGACTGACTCATTGACTATCTTTAAGACTCCAGATGGACTGGCGTTACTTCTCCTAACGGCATCAGACAGTTTCATCTCGGATCGATACACCAAGCACTGCGGCACTTAACTCTACTGAGAAAAGTAGCTTTAATATCGTACGTTAGGAAAAACCTGTAAGCCGTCTGCGTAATGGTTTGCCACAGGGCACCAGAGCTTAAGTGTAAGAAAGATCTATAAAGATATAGAGCTTGCGGAGCTATAGTCACTTTTCTCTTTTTTTTTTCTCGCGCGAGAAATTGTCAATGTTTTATAGGTTGTGTGTCTTCATTTCCTTAACGTTCTGACCTAAAAAATATATCTTCTCAATTTTATAAAAAATAAAACTATTTTTCTTTAAAAAAATTGTCAGAGTCCTTTCAGAAGAGAGAAAAGAGCAAAATCTTGAAAAATAGGGCTGGGAAATAATGTACATTCACATTAGGTTGAGGACGAAAGAGTGCGAACCAGTTCGAATTGTATCGATCCAAACCTTGCACACCTTTTATATAAATCCACAAAAAATTTTGAAATTAGAAGGTTAAAAATGAGATGAGACAGGACAGGCTGAAATTTTAATGAAACAATCCATAGATTGTGATTTAAGTGATTAGTGATTATCTAGATCTAGATTTAAGTGAACTGTTGTGAAAACTGAATTGAGCATGTGGTAGAGAAGGAGGGTTTATTCCCCAACCCTCATAGTCAACCCTCATACCCTCTGTATTCAAGGGCAAAGGAGTGGATGGGATTAAGACAACAGGAATGCTGTATCTCTCAAGAAGAGAAGGAAGATGCATGGTGAGACCGAAACGCGCAGAAATTAATAAATTGCTCAAACTGAAGTCGACTCCCTAACTGCTGGAATAAAGGACGCTCATAAATTTCATTCCTCGCGGCGAGGCGCCCATTCTCTTTTCTCTTTCGAGTACGGAAGCTCCTATCTAACACACTAAAGGACTCGAGTAATCTATTTAAAACGACCTTGCTTGATTCAACTATTTTTTTTTTTGCAAAACTTTATTTTCTGAAAATGTATTCTCTCGAAATACATTCTCTGAAAATTGTATTCTCCTGGTGACAGAAACTCGGAAAATATGTAAATTACTGTAACGAACTGAAAATAAATCTCCAGAGGAAAAAAATAATCTCTTCTTTCTTTTAAACGAACATTTTTAAAGTATATGAGAACCACTGCTTTTAAAATTTCATATTGTTTCTCCGTTTCATTCATTATTCGCTTCTGCAAATAAAATGTAAACTTTTCGCAACAGAATAAATATTGGGAAAATAGTGATTGTATGCGGTATTGAACGTTATCATGGCGATAAATTTTCTGTTCCCATTCCGACAGCATTTTTTTGCTAAAAATGCCAATCTCAAACTTAAAAATACTCACTTGTTTAGCCAAAACAACTATTTGGTCACACCCCTCCACCTCCTAATTTTAAAGGAGTAGAAGTGTGACAAAATATCTTTTACTAAAATTAATTTTTGCCAAAAACGACTATTGAACTCGACAATATTTGGTCACACCCCATCCCCTATTTGTAAAGGTGTAGAGAGTATAAACAGATATTTTTACTAGATATGATCTTTTGCCAAAGAAAGGGAATTTGAAAATTTAAAAAATAAAGAAAAAATTAAAACGACCCTATACTCGGCAGTATGAACGTCACAGTGGTTGGGTGGGTCGGTGTTGATGGTCTTCGTGAGGTGTTGGTCGGGCAGTGGAGTAGGAGGGTGAGAGAATGAATAGCAACGTGAAACAAAAGCGCCAGTTTACAAATGGCGTGTATTCACAACGGCATTGTTTTAAATGGCTGCCAACGTTCGGAATTTATTTCATTTTGCGACATGACAAGTGCCGTTAAATTTATCTATTCACCCGAAACACGCACCCATTATGATTATAGAAAAAGCAAAAATTGTCTGTCGCATAATGCTAACATGACTTCCTGCCTTTCATCAATTTTTTATGTAAAATATTGAATGCTCCATAGAATACCATTTTGTATTATTATATGAATACTTTTCACTTGTTCAATGAATAAATAAAGGATGGATTCAGATTTATCTTGAAAATGAGAAAGCTTTCATTTCGTTTGAAGATCGCCTGATGGTTTTGAAGAAGCGGGCCAATTCGAGGCCACGTTAATTCTTAATTTCTTAATCTCCCGCCGACCGTTAAGTACTGGACCAAAAAGGCCTCTCGGTTCATTTCTATCCAACCATTCTCGCTACTCTTGGATAAAGATGAAAGTTGAAAGGCAGTGCAATTAAGCCTTTCCTCTCGTCGGACGTCCGCATTCATTTTTCAAGAACCGACGTTGGACATCCTCAGTTTGAATAACGCTCCCTTCAGCAAGTGTATGGAGTGAAAATTAAAATAGAAAACCTTGAGGTTAGCTTTCTGAAATGCAGTGCTTGAATTCTTCGAGGATGGTTAATTAAATAGTTAATTGACGTTCAGTTGATTTCTTATTCGCACATTATTAATCATTTCTTTCTCCCTAGTCAACTTTACAGTGTTCCTTATTTCATTACGCATTTTAAAAATCCTTCAAATTTCAAAACATTCGAACTCAAAGGTCATTTAAGTTTGAAAGCATTTCAACTTGAAAGCAATTTAAGTTGAAAAGCAATAAAATTGGAAATAGCCATTTTTTGACAGCTTCGAGATTTAAATAAACCTCTCTCCCCAGTCAGCTAAATTAACCGTTAGACTTTTCCACTTTTATACTTGCAATCCTCATGGAAAGTTTTCAGTACTTCGCTCACTCCCTTTCCTGTCTAATGCATCGACGTCGTATGTCATCTTGCGCCCTTCACACACCCGTTTTGTTCGACACTTTTAGTCTATCTTCGTCAAACTTTTTCTCATCCATTTTGCCTCTCGCTTTTTTCAATGTTCAACATAGTACGCAGTCCTGTTGGTGATTAGTGCGCTCATTACGGCATCGCTAATGATGCTTGCATCACCAAACAAAAGCTGTGAGAAGTAAGCGAGCGTATTACTATCGCTTGAGAGGAAATACCTCTGTGGGGACATACACATTCATTCTCAACGAGGTTGACCTTATACGATTCGAAAATCACAGACAATTGATGCTACAGATGATACTCGTGCAGATTCATTTGATAAGATGATAACATCACAAAACTTGTTCGTTTCGTCTGAAACTGAATTCAGTCTAGGCTGTACCTTTAATCAAGCCTCTCTTTTTCGAACTACACTTCAGCCACTAAATTCCAGTATTTAAATCTAAAAAGCTTAAGGCAATTTTGAAGAAGCCATCGTTGAATGATGAAAAATATTGTAAGTGAAGCTTGTCGAGTGTTTATAATTTGAGTAAAATTTGGAGATTAATATAAGGATGATGATCGAGTTTGTTATACCATGGCTGTGCTCTCGAAAATTCCAGCCTCCTCGAGTGCGGAAATGGCTAAGGTTGTGGGGAAGAACCTGCATTTAACAGCGTTAAACATTAACTGCCGCTCCGCAGTTTTCCCCATAACTCCGGGAACTTTGATTGCAGCTAACGGCCCTCGGGGATACTGCCTTTTAAAGGAGAATACGAGGGAGCTGCTGAAGTTGAGAGTGTGAGTGAGTAAGGGAAGTGGGAATCGAAGTACCTGAAGGAGGCACCTTATAACTTCTTATAATTACTCGGGTCTCGAGGGTTTAAATGCTCTTTAATTTCATTCGGCAATTAACCCCGTGCTTGATCGGCGCCCACAACAGCTCACCTTTCGCCTTCGCCAAAGTCTGGGCCAAAACCTGTGACTTTGCTCCGTAGTTCGCCAATTTGCGTTGAAATTTCCTTAATTGTAATTGACAACGTATTTCATAAACACATATTTAACTTCTCTCAACTTCTCTCCACTGCTTTTTTGTTTCATTTTTTTACATTCCTATTTTAAATAAAGACTGTGGCTTATTGTGAAAGAATAAAATTAGGATAGAAAAGTAATGAGAGTGGATCTCGAGGGATAGCTTGTGATTTATTAATGCAGATATCATCATAAAATTGAGAGCCACTGAGAATCTCGTGCAAGAAATGATAGGATGGAATATTGAGAGTAGAGGAACCGGGCTCAATAAGACTGTTCTGCATAGCAGAAACGAGCGGGGCACTCCAACGGGTTAGATTCGCTTGGAGTGAAATTTGTTTATGCAAATAATTCGCTGCAGCAATAAGTGGCTCTGCGTCCTTTTGCGATCTGCAGAATCCTAGAGCCGCTCTCCATCCTCTGACATCTCATAACCATCTCCTCCTCTTTCGTCTTACTCCTTATATATACCTTCTAACGTCACTCCTTGAGAGGGATCACCTTAAACCGGGCCGGTGATTCCGTCAGCACATTAGTTTCTTTCCAAAGTGGTCGATATAAACGACACTCGAATTTAAAATAATATGTAATAATATATAATAAGACTTTGTATTACCTTAGGGTACTGTTATCCAACAGAAAAAACAAGGACTGAAAGTGTTTACAGTTTAAGTCAGTTTTTAATCTTGTTTTAAGAAATCTAAAACAGGATTAAAAACTGACTTAAACTTAAATTCAGCCTAAAAACTGACTTAAACTGTAAATACTTTGTCCTTGTTTTTTCTGTGCTGGTTCGAATCTTTTCGCCCCGACATGATGTTAATGCACATACTTCTTTTATATACTTAGGTAAATAGGAATAATTAAGGAATCGAGATTTTTTAATCTTTAAGTTTCCAATTAAGTAATGTAGACAATAAATTATTAAAAATATATTATTATTATTATTTATAAAAGTGAAATTGAGACATCAAAATTGGTATCTTTTTGACATAAGGAATGGAGACGCATCAGAGGATCGTGAAGTGTCGTAGCGTTTGTGTTCATGTATGTGTTGGATTTATCGTGTGTACGGTGGAAACGATTTAAAATCCGATGCCAAGTTCGAAGGGGTTGGTTCACACCCTTTGCTGGTGGCAGCCTCCGGTGCAGCAATGCCAGAGGGAATATTTCACAGTAGGAAACGTCGCCTAGATTACGAGTTTATCTAAATGGTGCTAGAAACGCGAGAGTTGCGCTAGAGTCGCGCCCAGATTATAGGGTGGGAGCAAGGAGTGCGGAGGAAGGAATAGGGATGTTTATGGTTTCATGACAGGGAAAATTGTGTCCCCAGGGTAAAGCTAATGCGGCATCGTGCGTTCAAACTGAAATAGGAGAAAATTATCTTTCCATACTCTAAGTGCTTTCCAAATTCCTTTAAGGACTTTTTTTTGCATTCAATTGAATGAATATCGAATGAATATTTCGTAAATTCAAAGTATAAGGGATATTCCTAATTAAATGGATTTTTGGTAAAAGTGCACGTTTCTTCTTTTTAGTTACTAAATATCGTCAAATATGTTTATTTGGAAAATTCAGTGCCTACAAATTTTTATATTATAGGAGAAATACAACTGTTGACTAATTTATTATGTTTTTTGTATTTTTCAGGTAAGCAATCATTATTTCACACCTAGATGAGTAAGTAGTACAATCAAAATTAAGACTTTTTAAATAATGGTAGCAAGAAGATGTTTACTGAAATAATACCTGGTGCGATCGAGAAATAAACTTCCGAATAGCATTTACCACCAATTTTTCTAAAACTCTGAATATCGATCCATTTTAATGGCAGCCGTCAAAATAAATGAATATGCAAAAGTTAAAAAACAAATTGAGAGTTCGTGAATTTTGGAAGTGGACTCCAATCGAGTTTTAAATTGGAATTCGAAAAAGTAATTTCCAAAGAGTAATTTCCGAACTTGACAGAGACTCTGGGAAGATACAGTAAGGTTCCTAATTGTGTTTGTAGAATGTAGATAGAGAGTCATTTTTGGGCGTTTACCCTTGATTTGTTAAGTCCTCGATCAGCAGTAACCCGAGCAGTAACCCTCACAGGACGAAACTTCCCATCACGCAGGAAATAACGTTCGAAATATCCTGCTGAGTAAAGCGGAGTCGTAGCTACCGCAGATGAGGTTAAAATCCAATAGTCTGGCCCCCGCGGTTCGTGAAGGTGAGGGGAAAAAGGGGTGGGGGGATTGATGGTTCGCGCGCCTTTCGAATTACGAGCGGATGACGAAATTTTGATTTTCTTGGGGCGCCCGAGGCCTCCCCCCACCCTCTTAAGGTTTTTTTTATTTGATTTTAAAAGCATGCTTGGCATTTCCCGTCGGCGTCATTCCACCAAGTGTACTGTAATCTCCTCGGCATTTCCTTGCAGAATCTTTTTCCGCGGAAAATTTCACGATTCAATGGAAGTTTTTCATTCTTCTTTTATTCTTTATTCTTTATTTTTTTTTATTTTTTCTTTCTTCTCTTTTCATTTCTTTATTTTTTCTTTGCTTCTTAGTTGTGCCAACTGTTCTCCGCTCGCAGTTCCTTGCATGGAATGAAAATAGCACTTAGTATTTACCGCTCTGATTCTCACGGATTACGATTCAAGGATTGTCGAGTCTTACAACCCCTATAGTGACGTAGAATGCTTGATTCTCCACAGTGCAGTGTGTATGACTTCTTTTCCCCTGCACTTATGTCTGCGTAAAAGGAGAAAAGTCCAGACATTGTGATTAGCGTATAGAATGTAGAAAAAATTTAGAAAATGAAAACCTCATGGTGCTGAAAAATTTCATTAGGGATTGCATATACTGTGCCTAAAATCGAAGAGAGATCGATTAATATCCTGAGGTTGCGCAGAGCCAAAATCATTTTTTTTAATATTTGCAAGCTTCGCACCGGTTCGAATTCTTTCGTTTCGACTTGACGATAGTTAACATTATTTTTCATTTCTGCATTACACTTCCAATCCAATTTTCTGGTCATCAGATTTAGAAGTCGAGAATATCCAGCTCTGACACATATATTTCAAAGATTATCTTTTTATGTTTCCTGTTTTTAGAAAAGCCTCTTCTACACACTTAAATAAATGCTGCATATAAATAAATGTAGCATCTCTGACGGTTAAATCCGCAACTCGGTATTCATTCCAAGGACATCCGGAGAGAGATTACTTACAAAAGAGATTATGTTTCCGGTATAGACGAAACGTTTTTAGTTGTCAAGCATCTAGTGTAACTACCACCAGTGCATTGAAGAACTACATAACTTATATGTAACCTTGATAAAAAGTTGATCGTGTACGTTAGAGGGTTTCAAGCTAGAGTTCTATTTCCGGCGAGTAAAAATGTCATAAGTCGAAGAGCATTCTATATCTCCAACTATTCATAACTTATTAAAGTTTCTATTTAAAAAAATTCTTTTCGTGTATAGAACAATATAAACAATATTGGAAATCCATTGCCAAGGAGCAACCATAATTTGCATCCATGATTCGCAGCCAGAATTTTTGGTGATTCCTTCTCTCTATTTATCCGCGCTTCATAGACCCGTGATTTTTCCGCAGCAGCGCTTTGTCGTGGCACATCCGGCCGCTTTCGGCTCCGGACCGGAAACAAGATGGCCGACGCTCCGAAGCCACTGGCGGGATGATGAAATAGTAGCAGAAATTCCGGAAGGTGGTAGGAAGTAGGGGCCTCTGGGAAATTGACGAGAACATTTCTTTACACTCCATGTGAAGATCCGTTTGAAAAAATCGTCGAATATATTTGTAAATACATTTGCTCTGAATTCAAAGTAATATTTTTGATGAAAATATTTACTAGAAAAACTTATACAAGCCCAGAGTTCAGTTTGAAATACTTTGCATTGCAGTAACGCTTCGTATTGGAACAATTTCGAGTACATTGAAAGTATAAATTGAAGATTTTGAAGGGTAAGAAGACGATTGATATACCAGCTGGGAATTGTTGATATAGAAGCTTCGCTGTAAAAGTTGCCTCTCGTTCGGAGATCCACAAACGCGTGAATAATGGACACTGCTTGATAAGGGGAGCGCTCGCGTGAGTCTGCTCTATTCGCGAAAGCTCGTACCGAATTATTTATCGGTGGAAAGGTCGAAGCTAAATAAATGTCCGTGTGGCGAACAAAGCCGATTTACACTGCACTTTTTCCATTGTTTTCGATACCCATTCACAGATAAACTCCATGACTATCGTTTACACCACTCTGAATATTTCTTCACTAGGAAAAATATATTTATTCAATATATTTGTCTTTTTCAAACATTACTATCAACAAATAAACTGTTTAAAATGCGATTAAACGGAATATCAAACCTCGGAATATCTGTCGATGTTTTTATAATTAATCTGCATTTATATGATTTTACATAAACTAAATTTAATTTCGTTTATATAAAATGCTAAATTTGATGCTAAATTTCCTAGGGTTTGAAAGTATTTCAATATTGTTGAGCATATGCTGATTTGAATATTGAACTTGCTTAGAGGATGTGGTACAAAGATAAAAAAAAGAGAAATAGAAGACGAAGATATAAATTGAAGAAAAGGGATATAGAAGGAAAGAAGTTGGAAAATCGGAGAAAGGAGGAAAGGAGAAGATGATATGTGATGTAGTGAGAGGATAGTCAGAAGAGGGAAGAAATCGAGGTGGAAGAACGAGGAGGCCATGCAAATGGAAAGTTATGCTGCAGAAAAACGAATATTGAATCAGCGGCGAGGTTGCGAGCGACGCTATACTTGTGGTAGCAGCAATAGGGGTTGGTTGATGCTTGCTTTTCATCCCGGGGCCGACGTTCGACGCCAGGAACCGATCCTGCCAACGAATATATATGTATATATATATATGTACACTCTACAGTTGTACACGTTTTGCGGCTTCGCCTTAAAACCCACCCCATCACTATCAAATTCTGTCCCAACCCCATTTCTGTGTCATTGCGTCGACTATGCATACCTATAGAATTCTGGCAGCGTTTCTTTTTTCTGATCTCGAGAAGCGATTTACTCAGACCGAAATTGATCTTCCCTCTCGTAGAAAGAAGGCTTGCACGAATAGAAATAAATGTGTACATTTCCATATAAAAGCAGCTTTACCGTTTGCCAAAATATTCAAAGATTTAAACTGGGTGTCGAAAATTTAGATTAGGGTTGCCAGAGGTCAGATCTGTTTCGCAGAATTTTAATAAATATTGAAGCTGAATGAATTTCACTCAAATTTTGCATGTAACTACCGTTTGAAACGTTTATAAACGAAAATCCAAATTTTTTTTTTAAATTCATTATAAATCATTTTCTATCCCTTAAATGGCTATAAAAAATACAATAAATGGAAAACAAATTGCATTTTTTACTCAAATGTGTTTTTACAAACCCCGGACTTTACAAAAGCAAATGATAATATGTGACACCAAAAAAAGTTTCATCCCCATATCGCCACTGGAGGACAGCTTAATTTCACCCCCAAACTCATAATAAAACAAAAATCTTGACCAAAAATTCCAAATTCCTTCTAAATTCTCTGTTGTCAAAATGCCTTCCAAATATTGCTAGCAAATGGTAATATGTGATACCAAAAAAAGTTTCATCTCTATATTGTCACCGGAGGACAGCTTAATTTCACCCCCAAATTCGTAATAAAACAAAAATTTCGAAAAAAATTTCCAAATTCCTTCTAAATTCTCTGTTGTCAAATTGCCTTCCAAATATTGCTAGCAAATGGTAATATATGATACCAGAAATATTTTCATCCCTATAAGATCCCCGGTCCGCAGCTTAAATATATCCCTAAAACTAGTTATAAGAGAAAAATCTTGAATAAAAATTATCAAGTTCAATTATCAATTATCAATACTCTGTTGTCAAATTTCTTTCCAAATATTGACAGCAAATGAAAATTTGTGATACCAAAAAAAGTTTCATCCCTATATCATCCCTGGTCCGCAGCTTAAATTCATCCCCAAAACTAGTTATGAGACAAAAATTTCGAAAAATAATTCCCAAGTTTTCAAATTTTTGTTTTATAACGAGTTTGGGGATGAAATTAGGCTCTCCTCCGGTGACGATATGGGGATAAAACTTCTTTTGGTATCACATATTATCATTTGCTAGTAATTTTTAGAAAGAAATCTGACAACAGAATATTTAAAGTGAACTTGGGAATTCTTTTCCGAGATATCTGTTTTATTACGAAATTGGGGGTGAAATTAAGCTGTCCTCTGGTAACGCTATGGGGATGAAACTTTTTTAGCACATATTATCATTTGCTAGTAATTTTTGGAAAGAAATCTGTCAACAGAGTATTTAGAGGGAACTTGGAAATTCTTTTTTATGGAGTCCGGGGTTTGTAAAAACACATTTGAGTAAAAAATGGAAATTGTTTTTCATTTATTGTATTTTTTTACAGCCATTTAAGGAATAGAAAATCATTTATAATGAATTTAAAAAAAATTTGATTTTCGTTTATAAACGTTGCAAAGTTACATAATTACTAGTTGACAGTTACATAATTTTGCACAATTTCTAGACAATCTTTTTTAATCACATTACATCTTAAAATCGTTCTTTGCTAAAATTTCGGAATTATACCTCTCGCCTCTTTCACCCTAAATCCGAGAAAAGTAATTGTTCGCCATGAGTAGTAAGTTTTAGCAAAACTTGTGAAATCCGAGATAATAATTCTGGAAGTAGATAGTAGAAAAGCGAGAGTGGCTGAGCAAGCGGATTGGCTCTCATCCTCTCTTTCCGGCGCAGTTACTCGAAATTTACATTAATCGTCATAGAGAAACGTGGAGTCGCGCGTAGTTAATACCGACAAGCGCATAAGCGGCGTAGAGTACGGCGCGAAGGGAGGATGAGTCCGCAGAGCGTCCTCGCGAACAAGTCCAATTTGCGATTTTGCAATTCCAATGGCCACTGCGCGACCTTAGCTAAATATGCAGATCCCAGCACTCCCCATCCTGCGACCGAATTTCCGTTTGTGGAAACACCCCCGCACCCTTTAATGCTCGACAGAGTAAAGCGGAAGCACATTACGGTCACGCCGAGCAAAATGCAACCGGCGAATTCGACGTGGTTGGCAGTTGAGAGTGAGGGAGGGTCCAAGAGGGCCATTGCAATTTGTACATCGAACAAAGGTAATTACCATGTGTGTTGTTAGCGGCACACCGAGCTTACTAACTGTCCTCTACTAGCTTTCGCAAACGCAAACCCTTTTCTGACCCTTTTTTTCGGCCTTTTAAACCTCCTCTAAAATACAATCGACTATGCTAAAAATTTTACTTTTTTATTACAAATTAAAAATAAATTTTTATGAATCGCCAATCTGAAACAAGCGACAAAACACTGAGAAAATTTAATTAAAGTCTTTCAGGTTTTAAAAGTGTCCCTCTATAGTTCATTATATTCATTATTTATTCACATTTATAATATACTTGTCAATTAAATAATATAATTACATTATCAGAGGAATGATGGTGAATTTATCCGTTTATAGAAAGCAATTTGAAAACGTGGAATATATAACGAGAATGCAAATAAAAAGAAAAATAGATGAGAAGTAATATAAGGAATGAAGTAAAGAAAGAAAGTCTTTATAAACCTCGTTTATCTTCAAAGGGTTCCAACTTCATTAAGTGAGATGCTAAAAGAAAGTATCTCTGTAGCGTTTTTTAAGACTAAAAAAGATCTTCTTTTGAAGAGAAAAGAAAACATTTTATCGTCAGCTTTATCAGCAAATGGACCATAATCTTTTTCAATTACATTCTCGAAGGAACGATTTGCTGTTGCCTCTTAAAATGCGGTGAAGGAATTCAAGAAGCATTTAAGCAGATAAACAGCTTTGGTGAGAAGCAGTCCGTGCAAACTTATTTCCTACGCGGAGCATAACTTCTTCTTCGTCCCCTGGAGCTTGAGCTTCGGTAACTTAAGCACTCAACAGATAAAGCTTCGTATTTCTGTGCGGTAAAAGTTTTCAATAAATCGTCGCTCAACTTTCTCATTCGTCGTCGTTGGGAGCGCAAGTGATGCGACTCTTTTTACCTACAACGCACTTATCAGACTGGCAAATCGTTTTGCCTCTCTACAACGCTCTCTTTTACATTTTACCCTTCAGAGGAGAGAAAGAATTCGTCCCTTATATAAACGAATATCCTGGTCGTTTCTCTCACAAATTGGCTCTTCTCGATACGCTTTCTTCTGATTCTACAATCTACACAACCCCTACTTTGCTAACGATGCGTGGCGAGAGGGAAAAAGATCGCACAACAGGCAATTTTCTTAAGTAAGACAGAAAGCACGTATTTCTTGAATTGCTGTTATTTTTCACGCTAATAGTGCGTGAACTGACAAAAATCTATGGGGGGATGTAAATATGAAATCGCAAAATGTTATGAGGCTTATAAAAAAAGGTGGTTTGAAAGTTCTAGAAAAGGAATTAGAAAATACACCAAATACACGGAAAATGTCTTCTAGTCAAAGACCTCAGATATCAGTTTTTTATTAACTAATAAACTACTAATATAAAATTCTAATGCAAACTATTAGAAAAATGGACAGCTTCTAGTATTTGATGTGTGGTTCTTTGGTTTAAAAAAGGGGTAGAAATTTGGTTTGGAAAGAGGTTTTGACGAAGGGTTGTAAAAAGGGGTTAAAACGTGATTTGTAAAAGTAAAATGATGAAAATGCTGTGCCCCGAAGATAAATAAATAAATCAAGGACACTTGAGGGTTCGGTATATATTTCAAAACAGTGGAAGATTCGAGCGTGTCGAGTTATCGAATTGGAGCCAAAACGGATTATGTCTCGTCGGAAACGAATTGTTAGATAGAGCAAAAGTAATAGGACGGCATCGAATTCAGTTAAGGGAGGTTATAAATTGCGGGAGCCTGGCCGAAGTCCCTGGGGCAAGGCCGGGTAAAAGTTTTCTGCTGGTGCTCGCGTAACTCGAAACTCGCGTAACCGGAAAACGGGAAAGAACGCCATCGTACATCAACCTTTTCCCTCGAGCTCATTCGCTTTTCCTTGATTAAGATGATGCAAGAGATGTACTAAACGCGAGAGCCTCGCCACTGTCGAAGGGTTTGTTTCCATTGCAAAAGTCACTTAGTTCATCAATTTATTTAACTGACAGTCTCCATAGAATATTTGTCTAATCAGGACAATTTTTCACTACTATCCCCAATTTGACATGTTATCACTGGAAAATATTATCCTTAGAAGAGTTTTTTAGAATCTTTTAAGGGCGATAAATATGACGTCAGCGGCAGAAGTCAACGAGATGGCCTGCTTGAAAAGAAAAAGTATATTCTTCGCCTCTCGTAAGGGTTTGTTCTTGAACAAACTGGATGGCTCATTCGGAAGCTGTAAGAGAAAAGGCTAGATAAAAGAACCTGAGAAAGAAAAAAGAACATGAAAGAGGTACATGATCGAAAAAGGAAAATCAATAACAAGGTACAAAGAAGAGGATCAAGACATTCTATTTTTTTTCTGCTCGAGTTTCATAGTCAGTCAAAGAAAAGTCTTTTCTGCTCCATCGATTAGGAAACTGATCACCGGAACTGAAGGAAAAACCTTTTCTCATTACTGAATTTCTCATTACTGAAATCTTTTCATTAAACGAACGTTATATCTGACCAAATATGTAATTAGGGGTTTATATAATTTGCAAAGGGGGAGTTAAACAAAAGTGTCCAGAATATGAAATTCTAGTAACTCTCATCTCTAAGCTATAATTATTGTTGAGAGGGGAGATGAAGATAATAAATGAGGCGTATTAAAAGCTCAAAAAGACAGCTTTATAGTAAAGACAATTTGACAGAAAGTAAACTTACTTTTGATTTATTTTCTGTCGACTAGTGGCACTCACCCTTGGCTAAAATGCATCCAGAGGTAGTCGCCGTGAAATTACCGTTGGAGCTTCTCATGATATCTTTCCAACCCTGAGTGGAAGTCCCGAAAGATCCGGACAGCCATGGTTGGTAGGGGAAACGAAAGGGAGGTCTGGGTGTGGGCTGAGAAATCGTCAGTTAGGAGCTTCGAGGATTATCAGAGAAAGTCCTTTTCTCCTACGTGCATTAAAGTCGCCCGCTAATTGGATCGGTTCCCGCTTTTTTCCCCTCATTTTTACTCAAGAGAGTCCTCTAACGTCGCTGATGAGGATCCCCTGCAGAGACAAAGCGGCGAAAAAAATTTAAGATTTTAAGACCGACCGGCGATAGGAGGTATTACGAGTCTTGATGAGTCTATCGAGTACATCAAGCAAAAAAGAATAATGTAGACATTTTCAGTAATCCGATATTTTTTAACAAAATATCCGATTTAACAGAATATTGTTGGTGGACTAGAACAATACTATTCTGATAACTAGAATATGATAAATACGTTTATAGCTTCGACTATAAATCTCAGCAACAATGAAACACGTCGTCACATAAAAACGATCCACATCAAATGAACTGAGTTGAAATAATAGTTTTGTCCTAACCACAATAATAACCATCAAATTGCAATCAAACCTTTACGATTGAATCCCTCTATTGAAACGTCGACAATTCGTAAATTGCTAAACTCGAGGATAGGGACAATCATTTTGCATCGATTTTCGATAATGATAGGGTGATTTAGAAACTCTCGGGCGTAGGTATTACTTTAATGAAAAGTACAATTTTCCCTGTTGGCGAAATTCGAACATTAGCAAACACACTCTTATCAAAATTGTCAGCTTCTCATCAATTAGACTTACGGGAAGATGATTTTCCCAATTGACAGTCTTTTGACAACAGTGATTTACCAAACTATGAAACAATGTTGATGTTTTAATACTCTATATGAGGATATCACCTTGTTCTTCTTATCGGATTTATTTCTCTGGGTTTGAATCTCGCCTGGGCCATCTTGACTCATCATCTTCTAGGACTGATGGATACCTCCCACTTCTGGTGTCTGAACGTCGCTAACTCATAACTACGTCACATCCTGGAGGTAATTGAAAACGTTATCTTGCACCCGGATGCCTCCATCCTTTCCTACGTTAGCCCAACCCAGTCTGAAGTTCAGTTCACCCCTATAGCTAGAGGGTACTTCTACCGTGCCCAGAACGGGGTGGTAATTAACACCCCCAACTCGGGACCGGATAACTCCTGGAAAACTCGGAAAACTCATGATAGCGCTCGGTACTGTCTCTCTCGTTTTCTTCCTCCTCTTTATTTCCTCCATTCTCATTCTCTCATTCACTTTCACCTCCATCTCTCTCCTTCTCTTGTCTCTTGTCTTTTATCTCTTATCCCTCTTGCTCTTTCTCTTTAGATCCAGTTCGTAGTTCGTGTCGGTTAGCCGCCGAAGAGTTTCGTAACCGCAAGTTGTATTCGAGAGAAAATGGGCTCAGGACTCAGTTTGTTTGCGAGCTCGTTGTTTCGTTCCTTCAAGTTCCCGTTCGTGTTTGTAAAGAGAGAAGAAATGTGCCAGAGGTTGATAGAGGCTCAGGATGAGGTCGGCTTCTCCGCGAATGGAGTTCATTGTATGCGCCAGATTACTGCTGGTATAACAGCAATCTGGCAGGCAAACTGGCAAACTATCGTAACGCAAAGGGGCTCTGCCTCACAATCTATCGACTTTTCTACAAATCGATAACCTCCTCCAAACTTTGAGGAAACACTTAACTTTCTTCGAAGAAATGAAATATTCAGTTGTAATATTTTACAAGGGTTGGACAACATCTCATAAAATGGCCTCCGCTGCCAAATGCCTTAGATCTAATTTATAAAATGAAATTGGTTAGTTTAAATTCAGACTGGTAATCCGGAGAATTTAAGTTAGTAGGTAATAAAGTACACCAAGTATAAATTCCCGAATTCGATTTATTATCCAGATCATATCATACCATTTTAAGAGAGTGGCTATTCTTACCCGCAGTATAAGTTAAATTCTTCTCCCATACAAATTTTCGATATCACATCACTTACTTAACCTTTTAGCAACCTATAATGACGACGAAGCCATGTTAAATAAGTTTTCACCGCCGAAGGGTGGAGTTGATCAACTTTGGAGGAAGGGGACTAGGAGATTCGGGGTTGGAGGATAGTACGTAAGGGATCGATTTTCTTCTAGTATACTTCTGTCTTGGACAGTGACAAATAAGAGCCACCTTTCAGCGAACTCTCGAAGCGAAGTGCCCTTCTTCTTAGGTGCTTTCCTGCGACACTCGACGTCGGACAATTAATTAACGACGAATTTGAGTCCTTTTTTTCGAAACAAAACAAGTCAAAAAGACAAAAGAGCTGCTGCTGTCTTTTTATATCTCTGCGTAGTTAAATTGATAATCCCTCGATTCCAATATAACAAAACATAAGAATGCAATTATGGAAAGGTAAAAAGAAGAGAGTTGGTTACTTTCCTGTCACCGATCTTGACGTCGGCCGATACAGCAATTTCGGAACTGACGGATCGATGGTGAATCACCAACTCTATCTGTGTATTTCCCGTCAGACTGAATTCGATTTCCCAATCAAAAAGCAATATCGTCCAGGTGTTTATAAACTGCTCTCCCTGACGGCTCGTTTGTAACGAAACTAATCCTGCGACAGGAATCTCGTGTTATTGGAAAGCATTCGGATCACGTTACTGTCTCCGTGAAATGGACCATTGGTCTTAACCTAGAGACCCTGCTGTGGTTATCCTCGCAATATTGTAAGCTGACACGTTGATTTTTTACTTCAAAACCAAAGCTCGAAATATTGAGACATCGATGTTTGCTTTATGATTGAAGATTGGAGATATAGTATCTAGATCAATAGTTTTATCTCTCTACAAAATGTAGAACCCACCCGAATTTAACACCCAAGATTTAAAAAATTCTGTTATAATACAATAATTTTGAAATTCAATATTTTATAGCTGATAATGGTAACAATTGATCCCCACTAATAATATTTAAAAAAAAAAGTTTAATGTATATATTTTTTGTTTATTCACAGATTCTGCTAGATATTACATAGACATCAGACAATGTATGTGTGAAGTAGAGTTAGGAGTTAGTTGGGAGTGTTGCCAACTTAATGAGACAATAAAGTCACGTAGTGGTGTTTTACATCACAAGAGGGCGGTATTCAGTGTGTGAAAGGGTCGTAGACAAAGCTTGGAATTAAGGTTCTTGGTAATACAAAGTGTTGGGAGATAACGCTCTGACTTACATTCAGGATGTGACTCAGGACTGCCTAAGAATTAGAAACCTCCTTAAATTCAAGACATACCTACTATACACTCATTATGGAAGCTTCTTCTTACATTTGCTGAATGTGGGTTATGCTTGATGTTGCACTCAACCTCCTATTTTAGACCGTTGCTAGATATTAACCTATCTTCTAAACATCAATTTAGTAAATACTAATTTAGGGTTGTAGATAGATGCTGGGTCTAATAATAATAATCTCTCTCTATATAGAGAGAGATTATCTTTCAAGATTTCATTTCGGATTGACATTAAATTGAAATCGAGTCAATTGAAATTCAATATAATTAATTTTAAAGGCTCTTGGACCTTTGATTTTCGTGTTGAGCCGTGAATACTCTAGTCGAGGACTACATCCACCGTCACCTTCACCTGCACTGTCGCTACATCTCCGAAATGCCATTCTCATTGATTAATCGAACCTAGGCATGTCGGGACTCAGCAACACCCTCCATTTCCTCTCGTCCCCGTTAGCC
The DNA here is from genome assembly GCA_904066015.1 of Synergus gifuensis. Classification (NCBI taxonomy): domain Eukaryota; kingdom Metazoa; phylum Arthropoda; class Insecta; order Hymenoptera; family Cynipidae; genus Synergus; species Synergus gifuensis. The sequence goes on along the minus strand of CAJFCO010000115.1, from coordinate 476,677 downwards.
CCCGTGACCCTGCTTACTGTCGCCCATCACAGTCGTCCACCACCTTCGGCTCCTAAGAGGGCTGATTTGCCCTTGTACACGTACGTCGATTCTAGAATATCGAATAACTCGAGGGAGTACCAACACCAATTTCAATGCAGCTGCATGTTCAGTGTTCACTCTAGGGAAAATGGCTTCATCCCTCTCTCCAATATGCAGAAGGGGTTCAAAACAGCTTCAATCCTGTTCACCTAAATTTTTAATTCGGCATACAAGGTGTCCCTAACTTTGTTATTTTATCCTATGAGCAGAAAGGAAGACATAAAACTTAAAAACTGTCGCAAACATCAAAGAGCCGAAAGACTTTTATCAAAATTGCATAATGAGTAGTAAAGTATTCCTGATGCTCCATCATAAAGTAGAAAAATTTAACCGAATAGCAGATTCATTAAAGAATGAAAAATTACTATCATTTTCCATTATAAAGGTGGAAAGGTAGGAAAAGAGGTTGGCAATATAATGGAATAAAAGACAGTGATAATTTTGTTAAAATAATTTGAAAATGGAACAGGATGAGTGACATAAAACGTCGAGAATGACGCTGTTGCAACCCTGGAGCATATTTCTTTTTCGGAGATGTAGAAATAAAATTACCCATGCTGGTAGTAGTGAACAATGTGCAAATACGATACGAGTTAGTATATTTTACAAGAGGAACGTTGGCTTGGCGTCCAATTGCAACACGCGCGAGAGAAACGGGAAGGAAATAAAATAAAATATACCCACGGGTGGTTCACAAAGCCCTAATGTAGGCACGTTATTCTTGCCTGCCTGGATTTACTGTAAACCACGGTTTATAGGTGATGCTGGAACGCAGCCCACGAATAGTGGCGTACGTTAATCGTACCATGAGAGGACTCGAGGATTGAGGATGAGAGGGTGTGAGAATTTTCTTCCGTAAATATCTTTTAAATTTTAAATTTCAGAATAACGAGTTCACTTCTATTTGTCGACCAGTCTGGAAGGGTTAGAATTAATACAAACGATTATTATTAAGTATATATTCTCTATACAATTTTAACATAGAGCTCCTTGATTCAATTTGAATCAAGTCTCCAATATGAGATCAGTGCAGAATTGTTAAACCCTAAGCGTTGACTGCTTCCTCGGACTTTACTCGCTGATAAAGCAGATTGTTTCATCAAACTCATTTTACACGTGTCAATCATTTAACGAGTATTTAACGAGCAAACGTGTCATTTGTGAGTCAGACGCTTCTCTCGTATTGAATGTGGATTTTGTGTTGATCAGATACCGAGCAGAACTTATTACGGAGGTTGGTTCGGGTATTTGCTGTGGGATGATGGGGGTCGGCGAATATTCTGCAGGATCAGCTTCAAGGAACTCGTGTCACGAGCTGACCAACAATGCAATGCGGCGCACAGAGAGCTTTAGGGGAAATGTTGTGTGGCAGGAGGGTTGGAGAGGACAGGGGCTGCAACCACGCGAGTGTCTGGTCCGCATAATGATTGAATTCCATCCTGACGCCTTCAACGAATTTACCAGCAAACCTTCCAACCAACCTTCGCTCATCTCTTTTGAATTCTGAAACGATTTTTATGAACCACGTCTTAGAAACACTTTCTAAAATTCCAAGAATTCTAATCTACGGCAGTTTTTCGACCTTTTCTTGTCAAATTACTCAAACGGTATTTAGAGGTAAAATTCCACCTTCTCATGTTTACTTTTAGTATTTTATATTTGGTCACTAGGAGCTAAAGTGTGCACGGATGTTGGTGGATCTTGTCGAAGTTATGATAAGATGTCAAGGTTGTTTTTGAAATAAATTATCTGCGCTTCGCCGCCCCCTGGGGCTCCTTACCGCTTTTGATGGCTCGTGCGAAGTTGGAATAGGAAGCGTGCACGTGCATATCATTCATTAGGATCATAGACATGGTCGTTATGGGGGCGGTAGTGCCGGAGGGACCGGATGCAGGGCGGCACTTGACACGTCACAGTAACGAAGTAGTGACGTGCATGCCACGGCACTTAATTAATTCTGATTAACCCATAATCACGTAGTCGTTCTGCGGCGCTAGAGGCCTCATATCCAATTTGTGTCGTCGGCTATTAATTCCCAGGCGCCTTTCCTAAGTGGTTCGTACATACCAGATATTTTACGATCCTTACCAAGATCCTCGCTTGATCACGCGATTGTCACTAAAACGCAATTGCCCCTTTTCTTTTCACCTATCATAATTAAACTTCTACCCCTAATGAACACGCCTTCGTAAGCTTCAACAAAGAATCTTCATCTAAATCAAAGTCATTGAATTACTTACTATTTAACCGTGGCATGATGAGTTTGACTAATTTTCATCTGAAATAACTCCAGCAATTGAGTCAGGCAGAGCTCTACTTATAATTCCTTTTCTTATTATTATCGAAAGGAGAGACAATGGATTTTTTAGAAGAACTTGAAAATTCCTGCATTACCAGACAATCGACTTTGCTATCGTAAGCGAAAATGTGAAGTCTCAAAAAGGGTTTGCACATTCTACGGGTTAGTGGATTTGGCGATGGTTTGCCGTTCTTCGGAGTTCGTCCGATCAGCTACGTCAGCACACGTTCAACTCAGCCCGGGACTTGTTCCATCGAGCTTATCTCAAATTTATAAGTGGTTCTACCCTCCTGCAAGTAATCGAGGGGTTACAAGTTTAGGAGGTCGCTCACAACATCATTTGTCCTAATTCGACTTTGAACCGCAGACACTTGTAACTCTTAAAATCCAAGATTTGAAAATTCTCTGGATTAGAAATGTTATGCACGAAACGAAAGGTTCGAAATCATTTTAAAAAATGCTCCAGCAATACTTGAAGCCTTTTAATTTCCCTAATTAGGCTCGTCGACACTTTATTAATAAATTCGAAGCGCGATAACGAGACGACTTAATATTAATATAGAAGTCTACCCTTACTTCTACGACCCCTCGTTGCGATGAGCCCCAGAGGGGTTGCGTTCTACGAGCACGCTGTAATTTTTCCCCCGTCGTGTTGTAACATTGTTTTGCGCACTGCTTTCTGCAAACGCACGCGATCACGCAATTTCTATGTCCACCGGAAGGGAAATCAGAGCCATGGCGAAAGAGGTATTTGCTAATGCGTCAACTCTTTTTTAACCCTTGAGGTGGCTGAGATCGATATCACCCGAACTTTGACTTTCTTGCGAAACGTCAGATTATTACTTAGGGAATGATGAACCAGTTTGAATGCTGAGACCCTCGAGTCTAAAACCTCCTCAAGAAGGGAGTTCGTAGTTGGGCACTCAGGACCATCTAATTCTGCGAAGTGAAGCGTAAGCCTGCTATATGCAGGACGAAAGCCGAAACTCGATACTAGTTGAGTAACCGAGGGGGTCGAGAAGTGGCGCAAGAAGGATCGAAGGAAACTGCCTGTCATTTGCGCACTTCAAATGTTCTAGGTAAGATCGATGCTGATGCCTCAGCAAATAAATTTCCCTTGCTTAAGACTACCTGGAAGAGATTCTGTGTAATAGCAATAATAATAAGTGTAATCCTCAATATCAATATTATTTTAGTATAAATATGTACTCGGAAAAATTAGAAGATCAAGTACAGTCAGAATAGAAGGGAAAAAACAATCAGAAAGTTTGCAATGATTAAATTGATTGAGGTAGGAAGTTAAGTAAAATTGAAGGATCATCAAGTTGAAGACTCGAAGTAGATTTTGTAGCCAAGAGTGACAAAGTGGGTTCGGAACGACGAAATAAGTCAGTGCCAGCGAGAGTAAACTGCCTGTAGCTCTGTCATTTGCATACATAGCGATCCTCTGAGGTTATTCTAATTTTCCCAAGAATTGCCAGCCCCACTTCCTGCAACGACTCAAACTCAAACTCATTTCTCGCAAACCGCGAGAAATATCCCCGAGCCCTAATTTCCCTTCGTAGCTCCAAAACTTTTTACCGGATTACGCGAGGAAGCTAATACAAACATTCACAATGCATGACGGTGCTGCACATATTTTGGTAGCTTCCGAAACCGACCTTCTTTTCCGCTTTGGTTTAAGGAAATCGAATTTCCTCAAGCCGGATATTACCGTCTTGCAGTTTGCCTGTCATAAAAGTTTATGGATTTTGCCTGTACCATTTATGATATTCTATTCAATTACTCTGCCGATTAAAGAAAATTTATTTAACGATTGAGACACAACTTTATAATTATTTCTAAAAGCTTCTCAAGTAGGTTTTGGGAGGTTATTGGTAGGCATTAAAAATTACTTTGTCCCTCAATTGATTATGCTACTGTTAACAAATTGGAGAGTGAGATACATTCTAATTCTAATTTGTGACTAATTTGCAGCAGGTGAAAACTGTTTTGTGGCTTACATAATGCACGAATTTATGCACTCCTCAACAATTTCTCTCTTAATCTAGTCAAAGCAAATTCCCGGTAGTGCTCATTGTGTTGGGACTGTTATCCTCGTGGGGCTTGTAATCACCTCTGGCAAGTATGCGCTTCGTAGCGTCGTCGTCTCTTTCTTCCACCATCCCTTTCAATCCCCTCTCCCCTTCTCACTCTATCTCTTACTCTCTACGTTCATGGTCTCAAGTAACAATGGAGCAAACCTCCAAGACTCAGCTTACATGCATTGAAACTGTCTTTATCAATGCAAGTTCTCTTCTAAGAAAGGATTGTTGTGATGTACTTCTTGTAATCCTTCAAGATTTGAAGATGTAATTGCGGATTAAGGCTGATGTACAATACTATGCACTAACGTTATGTTCGCGACGAAAGGTTCGAGCCGGTTCGAATTGTTTCGATGGGAACCGGTGCAGACCTTATTGCGAATGTAATTTCGTTCTAATTAAGGATGAAGTTGGTAATTTATTTATAATTGTAGACCTACTTAAAGTTACAACAAAAGGAGGGTCCCTTAAAAAAGGTGAGCGTGTCTGAAACGAAAAGAAAGTAAGACTGTTAAAACCCACTTGTTTCCCTGTACCGCAACCTCTTCAGTTTATAAGAGAGGCTCTCTGTGGCTTGTGACGCGGTACTACAATTACTAGCGCAAGTTTCTAGCCTTAGTGGATGACCCTCTTGGGCTGACCTGGCGACATTGTCAGGGGCTGCATGTGAAGATGGCGACAGCAACAACAGCAACAAATACACGCACTCCAACGCCTTGTTAGTGAGCTCGCAATATCCAGGCATTTCCAGGGACGTCTTATTTAATTAGGTGGCTTTCAACGACATTGTTAGTCACTGACGGAGGTGACTCGTTCCCCTCGTTATTCGAACAGGACCGAGTTGGGCGGCTTGTACGTGCTCAAGTTGGCTCTCAGCCAATGAGCTTCGCAGAATTACAGTTCTATCAAAGCCTGCGTCCATTCAATACGGTCAGCCACCGCTTTTGTCCATCGATGCATTTGTATTCTACCTGCATTTCTAGCTTCCAGTCTTCGAACTCGAGTATTTCTCCAACGAAAACCATAGAAGAATTTCTAGAGCTACAGTGGATCTCGAAAATATGTCTTTCATCCCAATGAGGTCCTCTATGGATACTGAAACCTGCTCTTTACTTTTTACTATATATCTTCTACTAGATTCAATGCTTTCAAAATGTTTGGTCTCGAAATTCAATTTCCTATAAGATTCAATTATTTGCTTCTTGCTTTATAATTGAACAAATACGATAAATCAATGCTCTCGTTCTCTTATTTTTCTTTAATAATTCTAAAAGTTGTAGGAGTATTGTAATCTTTACAAAAGTTATCTTGCAATTTTAATTAATTAATTAAAATTGATTAATTCTCAGTGTGGCCACAAGCCAGGAAAAATCTGGTATGGACTTTTTATAACATGATTATGTCTAATTTTTAAAATCAATATACAGGGACAAGATTATATGTCATTGAAAAGTTGAAAATCTTTCAAAATATATGTTCTGTAGTTAAAGTTGAATTATGTGCTGCTTTAAAGAGATCGTGGATTTAATTATTTAATTCATTATTTAATTCAACAATCAATACTAATTGCCCGAAATGCTTTTGCATGTATTATAATAATGACGCGACAATAAAATTTCAGCGAAAAAATTGAGGTCACAGTGTTTTGAATACGGCAATATTATTGGCTCTTACGCGAATCATAATTGGTCTTCTGAAAAAAGCCATTCAATAAATCGGTTTAAAAATCACACTAAAAGTCCACGCGCAATTCGTTCGCCCGCAGCGACCCATTGTTCACACGGCAGCCAGCCAGCAATTATTATTATATGTACAGAGTTTGCACTCGATTTTAGACCGTAAAATCCGTGCAACCGAATGCCAATGCACCGTCAACCGATAACCTGCCAGAGCGATACAATAATTATCTAGATTTAATCATTTTTATATTTATCGTTGCGCTTACATTAATATTTACCTGCCGCATCGATCACGAGCAGTGACAAGATTATACTTTTTTTTTCGATTGTCAATACTCTTCAAAAAGCCCTTGCTGGAGATGAAAGGTGTGGTATTAATATGCGCTGTTATTTTAGGGTGGATTGTGATTTGAGCGCTGGTGCGCAAAAATTATTAATATATTTTTCATCGCTGCAAAAGATCCGGAGGGGAAGTTGGGGAGCGGTTCAAAACCAGGCTGACGCGTCAAAGCCAGCTATACGCGTCTCTACTCTTTTGGAATTTTGTAATTAATATTTTACTGCATTGAACAAAACCTCGCGTTCCATCGACATTGCATGCTCGCATAACAAGCAGCTATTTGAGAATTTTTCTTTTCATTTTTTTCAGATAACTATTAACAAAATATATTATGGTTGTAAAAACAAGGAGAGAGCATTTTCAATTTATCAGTTTTTATTAATGAATTGGAGCCAATATTCGTTGTCTATATTTTTTACTACAGCTTGTAAAATGGCTCTAAAAATGTCGAAAAATGTAGACTTTTCGTACGTTTTTGATTAACGGATAGTGTACATGCACCTATCCCAGTTTTTCAGACCTTCAGATCAATGAAAGCAATTAATAACAGAGTTTTCGTATCGAATTTTTCTACCTATTCATTTTAAAAGGCTGGCAGGAATATGCATCGAGCAGAAAATATTTACGTGAAAGAAAAGCGCTCTATGGAAAGCTCTGTCGCCCACCTCCTTCCATTCGAAGTTAATAAAAAAGTGTGCAGCCCAGAACCGCGAGTATGATCGGTGCTTGCGTTACCGCCAATTTATTACTAATTTCTGTAACAACCGCTCGAGGCTAAAGCGAATGAGCGTCGGTAGCCCGTTGGGACTTTCGGCCGCGTCGCGTCGCGTCGTTCTCCAACAGAACGAAACGTTCAACTTTTTTCACCCACTTCTCTATTTTCCTGCAGTCGAACACCGACCAATTTTCATATTTTATTGGATTTCACCGTTCACGTCTGCTGCACTTAATTGTCCTCCATGCCTAGCGATTTCGTTAATAAAAAGTGAAATATTTCGAATGTTCATCAGAATGAAGATCAAATTGTTGAGTTAAACTTTATTAAAATGTTGACGTTTGTGAGTTTTTACTCTATTTCAATAGGATCTAGAATTTAGAAACTATTTAAATAACTTCGAAATAATTGGAAATCTTTTGCAACTCAATCAATTCTAAATAAAATTCTGCTCTTAATCAGATATTTATTAACCTATTATATACCAACACCATTCCATTCATAAACCAATCATAAACTTGTTTTGGACAAAATAGATGCTGACGTGTTTGATGCAAATCGAGCAGGAATGATTTTATGATTCAATGATACCGATGGCACAATTCCTGGTTAGATCGCTATTAGAATCAGTTAGCTGTAATAACGACTGCCTCGAAGCATGCAGATGTTCCGCATCAAAAGAGCAGAGCAGATAACAGGCACATAACCTTGGTGGGTCGGTGGGTGGGTCAGAGGGAAGCAGTGGGAGTTCAGATGAAGCAGGGGTGATTTCCATGGACCAGTTAGGTACTTGTCATTCGTTGGATGATTAATCGTTTAATTAGCGGCAGTGTTACGGCAGCTTGGTTCAACTCATTCCAGTGCAAGCACCGTGTCATGCCCGCCAAAACCTCTCCTTTCACCTCTCAACCCAGGCGTCGTTCGATTTCGATACGCCATAGTCACCACTCAAACACACTCACGCCCACACACATGTATTGATAAAGTGGACTTTTCAAAATAGAGTCTTAATCGCACGCGAGAGTTGTGACTCTTCCGGTACCGGTTTAAACTTCAATTTGAAGTGTGCTCCGATGGTTGCAAACTATAATGCAAAGTTTTGGCACATAGACCCTCAGGGAGAAGCTTAACAAAAGCTGACGTTGGTTTATTGCTAGCTTCAAATCTTGTAATTAATACCTCAGTAATTGGTCATTAAAATTTTAGTGCAGTAATCAAACTCGAACTTTATTTCAGATAAAAAGCCGAAGAACGATTTTATACTTTTAATCGTTTTCAGTTAAAGTTAAAAAAGTTTGTAAAGTCAGAAACAAAAATCCATTTAATTTGGATGATTTTGTTATTGTTAAGTACACCAATGTTTTCGAGAAAGTGTACTAATGTAGCTTGTTGCTTTTCTGTTTCAGGTAAGCACTTGTTGATATATCGATTCTATCCTGGATGACCGTGAGTAGGGAAAGAAATTCAGACTTTAATTGAGAGATCTTTGCGCCTCTGATTTTCCTATTCATTATTTATCTATCTACTGAATTTATTGAATATTCAATAAAAATCTATGACTTACAAAAGAATCTTTAAATCTATAGAGACGCTAAGAATATTCTAAGGTTAAAAATAAAATATCGCGCATAAGCTTCAATTTGATATATAGAAATGAGCAGAAATCGCTCATCTGTTGTATCGTTTTTTTATTCGACAAAATGATCGACGAGTTCGGTAGCTATTTTGGCCTACAGAAACAGGTTTTCGGTGGCACAAGTGGATAGGGAGAAAAGGTGGAAAGAATACGAAGGACGGTCACTCTTTCGTAATCAAATCGTGTCCCATGGGAAAGGGGACTGGAGGAATCAGTAATTCCTATCTATCCATCCGTTCTGCTGTCCATCCATCGGTTACGAGTTCGCTTTCACGGTTTGTGCTACGTTTCGTTCGTTTGTTCGACATCGCTACCCGTCTATTATTCGTTGCGGCCAATGGTCACCAGTCACGATTGGGATATGATTTGTTACCGTGTTTTCGACATTGTGGCAGCAATCCGATACCCTCTTTCCCCCTCCTCCCACCCAGGATAACCTCCCTTGATCACATATATTGGCACTTCACCCAGAAAAAAGTTTTTTTAAATCAAAGAAACTTTCTTTGAATCAAAGAAATTCTAGTATTGATATACGGTCCAAGAAACATTTGTTTGATTTAAAGAAATTTTTTTGTTAAATTTTTTTATTTGATTTAAAGAAATATTTCTTTAATTTTAACGGAAAATTTCTTTCATTTAAAGAAATATTTCGTTGCTTCAAAGCAAAGATTTCTTTAAATTATAGAAATATTTGATTGCTTCAAATGAAAAATTTCTTTAAATTAAAGAAATATAATTTTTGATTTGACCTTTATATTTCTTTATATACATTTTATTCTGCACGATCTAATCCCTCTTTTATGTAAATTTTTGTTACTTCTGTTCACAATTTCGTGTACAGAAATTATAATTTCTTAATAAATTCAGAATGAATTTAATTTTTTTAACTTAAATTTTCATAAAAATTGTAAATTCTCACACTTCTTGTAAATCTCACACTCTTGTAAATTTTCACATTCTTGTAAATTGTCACATTTCTTGTAAATTCTTACACTTCTTTATCCTCGTCTTTATCACACATTTTAACGATTTAAATGATTATGAAGACTTTATCTAGCCGGCCGCGTCCGTTTTTACACAAACATTTGACAACACACGAGTTCACGAAAAGAATGCATTTCCGAAAGGCTTCTTCTCCTGCGCAATCGCGTGGCGCATTAATGATGTGGATTGTAAGAAAATCTTTCTTTGATTCAAAGAAATAATTTGTTTATTTCAAATTACTGACTCTAAAGAAATTATTTCTTTCATTTAAACTATTAACTTTCTTAAATCAAAAGAATTTTGTTTTAAATCAAATAAATCATTTAAACAAATAGTTTCTTTAAGTGAAAGAAACTACTTGATGTCATTTATTAAAATCAAAGAAATTTTCTTTTAATATAAAAATATTTGTGTGTTAAATCAAAAAAACGTAGTCAAAAATATGTTTTCTTTAATTTAATAAGAACTTTTTTCTGGGTGATTCCTGCGCTCAGCGTTTTTGCCGTTGTTGTGCCTACAACCAAGAATTTTCCGAAAAAAATCTAATTTCAACGGAGATGATAAACTGTTTCGGAATTCAACCCTTTGAGCTAAAAAATATTTTTTCATAATCTTACCTCTTTCCAACTAGTGGAGGAGTGTGAAAAATATTTTTCACCAGAAAATTTAGTTTGAAGCTTGAAAATATTTTAGCCTGGTGCTGGAAAAAATCAAGCTACTCTAAACATTTTTTTGTCGAGAAATCGTTTCTCTGAAAAGCTGATGAGAAGAAAAGGACAAACGAGTAGTATACGGAATTGAACGAAGAGGTGAGGCACGTATATCTGTTACGTGTTAAAGCAGTACGTACGCGTAATACTTATTCCATCCATGTACGTCGCGTAATACGATATCGCAGGAGAAATATAGGATAACTTAGGGAGAGTGAGGAAAGAGAGATGGAGAGTTTTATATCGTTGGGCTATAAAGAATATGAGATCGAGAAAGGTATAAGAATGGCTCTTTCGCGCCATCCTCGGTAGCGTATAATCCTCCGATTCTCCCATTATCCTGTTGTTTCTCCGCGCGTGGTCGCAATTTATTATATTCCTTGCTTCTCTGCTCTTATCTCGCTTGAGGTCCTGTCATTTTCTCAGCTCTCTCGCACTCGAACCTCCTCTGGCTCCCTTCCCTCAGTCTTAGTAACTTGCAGCCACAGTCCTCCCTCCAGATTCTGCCCCTCGAGCATCGCCATTCTCCTTTGCTCGAAGGCAGAATACTTCCGAGCTACAGGTGTCGACGAGATACGCCTGTATTTGTTCAACTTGGTGACAGAATCTGTGACTGAGTTATTTTTGTTCAGAAACTCTGATTGGCTTAGAAGTTTTGCTTGAAATTGGAAATTTATTCCTTAGAATCCGTATTATTTTTCGAAAGTTGTAGAGTAGTTATAGTTAGTTGTAGTTAGAGAGTATTTGAAAAAGAGTTGGAACAAATTGTCAAAACTTCTATAATCTCCAAAGTGACTATCAAATTCAGGATTTGGAAATCCGTGAGAAATGTCTAACAAAAAAGGTCTCTATCTACTGAATTTTTCAACTTAATACGCGTCTGGCTATAGCCCGCAGTTTCTACTGACATCATATTCAGAATTTTAGAATAAAAAATGTTGGAACATAGAATTTAATATATATCTAACCAATAGATTCCTTATCTTATGAATTTATTTACTTAGTTATTGGGCTGAAGTTTCAGACGTCTAGTTGGACGATTTTTTAGAATTTTATTTAACTACTAACAGAAATTTACCCAACGTTAAAAAGGAATTTTAAAGACTTTAAAGGTTTGCAAAAGATTTTAAGTAATTTTAAGGAGTTTTTCAGGATTTCAAGAATTTTTTTAATTGGTATTTCCAGAAATGTTGAAGGATCTTGCGAGATTTCATGTCATTTTCAGGCACTTAAGAAACTTCAAGAAATTTTAAGGGACTTTAAGTCCCTTTATAAGAAATTTCAAGGTATTTCACAAGATTTCAAGATATTTCAGGAGATATTAATGAACTAATGAAATTTTCAAACGATTTTAAGAAAGTTACAGAACATTTAAAAAATTTCAAATAATTTAAAAATATTTTAAGGGATTTCATTTGATTTCGTCTATATTAGAATGAATTCCATAAAATTCCTTAAAGTGACTTAAAATCTGATTAAATTCCTTAAAATTTCTTGAAATCTTGTAGAATCTTTAGAAATCTCGGGAATATCCTCTTGATAACTCTTCAAACTCTTTTTAAAATACCTTCAAAATCTTGTGAAAACTCTTCAATATCCTTAAATTATTTTGAACTCTTTTTAAAATCCTTTGAAGATCCTTATCTTGACATTCCCTAAAATCACTAAAATCTCTTAAAATCCCGGGCAACTCCTGGTAAATTTCTACTAGTAAATAAACCAAAATAAAAAATGTTTGTTAAAACTCTTGTATTTTGATACTCTAAATCTAACAAATATAAAAAATAAAAAAAATGAAAAACTTCGTCAGATTAGACGTCTGAAACTTCAACCTAATTACTTAGTTTGAACTGCTTTTAAATTGAAATTGGTTGTAGCAACCCTAGAATGCCAAATGCGTCTTCCAGTGATTGATATGATTTGCATCTTCAGCGTAAATCTCATGATATCCACAGTAGTCCCTTTAAAATTTGAAAAGTTTTTAAATAAAGTACCACGTCCGATTGAGAGTCGAGAATTTTCCAAAAGTCACAGGTGCAAAGTTAAGTTGGAAATCCAATGCTATTCTTCTCCGATGAAAATTCCTGATCTCTTCGGGAGGGTCGAAACTGCAGGACATAGAGATTGCCAATCGCCCTATCGAAGAGAACCAAACAGAAGGGAAAGCAATCCCCCCGTGAGCCTGGACGCTCGTGAACGAGGATTTATTTCTTCGTCCAATTCTCCAGGCGCCCTACGACACGCGGGGAAATCCTCTGATAGGAAAAAACGACACAGGAGGAAGTGTAGACTATACTTTTTCCGGGGTTGCAAAAATCCTTGGACGACTACGTGCAGACTTATTTGCACCGCTTGAGTGACGAGCGCACAGGTTGGTAGCTCTCGAAAGCATGGAAAATTCTTGTCCGCAAATTCGGATCTCTGCCTCGTATTCTGAAATTCTTGGCAAGGTCAATACTTCTTTCCTCCTTCTGAGTTCTTGCCTTGACGTTGTGGGAATAGAACCTAAATTTTCAAGAGGCACTTTTCATATTTAAATTCAGCGTCTAGCGACCGCTACAGAGCGGAAGTAATGTTGAAATATTTCAACGATATACTTTTATTTTAATATTTAAAGAGTACACGCGACTCCACGCTCACGTCTCGAATGTTTATTCTTCCTTTCCCAGCACAAATTTGATGGAAATTAACTGCTGTCATCAATATTAAATCCTCTTATTCCTCAATTGTTTAGTTGGAAATAATTAATGATCTTCATTGAAACAAATGGTTTAATTCAAAAGATAAAAGTAACGTTTGAGATAATAAGTTATTCAACAGTTTAAAACATTTCTCTGGAATCTATTCTGATTCCGTAAGAGAAACTTCGACCAGGGACATGAATAGCTTTCATGGACAGCAGCTGTCCAACAAACTAGATTCCTCTGAATGCACTTTGAAAATTAGCGAGAGATTTTTCTGTGTAAATTCTTTCTGGTTTGTGCAACCTGAGTAGAGAGTAAGAAGAACGAAAGAAGAAAAAACTTGGAGCGCATGGAGGCGGAATAGAAAACGGGAGCAAAGCTATGGACGAAGGAAAACTGTAAATAGAAGAAATAGTGACGAATCCGTGAATCAATGAGCAAGCTCGCGAAGAACTTTTCTATCAGCGACTCCCGGCAATACAATTAAAAAGATTGCAAAACTTTGCTCCTGCGCACTCTTTCTCATTCGCTTTCTTAAAGTTAGACTCATTCCAGTGCAACACGACAACGGCAAACAATGTTTATCTTCCAATCATTGAATAGCTACCAACCATTATTTTTCAACAACTTTTTCTTTTGTTTTAATTATGAGTGCATCGCATCTCCTTAGAAGTGGAAACTTTTAGATCTGTAAAAACTTTTCAATGCATTTAATTAAATGAAATGATTTTACAGATAATTTAATACTGAGAGTATTTTTATACTTTCTCAGTTAAAGAACAAATTTTGTTTGAGTTCTTAATACATTTTTAAAATGAAATTGAATTTTTATTAAATGGAAGACTGGAAGTATTTTTAAGCCAACTCTGAATTGACAGATGCTCTAATTATCTTGTTTTCCAATCTTGCTCTCTAGAGATGGATCGATCTTTATCAATTAAAGGATAATAATAAAAGTGGGCTGACAGTCGTGGAATGGAACTAACAAACAAGTCGTGAAAATAGCCTGTCGAATACTTAAAAAATCTCAAGTGTAAACAAAGCGATCCAACATTGAGCACTTTGGTCCGATTCGAACCATTTACGTACCGACGTCACATTAGTGTACATTATTGCAGAGTTCTAAAATTTATGTTCACCCTGAACTTTTAAAATTTCTCATTCAGACTTTTGACACATTTTTCCTAATTTTTATAAGGCATTTTAGGAGATTTTTCCCTCGAAATAATTCCAAAAATCACTCGAAAGTTTTTTTGATCCCTCAAAATTACTGGTCTAGAAAAAATACAGAGGCAGAAGAAAGCGAATCGCACACGTGTATTTTTGCTATTTCTCATTAAAGGAATCGATGATCCGCGCTAAAACGAAAAAATTGAAGGTCGTATCTTAACGCGAGGGGTTAGATTCCGACGTAAGAATAGGGGAAGTTTCCAAGAGTAAAGTTGTGTGACAAGTGTCCCTGTTAGTCGTCGAGGATTTTGACAAATCGCCTTGTCTCTGAGTTTTATGATCATGGGGGTGCTTACCCTCGAAGATCGGTGTCACGCAGAGCGAGGGAAATCAGAATCTAATGCATGAGTGGGAAACCGACGAAAATCCGCAAAATTTCGAAGAGCTTCATGCGCCTTAGGTGATACATTCGTAGCAATTACTGCTTTAGTCTTCCGCGGCACTTCACTCGGTCCACCCCATAACACCCCCTCAACCCACTATTGCTTTCCCACTCGTCTTCTTCCTTTCCTCTTCGTATCCCAACCAACCCCTTTCTCCCCCCCCTCTCTTTTTCTTTTTCTATTTCTCTCATCCTTCCTTGCACACACCCTCCGTTCCAATTACCTCGTCCAATTTATCCACTTACTAAAGTTTCGCTAGTGGCGGCAACCGCTGGATTTTACGAGAGAGATTCGACGCTTGCTACAGGGAATCGATGAATTTTATGCTTTTTATATCGACACGAATTACCATGTGAACCGACGAACCGCGACACATATCCCACGAGGATTTTTGCGCCGTAGATCTGCGGATTTGGATGATTTATGGTTGCTTTGGTTCCGACGTTTAAAACGATTATGTGAATACTTTGCTGTACTTAAATTTTCCTTTTTATGGACAAATTTGCCGTTATCTGTATTTTCAGGAATATCGAGCATTCTTTTTATAGGCGAGAAATATTGCAGGTGTTTTTATTTCTCCAACTTTGACTTTACATGGGAGGACACCGATTTATGGCAGCATAAACTTTTTTTAAACATTTTTGGCTACCCGTCACTTTCAAAGGTGTATTTCTACAATTTTTTTATTTTCAATAGAATAAGTTTGGATTGACTTTTCTGATTCTTTATACTGGCGTTGTTCTTTTTAATTTAGAGATATCTTCAAATTTAACATGTCTCGACAAACATATCTTTATCTACTGATTTTATGTTTGCTTTTGTTTCATAATTTAAAGTCTTTCATTTTCAAAGCAACGAATTTTAGCTTAGATTTTTTTGTAAACAAATTCCTTTTAACAATTATCTGCTTGAAATAGTTTCTTTTATCCCAAAATATTATTAAATTTATTCCTTTGTTGTATGAAACTCATGCTAAGTTAACTATGTGATAAAAATGAATAGTAAAGTTCAGGCTTAATTAGAATTTAAATTAACAATAATTATACATCTCAGTTATTTCCATGCATTATCAACTCTCTTTGAAATTATTTCCATTATATTAAATTCAGTTTCGTTCCACAGTTTCCCTTTATCATTGGTCAATTAAAAGTGAATTTTATACATACACAAATAGAATATCCATCCAAATGCTTTTTCCGATTCACCACAAGGTAATTCTCATTCGCTCAGCGTACTCGTGTCATTTTCCAAAGAAAATAAAACTAATCCAATTGCATTTCGCATGACCGGAGGGTTCAACGAAACTCGGTTAACATAACGGAAAATACGACTAATTTGTCCTTATCGTTATGATCACCATATTCCCCAACTCCAGCTAATAACACGCGCCGTTTGCTAAATTGTGGTGTAATTACAAGCACATTGGGCGGAAATTTATTAGATTCAGAAATCCGTCGAACGTGGAGGGAAAATAAAGCTATCGAATCGGGAACGAAGCAACTGTTAATCATAAGAGCAGAGAAATGTTTGCTTCGCTTCTGCAACCAATAGAATTTCGTATCTTTGGCGAAAATCGAGGTGGCTACAATTCACGTTTAAAGAATCCTTGAGAGAAGGATCGAGAGAATGTCAGAGAGCGAGAGAAGAAGTGAGAGAGGGTGCATAACTTGAATTTATGGGGTGTAGAGCCGCGCCAAATTCCCGGTTATACCATCCCCCCGAGCCCACTTACCCAGTTATTCTTGAACCGCTCGTTCACGTGAACTATCGCCGGCTTCGAGAGGGCGTGCCACGAATCGTATTTACCACGTTTATAAGACCGCTCGCTCATAAACGCGTTCTATTGTGCCTTGAAAACCTCCCCATACCCCAAGGGAGGCTTTGCGTCACTCCCTTTCTCCTTATCTTGCACTTTTTACTCACGAAAAATCGTCGGTCCTAAGCTTCCGATAAAAAGAATCGATTTTATTCTCCTCCAAAATCAATAGACTTCTGATGTCTCATTTAACCTGATTTTTAAGTCGGATCGTGATTTAATACTAGGGCAAAAACCACTGAAATCTCACCCTATGAAAATAACAAATTTTACATTTCAAACTTTACCATATTATAATATTGTACACGCAAGTGTCAAAAAATCTAGGAAGTCTTCAAATTTCCTAAGTCTAACCAAAACTGTCTTCATCTACTGAATCTACTTTTCTACTTAATTCGTGTCCTACTAAAACCTCTACTTTCTACTTAATTCAGTTACAGAATTTTCCATTCGAAAGTATTTTTAAAGTAAAGTAATGCCACGTCTAACCAAATCCGTATTTATCTACTTAATATATTTTTCTACATAATGCACCATATCTATACTTTCTTCTAAAAACTTTGAGTCTTGAAGGCGGCATGAAAAATTGAATGAATCTGCAAACGTCTGACTAAAAATGCTTTTATCTACTTATTCTTTTTTCTTAATGTAGAATGTTATACGTTTAGCCCAAATAACACTTTTATCTACTTCTTTCATTTTAAAATCTCTATGTACCTACAATATTCTCAACTTGTTTACAACATACATTTAATGAAATTAAATACATACAAATATAGTGTAAATATCGTTATTGAAATGTAAATAAGTCTAAACAAATTGTTAGGAATTTTCCGTGACTGTTATGATCAATTGTTTATGAGCAGCGCAGTTCTAAGTCGTGTACTTAATACTAAAATGACATTTTAATGTCGCAGTGAAGCGATACAGAAGGCGTACACACTATACATATATGGAGTCTACCACAGTAGCTTTTCATGTAATGTTCGGGCCAACAGACGGTACCGTCGCATGTAGAATACGACATAGAGCGAATAGTCCACCCCTATTTCTAGAACGAGAGCGCGTGTCCAACTCTCTGTTAGGACAGGATTATCCTTTTGCGAGGCCGGAAAACGAGGTTGACGTATGCTGAATAAATCATCGATGGAAAGAGGAAATGGGAATCGACTCAGAGACGACACTGATCGATCAGCTATATCTTACCTTCTTAAAATTGCCTTTTAGTGGACAGTCTGAGAAACCAAAGAAAGAAAAAGACATTTTCCCTTTCTCTATTTATCCTCACACTCTAACTTTTACCACATCCGTTATTTTCAAATTGACAAAAAAAGTCGAATTATTGATCAAGCTTCAAAAGAGTATTATGTCTGACACACGAAAAATAGACCGTGCTGATTACTGACCACAGTATTGTCACATTGCAGCTTCGTTAAATTGGGGCATGTTTTGCACACCGCCAATGCGAACGGAGTAAAGTTGTGTAATTAAACTGTGTTTGCACATACACTCCAAGTGGTTTAAAGGTTTAATTAGTTTCCATTCCCTTCATCCTATTCGCTCCCGAAAACTAGGGGGTTTTCAAACTTTTCATATCTATTTTAATAGCCGCGAAATTTATTCCCTAATAGATAAGGTCAAATATCAATCAATATCCAAGAATCACTCCGAGCTAGGTTTTCTTCAAGCTAGGTTTTTCTTCAACATTCCAAAAATACTACTTATTCTCCTAGTTTAAATTAAATAAAAATTATAGGTAGGTGCTTAAGGTGCACTCGAATTCAGTCCCGCGATCAGAAAAGAAATAATTGTAAAGGGAAGTGTAGCTCCCGTGGTAAAAGAGGTGAGAAGAGGAATTCCGAAGATTAATGTTTCACAGGGCTGAAATATCAGCTGCGGATGCCCGTAAGATATGTTTTGGACTGTATTTTAGTAGCTGGGGAGTGGTTGATAGGTATCATCGAAGCTAAAATAAAAACAGTAGCCTCTGAGGGAAGCGTGTGAGACTAGGGTGGCCCCCTGGGTAAAACTGGGAATAATAGTATTAAGAAGCCCCTGAAGGTTGGAGACTGCAACCTCCTAACTGTCACCCCCCTTATAGTTAACCCTTTCACGGCAACGACCAGTGAACTACCTCGCCGAAGCAGTCGCTGTCGGCCGACGTGGGTTGGCTTTACTCTAACTAGATCTGACTCCCTGTCTACTCGGACTTTCACTAATGTACTCGTAAGACGATATTGTAAGGATTTATACGAGTACATAGGTTATAAAGGCGTGTACGTTGAAATAATAATCGCCGAGCGACAGCTGTCTCATGACAGCTGTCATTTAAACGTCAGATGACGTTAAAAAAAACTTTGGGTTAAAAAAAACGATGCGGTTAAAGAAAACTTTGGGTAGAGGTTGGAGAAGGGGTTGGAAAAGGAGTCTGGGAAAAGAGGTTGACAAAATGCACTTGGAAAAGTAGGATGGGGAAAGAGGCTGTAAATGGAGACGAGAAACGAAGGTTTTCTTCTCCAATTGTTTAAGGAACTTGGTGGCATTCTTAGATCGGCGGCTGAATTAAATTCATGCGTGTATTGCAACGCTGAAGGGTGAAGGGATGAGGAAGAGTGTGAGAGGGAGTGAGCTGGCAAAGATTTACGTTATCGGATATCGTTTTCCGATTGTTCGCTCCCTCCTTTCACTCCCATCACTCAGCCCACTAATTCGAGTTTTCTATCTCGTTCCCAACTAGTAGTTAGCTAGTTACGGTGCTTCCGGATTGTTCACTGAGAAGATAGAGAAACATCCGTCGCAACAATCTCAATTTTTCTTTGAAAATTCAACCCCAATACCCTCATTTGCAATTTGTCTACCATAACAATTATTATGGAAAAATTTTCGGAATTGTACTGTTTCTGATACATTAAGTAGGGACATTATTGATAAATTGATCAAGATAATTGGAGTGTGTAACTGGTTCTTGTAAAAAGAAATTATCATACTTCCTCTAAAACATGCAAGTCAGTTGATGGTATCGTTTCGACGATAGCATCATGGGTGAAATGAAATCACTTAAGTGCTAGGAGTATTGCGCTTATTATAAGGGAACTTTTGGGGTGGACATGGAAGTAGAGAGGGGTTAAGGTGGGTCAATTTATCAAATCGAGTCGAAGGAGTGAAGAGAAAAAAAGGGCAACAAATTCCAGTAATGGAAGACAGAATCTAGAAAGAAATTTTCTAGAAAGCTGGAGATATTCAAACTCTCATTTTCAGCAAAACAAGTTCTGCTTCAGAGCGTGTTTCGAATGTGCTATAGGGGGATGAAACTTTGCTGGGTATATTTGGACATGAAATAGAACCATTATAAATTAATATAATTTTAGGTTTGAAAGTTAGGCCATTTTTTATGAATTTTTGAGTGCAGGGCAAATTTAAATTTCTAAAATTACACTTTGATTATTTTTCGTAGATGTTGAACGATATTTGTAAAAATAGTTTATTGTTGGGATCTCTGAGTCCACTTATGAAAACAGATCAGCCCTTGTCACCGATATCACCCAACAAATGTGCTCCGATATGTAAGTCATGTTCGCTTGTTATGTTCGGTCGTCGTACCTGGCACGGTTGCTCACGAAACGACCTTTTACCTCAAGTAAAAGAGTTCTGAGATGGAGGTCGACTTCGTGGATGGGGTAGGGGTGAGGGGGTAGTTGGCCGCTAGGTTCGTGTTCTGCAAATGGGCCTCCGATCGTACTTGGTAAATAAAATACGTGCCTCCATTCTTCCATTCTTTTCTTTCTTCCCCTCTTTCCTTTTCACTCTTCTTATATCCACATACGATTCCACGAAACAATCTCACCAAAGAAGAAATCCATAACATCAAAATATCGTGAAGCAATTTTGATAAAATTATAATCCAAGTTATGTACCATAAATATACACACTGGAAGACAATTTAGGCTTCATTTGGATTGAAATCAACTAATTTTTTTAAATTTAGAAACGAGGAGAAAAAAGATGGACAAAAATAACATTGATTAATAATAAACAACAGGATTATTTGTTAGTAATACTGTGTCGGATTATTGGAAGAATAAAATAAAGCAATAAAGATGGAATGAAATTGGATGATGAGAACTGAAAAAATGGAGTTGACAGATATAAAAATTTTTATGTTTCGAAATTTGAATTCTGGTTCACGTATTTTAGGAGAGCAGAAGACTTGTTACGGTATGGATGAATGGATCCAGGAGTTTATTCCACGACACGGAAACAATCCCTATCTTTTCACCGCAAGCGAAAAGGGCGAGTAGTAAATTTTATGGGGGATTCAATAGTTTATGCAAACAAGACTAGAATGACTATCAATCTACATCGACGTTCGTTGACGACCCAGAGATCGACGCTTTTCCAACATGAAAAATAAAAAGAAACGGTATATGTGAGTGGTATAAAGAACAATTGAAACTCTATTTTCCAATCCTCACATACTCCTGAGATCGATTTAAGCCTTCTTTGATCCACTCTACATCCGAATGAAATTCATTCATATATTCACTTATTCGTGTATATTTATTGCTTCTTTTATTGTTGGACCAGCGCTACATTATAAAAATTTATGGCTAAATTTATACAGTAGCTGCTCTTAAGAATGGAGCCTTTAGACCTTAGTAGAATCCACCGAAAAGTAGTCTTCTTCTTTTGGATTCATAAAGAAAGGTCTCTTTACGTGAGATTTAGTTTCACGGCAATATCTTTATATTAAAGCTAAGTATTAGGCTTCTTGAGACTTGGAATGAGGAGCAAAACGAAACTATTGTGGAATGTACATTTTTGCTAAAATGGATTTTTCTTAAACTGTATTTTGAAATTTTATTCATTTAAATGTTATTTTTATTTAAAAATTGATTTCGCAGTAGGATTGCTTTCAAAATTGAAATCGAATTGCTTTTTTGAATTTAGATAGAATAATTTAAATTATTCAGTCAGTTGAATTGTAGATATTAAAAAAGTATATCAAAATGGATATATGGGCATATCCACGAAAAGTGTCATTTTCTCTAAAAAAAAAGTAAAAAAATAAATCTTAAAGCACACTTTTCAAACTTTTTTCCTACATTCTACATACATATAGAAACTCATTTTTTAGGGTGGTAAAGAACTTTGCGCATGCGCGCAGTTTGCACAAAATATTGAAACAAATAAGTCCACCAATTTAATTGAATTAATAATATTTTTGAAATTGAAGGTGAAATAGGATTGTTTCTCCTTCTGAAATGTTCAGGATACTTTTCAGTAGTGTGTAAATTACTCTATTCTTGATTACAAGTATATAAAGACTATCTAAATTTTTAGTTATAATACTCTATCTTATATTTTAAATCGAAGTCAGTTATTTTTCCAATACTGAAGTGTATATCCTGACCATTTGGAATATAAGGGAACGAAAATTCAACAGTTAACAGAAAATATATTATGCTATTTATTATTTTTCAAAGTATAGCGAAATATCACAGAAAAGTGAAAACTAATTTTTAGTATGTTTCTTTCGCCTAATCTGCCTAATCTTAGTTTTGTGTTCAAGTACAGTGAAATACGTAGATGGTTTTAAAGAGAAATGAATACGTGTAGCTTTTTTTAAACATTTTATACATGACAAGAAGCGTGGTCGAAGTGTGTTTGGCTCTTTCTGATGCCAAAATAATTATTTTGGCATAGAAAGAATAGAGTGATTTACACACTACTGAAAAGTATCCTGAACATTAATTTCAGAAGGAGAAACAATCCTATTTCACCTTCAATTTCAAAAATATTATTAATTCAATTAAATTGATGGACTTATTTGTTTCAATATTTTGTGCAAACTGCGCGCATGCGCAAAGTTATTTACCACCCTGAAAAATGAGTTTCTATATGTATGTAGAATGTAGGAAAAAAGTTTGAAAAGTGTGCTTTAAGATTTATTTTTTAACTTTTTTTTGAGAGAAAATGACACTTTTCGTGGATATGCCCATATGCGCTAAACGTCATATTAGGACGGAAAGAATTCGAATATAATTGTATAATATAAAAAGTGCTTTATAGGAAATTTGAAAACATCTTGAGTTTTCTTTTTAAAACTGAAAGCGTTGCGATACATAAATAAGAGCGTCCCTCTTTTGATGAAAATATACCGTGGTGAAGTTAGGAAGTGCTTTTTAAAATTCTAGCTTAAAGTTATTACATTTGACTTACAATCCACTACCACATGAATAAGAAAGAATCTGGTCAAATCACGTAAAGAAGAAAACCGCTTTCATATTGTATGAAAGTACATACATATGTGTCGTAAAGCACAGCTGGTTTGAAATTTAGAGAGCATGCTGCTGAGAAAGACGATGTCGTCCCGAGGGTGGAAAAGGGGTGACGGTAGAAGAGAGGCAGAACAAAGCAGCAGCGAATAAAAAGAGAGGAAAAAGATGTAGGCGGATTTATGGGACAGCAGAAACAATAGGGATTACCCTTTATTCCTTTCTCCCAACATGTCTCCCAATCTCAATTGTCAATTTGCGAATCAACGCTATCGAGGCGATAATAAGTCCTATAAAACCTAAATCTCTTTTCCAAACTTCCTTGACTTTTCCCTCATAGCTCGATTAAATAACTCGTAAAGAAATAAAACTCGTTATTTACTTTTTGATTCTTATAACTTTCTTTTCAGTTAAAAAAATGTTGTTTTGAAGATTGGGAGCAAAAGTTGGAGAGAGCTTTTGAGTCTGAAAAGGACTCTAGAGGCGAGACTTGTTTGGATATCGTTACCTGTTCTCGAGACGAGTAGAGAGATAAAAAAAAAACTGGCTTTCAAGACATTCCCAGAGGAAGACTTATACAAGTTCCTTTGAGAATTAGAAGGTGTGTCTTCGATTCTTGAGGTTGACCGTGAAACTTGGCAAATTTTTAATAGAACAAATTGACTTAGAGATTTAAGTTTCTTTCAAATTCTGGTGTTTACGGAAGTAGAAATAAAATTAGCAGGGGAGAATTATAAAGAAGTTTTTGATTAAACAAAAATTGGATTGATGAACCCAGAATTTTGGTTTTAAAATTATGTTTCGCTATGGTGTGAAGATTTGTCGATTTGGTTTTCACATTTATCTTTTCTAGTTTTTTGGTCGATTTCATTTTATTTACGACGTTTCAGGCAGTTTCTATAAGTCAAAGACAATAGCAAATAAAACAAAAGAGGTTCACCTCTAACCCAGAAATGTCAACTGTTGGCACACCCTCGATGACTTTGACTTCTAGTATCTCAGATAGAGAGGAAAATTCTAGGAAACACTTTATATAGAAGATAATTTTTTTTCTCTTTTTCAATAGAGAAATTTCTATTCTTGTTGGCCATCTTTCACGCCGCAATAAACTCGCTAAGAAATGATTGATTGAATAAAAACAGACTCCTGTTTTTATGCCTTCAAAAAAAGAAATTTATATTGACCTGACCCATTTTAAATTAGGCAAGAGCTTGAAAATAGGGGGAAAAAGTGGGATGAGAAAAGTTACTGCTGAAAGAGAGCTAAGAAAGAAGTTTCGAAAAGTTTGTTGGAAAATTTTCTGGAATAAAAATATAAGAAGTACAAAGCAAAATTGAAGAATGACCGAATGAAATTAATTAATTAATTAAACTTGAAGATTAAAAGATCTCGATTCCTTAATTATTCCTATTTACCTAATTATATAAGAGAAGAATAATTATTGTGCATTAACATCATGTCGGGGCGAAAAGATTCGAACCAGCACAGAAAAAACAAGGACTGAAAGTGTTTTTTCTGTGATCCAACCAAGTTTGTCATTAATTTTTTCCAAGATTTCTGATTTTCGATATCTTTTATGAAAGAGAGCTGCATTCGAATCGGTTTCTCGTGGTGCAGCGGAGTTTTAACATTCATCCACCGACAAACTGAATTTAAAAGGGCTCCGAAAAGTAGGTCAACGACAAAAAAACTCGCGGTAATCGGCAAGTTTGTTTCAATTGGAAAAATGTCCTTTGAAATTGTTTCTCGAGAAATGAAAACGTACCTGGTGACACATTTACGTAAATTTCAACATATTGTTCATTTGAAGCAAAGTGTATTCAATTTGTTTAAACCGTCAGCGTTAGAGAAACCCGAGTCTCGTTATTATTTCAAGTCAATCCAATTTATTCTACCTTCCATGTATATTTAATGTTAAGGAAACTTTATATTTCTATTTATAAATGTGCAAAGCATGTCTTTCATCTTAGAAAAAGGAATTAAATTTTCTATGATAAGATTCAGGAGCAATTATGAAAGTGCTATTTCCTGTTGTTGCATTTTTTTGCAAAGTTACTTTTTGATTTAGTGTTGCAATTTCAGTTCGCATAGTTACAACATTCGTTTTCGGTTCCGGTCTGGTTATATTGCAGTCTGAGCTTATGAAATTCATGCGAAGGCTCTCGGTCACGTTTTCTTAAGATTGTCCCCATATGCACGACATAAATTATGTCCAAGGAGAAGTAGAGGATGAAGGAAGACCATAATTTCTTTTAAATGAATTTTCCCTACTTTTCCTTCCTCCTTTCTCTTCACCATTAAAATTTCTCATTACAATTTTTCAGAGCAGGCTAATTAGCGTCGTTAAATTATTACCAGAGCTGCGTAACAAACTTATTATTCCGATATTGATTTCTAGTAATTCGTTGCATTATTATTAGTATTATTAATTGGCAATGCAGAAAGAAGTCCTGTAAAGCTTTTTTTTCTTGAAAGACACTTAATTAAACCTAATTGCCTGGCAGAGATTTCGTCTGAATAGTGTGGCTCTGGGAGCTTATTATTTTAAGCCCAGTCAATATGGTGGATTTCGTATTCAGCAACAATTCGAACTTGAAGCCCAAGATTGTTTTGCCAACTGCATAATTTTCTATTGAAACAAAAGCAGAGAAATCCTTCGTCGAGAAAAATACCCGTTCTCGCTGCTGGCTTTACGAAAGGTTTGCGTAGACGATCGCATATAACGAGATCCTTTTCTCTTTTCCATCCCTCCACCAGAACACTATAAAGTTCGCAAACATCTCGGAAAAGGTTTTCCCCTTTTTAAATTTATACCCCGAGAAAAATATTTCATGTGGATTTCTTTCATTTTTCAATGAATTGATATCTGGAATATTTTCATTCATTCAGAGAAATTCATAAAAATGTAGTTACAGATGAAAAATTTCAGAAACGCATTTGAAACTTGCATCAATTTTGTGTAAAAAGCTTATGTAGATGGAGAATATCTTTAAAAGTTTATTATTTCATGCTTTGCTGAGTCAAATTTGATATGATTGTAAGCTTGTAAATAAGATTCTGAAAGTGAAATCTCCTCGTCGAAAGCTTTTTCTTAATAGCTAAACTTCCATTGAAATTATGGTATCACTTAAGTATGTTTGAATTCCCCCATTGCATCATTTTAAGCATTTACCATTGTAAAGGATCTGTTTAGAATCCCTGTATTTATTAGAGTAAACAGGAGGGTGGTTTGTATTCTGTAGGAACAGGTACTTAACAAATCTCTGGGAATGTTAACACATGGGTCATTAAGTCCTGGGACTAACACACAAGTTGTACCACGAATGCCATGTCGATTTTTTTGTCAGTAGTATCAACCTTTAGAAGATATCTGTGAAAATTTCATGACATTCGGTTCAGTGCTTGTCGAGATATTGAAGGTTCTTTAAACAATGGACAAAAACGAGTTTCGTGTGTTAATCAAACACTGTTTTTTAATGGGAAAAAATACCGTTCAAGCTCAGCAATGGCTTGAAAAGTGTTACCAGGAAAATTCCCCGTCGAAAACGACCATTTGCCGATGGTATGCGGATTTTAAACGCAGTCGAACAACCACCGAAGACGCGGAGAGGCCAGGTCGTCCAATTGAGGTGGCTACGCCCAAAAACATCCAAAAAGTTTTTAAAATTGTCATTTCGAATCGAAAAGTCAAGTTGCAAGAGATAGCTGACATCCTCAAGATGTCAAAAGGCACCGTGTTCAAAATCATACATGAAAATTTGTGTATGAAAAAACTTTTTTCCAAGTGGGTGCCGCGTTTGCTCACCTTGGAGCAAAAACAACAACGAATCGATGATTCGGAGTGCTGTTTGAGGCTGTTTAAGCATAATAAAAAGGACTTTTTGCGTCGGTACATAACAATGGATGAAATGTGGATTCATCACTATACGCCAGAGTCGAAAAGAGCGTCAGCCGAGTGGAGAGGAGAGGACGAAAGCCGGCCAAAGCGTCCGAAGAAACAGCAATCAGCAGGAAAGGTCATGGCGTCTGTATTTTGGGATATGAACGGAATTTTGCTCATCGACTATCTTCCGAAGGGCCAGACGATCAACAGCGACTACTACATTGCGTTATTAGATCGCTTGGATGACGCAATAAAGCAGAAAAGGCCTCACATGGTGAAGAAAAAACCGCTGTTTCATCGAGACAATGCACCGATCCACAAGTCGATGAAAACGATGGTGAAATTAAACGAATTACGATTCGAATTGCTTCCACAACCCTCCATATTCACCAGATCTGGCTCCATCTGACTTCTGGCTGTTCGCAGACCTCAAAAAGATGCTCCAGGGAAAGAGATTTGGCTCCAATGATGAAGTTATAGCCGCAACTGAAGCCTATTTTGAGGCTAAAGACAAATCATTCTATAAGAAAGGCATTCAAAATTTAGAAAGACGTTGGAATGATTGTATCGCTATGGTAGGTGCCTATGTTGATGAGTAAATTCGAATTTTGGAAAAAAATTGTATTTTTACTGGTTAGTCCCGGGACTTAATGACCCATGTGTTATATCTCTAAACTCCTTCAAGAAAACAACGTTGTACATTAAGCTAAAGACACAGATATAGCAATTTTTAATTTAACTCATGAGAATTTGAAAAATTAATTTGAAAAAAGGTGTTTGAAAAAAAGGAAGACACTATAACAGTAAAATGTCGAAAGAATCTTAAATTTTTTCTTTTTTGTTTCAGATCGAGGACGCCATGCTTATGTTCGACAAGCAGACCAACAGGCATAGAGGTGAGTCATTTTTTTCCATACAAAATTATCACTTAATCTCATAATTAATGGATAATAAACTGAATTCTAAGTAAAACTTTTCGAGCAAACACTAATAGAAGTAAGTTCTAACTAAAATTGAAAGTGATCTTTAAAGATTCTTCTTCTTGTTACGCTAATATTCACGACGCTTTGAAAGTTTCTCGGCAAGGACAAATAGCAGCAACAAAAAAGCTAGTGTTACTTTTCCACTCTTCGCGAGATGATTGTTTCATCTGACGCTTACGCTCGTGATTTATATTTAAATTTGCACAGTTGGGGCGATTCCGTAGGGATGGAAAATTTTCACCGCGTAATACGTGAATTAACGGACGTAACTTTGGCTTCGTGCAAATCCGCCGAGAATATAAACGAGACTATTCTATTTAACAAGTAAATAAATAATACAGACATTTCACTGGCAGATAGCAGGCAGGCTAATTAACGAGGTGGATGAAACTGTAATTAGTAATTGGTGTAATTCGCGTTGCTAGTGCAGCGCATCCTGTAAGTACTATATAAATAATGCAAAAATCCGAGGACACTAACATCGTTAACGGTGGATCCTTGTCTACACATAAACTGAGACTGCTGATGACATATGCTCTGAATTTTATTTTCTGCAGACGAGAAAATATTTAATTTGCCTTTTTAATCTTTTTTCTGAAAGATAAAAGATTAAGATAAAAAGATTCTAAGATAAAGCTTTTAGACTTTTTACTTTACATGGAAGAGTCTTGCTATTGGAGAGATATTTATAATTCACCAGGTGTGCCAGGAAAAACGACAGAATCTTTTCAAGAATACCTAAAGCTTCGAAGCCCTTGTCATTTTTTGAAATCGTTGGAATTTCGGCTAGAATAGTAAAAGCACAAAAAATATATATTCCTTTTCGGGTCAAACTTATTTTTCCGTGATATATACGAAGTTCTCAGTTTCCATGAGTCGGGATCCATTCACGATGGTACTTGAATGGAGCCAATAATCGCTGGCGATAGAGTTTTGCCCTCCTCAATAATTGTGACTCACCAGTTTTTTTTTCATTTCGCAATTTTTGTCGCTGCTTCTTCGCTATTCGTTGATAGATTCTAATATAGAGTTATGAAAAATAGGAGAAAAGTGACGTATAAGGAAAGGGGCTTCTCTAAATTGGGTCCTTCCTCTTTCCTTGTTGAGGTCGAGAATGAAGTTGCCGGGGTGAAGACTGACAGATATGTTCGTGAGTTTCTACTTGTGAAGAAAAGAGAGGACGAAAAAGAAAAAAAATGAACGGAGAATGAGAGAAGAAGAGAGAGGAAAAAAAGAGTAAGAAAGAGATAGATCGTTGGCTCTTTCAAAGCCACACGTAATCTCTCTCGCGGTGACATCCAATACCGTCCCTATCCAACGGCTCTCCAACCTCGAACTCGCTACTCTGCTAGATATCGTGATATGGCACCCCAGCTCATTCAACTTGACTCAGGAGAGATCATTTTGGAATCCTTTTGTTGCTACGATGGAGAGAAGTTGAAATTGTGAATTCGAGCGGACCTTATTCAATTTGTAATAGTTATCCCGGATATATGATAATACAACATTAAGGATAATATTTCCGAGTAATGAAATTAGGGTCCTGGAGTAATACACATTAATCTGATGTTCAACATGAATAAAGTTTCAAATAGCTTCCAATTGTTTGAATAGCTGCAGGTGCTGCCCAAAAATGTAAATTTTGTACATTAGCGTCATGTTCGGTACGAAAAGTTCGAACCGGCTCGAATTGTTTCGATTTTAAGCCTCACAGCTGTAAATTGACACAAAACCTGAGCTACGAACGCAGTGCAAACACTCAGTGCAAACATTCAGTGCAAACATTAAGTGCAAATTGATCGCGGCAATTATACCTTCCAATCAGCCAGTTTCAATATATCAGATGATCTAGGGTAGTGAGACAAGTTTCGATATAGAAACCTTTTCTAATACGCTTGGCCGCTACGCTAGACGATTTCGAGTCCTGATGGGTTGTAGGGAGCTATGATTTCCACGTGGATGGGTAGCTGCAACTGCAGTAAAGCGACCTTACAGAGAGGGAAGGTATAGCTCGCAGAACGATTATCTAAGCTTGGTTGGCCAAAGGATTTTGCCTTCCTTGCTTCCTTGTGCGAGAAGCAAGCGGAAGGAAGGAATGACGGAATTGAGGTAAGGTTCGTATCTCGCGTACACACATCTACAGACACCTTTGCATGTCTGCAGTTATAAATTGCTGTTACCCTTTCTAGAAGCGTATATGCTGAACACACCTTACCTAGTATCTTCCATACTGAACTCTCCAACCTAGATGTAAAGTCTAAAATAAAAAGAGAATTGTTTGCTTGGCGAGCGCGTCAAAGAAACGTTCAACTTCGATCAGTTATTGGATCGCGTTCAATGCTTTGACGCTGGATTGCTTCGTATTTGGTCTTTCAAGACCGATTACCCGTTTAGTTGTCTTCCCCATCGTTCGGTCTTTCAAATTCCGTATGGGTCAGTTCAAGGATTCGTTAAAATAAATTTGCCTACCAATTGTTAGCAGGAATATTTTGTGAAAGAAAATACAAATTTTAATCAGAGGGGCAAATCTTTGTCCTTGAAAGTCTGGATGTGTACAATTAATCAGACTTTTCTCTGCAAAAGCCGAAAAGAATTTCAAAGACCGAAAACTTCTTGCTGCCGGATGGCACGACACTGACGTAATTCGATGAGTATCAGGTAGAAACTCACTTCCTCATCTTGGAGTTGAACTCCTGCGACAAATTCGTACCGTACGCGGTAAACCGCTTGCCTCTTACACGCTTGCCGCCATTGTAATTCGAATAGTTCCACCGACTTCGAACTGTTTGGAATAGTTTCGACGGTGCTTGGACGACTGCTGTCGACTACAAGTTGCGCCACTTGCTGCGAAGAATTAGTTTTCCTTCCAATATTCAAGATCCAAGAATTTCACCTACCTTCGATTCAATGAAACTGCCGGGTATTGATCCCTCTCCCTAATTACACACTAATTTTTAGATTATTTTGCCAATTTATAGAAGTATTTCATGGTTCAGTTAAACATCAAAATTAATGGCTAGGGTTACTTCCGATAAAGCTAGGGTGATATCGAAGCATCTCTGGAACCTGGAACACACATCCTGTTGGATATTGGTAATGGTAATTACGATCGCTTACATCCTGGTATCGTAAAGGAAAGAGAAAATGGCACGAAACTGGTGTATTCCAAACTATGTTTCTCCCAGATCCTTCGCCATCCTGGTACATCTCTACACTTACGTACACGTACGATGCAGTTTCAGCCATTAATGAATATTTATTGTCTCCTAACTCAAACTTAACGAGCCCCACTACTTCTACTGCTATTCCTGCAAACTCTTTCTCTTTCCAACACCTGCCCTCGCTCTGCATCTTTGCATTCAACCTTCTCTCCTCTTCGCTCAACTTGCTTCTAGTAGTCGTAAATTATTAAGCGGATTTAATTTACCCGCTTCGTGGGCTTTTTGGATTCAGTGCATCACATTCTAGATGATGTTGTTTTTACAGAATTGTTTATCAATTTTCCATGTAGAAATAATTACTCGTTGTATTTAAAGGTGCAATTTGCATTTAAAAATAAAGGACAATAAATTAACAAGAATAATTAAGAATCAAAAATGTATTTCAAATCTGCAAACCAAAAATGTAACAACTAGAGCAATTGAGCGTCTTTCAAGGTAAAGGAGTGTGCATTTTGCATAGTAACTGAGTCAACACTTATTCTCCTTCCTCTATCACGCTGTCCTTTAAAGTTTAAATGCGTTACGCCCGAAATACATGCATCTGGAACAACCACGCCTCAAGTGCCCAGAAAGGAGTTTGCGAGAGGAAACACGAAAGTCATGGACGAGAAATGCGGGATAGAGTCACTTAAGTTTAAATTTTAAATTTATCTCCAGCACGAGATTTTCTTGAGTTGAAGAAAGGAAAAAAGTAGGCGAAATAGGGGTCTTCATCAGAAACATCAAGTCATCAACTCTCTTAATCTAAATCAGCGATAAGTACACCACTGATTCAAATCAGTGAATGTTAAAATTCATATTTAATAAATTTAAATTTAAATTTAAATTTAATATTCAAATCATTTAATGTTACTGTTTTTACTGTATATATACGCTGATGAACCAGTGAATTACGCTGATGAATCAGCTAATTAGAATCAGTGGTATACTTATCGCTGATTCGGATTTAGAGAGCACAATCGCAATTATAAGTTAAGCTATCAAACATGTATTTGAGTATACGTATAATGTAAACCACTAATGTAATGTGCACTAACGTCATGCTCGGTATAAAAGGTTCGAACCGGTAGGAATCGTTTAGATTAAATTTTGAGAGACTACTCGCGTGAAAATTAAAATGTTTAACAATAAGATTTGGAATACCACTCGGCTCTAAGTATTCATGTATTCTCGTTTTATTGACTGTTCGTCTTGCGAGAAATTCTCTCTCACACCACGAAATTCAGAAAATAGGTTGCTAGAGACGAAAGTTCACGGATCCTCGAAATCGCAGTCAAGCTCAGTGGCAATTCAATCGCTCTCGAGGCTGACTGACTGACTGACTGAGAAAATCGCTGAGAGAAACTGAAGAAAACGTGAAGTAGATGTAAAGAAACAAAAACGAGAAATATATGGAAAAGATGTGGAGAAAACTGGAAATAGTGGTTGACGTTTCGTTTCAATATTTCAAAAATGCTCTATCCTTCTCACACACAAACACAAACATACCGCGAGAAATACATAGTGCATACTCATAATGCGGGTGGCAATTGGAGCGTGTCGATGCTCTCTTCAGAGATTCCCATAATGGAATGGAATGAGCGCTTTTCAGCAAGCTTTTATCGTTTCAGAAACACTACATTTTCTGGACCAAAGTTCTACTTCACAATTATAAATTGATATAAAGGAAAGTAATGTGGTGAACAAAAGTTGCTTATTGTTTATTGTGGTTCATAATCGAGTAAACACAAATTAGTAATAACTGAATTAATAACTGATAATAACTGATATGAATTACATATCTGAAGCTTAATATAATGTTACTGTTTTTAAATAGCAAATCTTGCACCTCGGACGAAGGAATGGATGTGGATCAGACTCAACGAACTCGAGATAGAAAGCACATTCGACGAATTTCTGAGAAACGCGAAAAACATGTCCACGATCTTTTACGTAACATTCTCGACCCGGAACCATCCATCGTTCAGAAGTTTCCGGCGCGCCTCGACGAGCTCGAAGTGTTCCGAAAGTTGCAGCGACACGTGAACCCCACCCTTTCTCCATCAAGCCACCTACTGCTCTCCAGTAGATAGTTTGACACGAAGTGTCTAAAAGCGATAGATCTCGAGACAGTTCCTTCTTTTTCGAGATAATACATACGATCCTTGGAGACAAAAATCTTACTGAAATTCGGAAATCTTACTGAAGTCCCTGTTAAACAACGATTTTCCTTAATATTCGCTGAAGAAATCTAGTCTTATAGAAGTGAAATTCTCTGGGATTGAGAAGTAAAAGCAAGTTAGTGCGGCAATAGGAGGATAGTTAAATTTACTGTAGAGAAATTAGAGGAAAACAGTGTGAGTTGAGAAAAACAATTGGACATAACTTTATTACGGACGAATGGAAACCGCCCCATTATTCACGTCGGCATGGTAGTCATATGCGTCGTATTTGAAATACGAATGAATGGATGGAGCGCACGAGTCCTGGAGTAGCAATAACTCGGAGATTAAAACAGAATTACAAAAAGTATGCTGAATACATTCTGTGTCAAGCGACGAACCCTCGTTGTTGGTGACATGGTAACTCCCGCAAACGAGAAAGTAAACGTTTGCGTCGTAGTCGTAATTGTTCTCCGAAAATTGATTCTTTCGCTGTCAACGAAATGGTTCAAGAATTGAATCCAGCGAGGAAATTGGATTAATGCTCACTCCAGTCATGCTTTTTTCCTCGCGTAAACAAATATCAATCCTCGATATTGAAAGGGGATTGAAAATATTTCATGGTCCGAATGAATGAATGAATTTTGCTCTAATTTAAAAGACTGCTCTATATATTTTACATTGTGTTCTTCTCTAATCTAGTCTCTATATAGCATCTTGTCTATTAACCAGCTTGAAATGTCAGTTGAGTACTCATTGAGAGCGTGAAGATTGCTCGGCAGGAAGTGTTTTACAGGATATTCGACGTGAGATGAAAGCTGAAGTGAAAGCCAGATCATGGGTGAAACTCGAAATTTATTGGTCCACATATAGAGGGTTGTTGGCTCGGGCTGTGGAGCTAATGAGGGCAAACACAACTCCACCCTTTGGTAACCCCTTCTTCGTGTGAAATCCCGCTCAACATCAGAGTCGTACCAACACCAACATTCCTAAAATCGCTTGAGCTGCTTTAGCAAATAGAGGCCCCGCATTACATCCGAAGGTAGACTACAAAAGCGCGTTTAAGGCAAGCCCCCATTGCTGAGATTTCGAAAGGCCGCCTTCGTTCCGCACCTACGATGCATAAGACCTTCAGCAAGTAAATGGATCATTCAATCATCGGCCTTCAAAACACCCCGAACTCTAACTCGTAATACTTTTGACAAGAAAGATCTGTTTTGAGAAAGCATGCTTTCTCAATCTTACCTTCTCAATCATCCTTAGCTTAGTCTTGTTCAACTTTCAAACGAGATTTCCAATACTCGTCACTCTCCGGAATCAGGAAATATGACTCGTCCGATATCAATACTGATTAGAGTAATTCAATCGGTTCGTCGGATTTCACATTTCGTCCCCGACATGACGTTGGTACAAATTATTGCAGAACCCTAATTTTAGATATTATTTGAAAGGGCGTGGACTAGCATAAGGACAGGTAATCTTTCTAGCTTTCTTGAGTGAATAGATTGAGGGTATGGGATCTTTAATTATGGGTGCTGGCGTTGGGGAAGATCAATAGCTTCTTCGCGTCGTCACAAGGTCTTCAGTTCTGACTGATGCGATGGGAAACTTACCGAGGTTCCTAGAGACTACGGAAGTAATATGCGATGGCTGCTCAATCATTCTCAGCTTAGAGAGCCTGCCCCAACCCTGAAGGGAGTTGTTTTCCAATGCTCAGCATCCCTATCACATACCGTAAGAACTCGAGTCGACTCGGCTCGTGATCTACGTATATATTTGTAACCAAGAGCCTCGAAATCCTTATAATCCATCATTGCTTCTGTTGATTTTCAAAGCTGTTATTTTAACAGAAACCCAAGACGTTACCACTCTAATAAAACAGCACTACATGCATTATTACCAACGCCTGCTCTTTCTTGGTTATAAATTACTAAGGCTAACTCCTTGAATATTTGACAAGTTTAAAACAAGATGCTTCAGTGGTAATGGATTGTTTTGCATTATTTACTGCTATTTGTAGAAGTGAATTGGAGATGAAGTAGCTAGACAAGGCAAAAAAGTTTTGCTTAATTATTCCTTCAGAGTTATTATAACATTGCTTCGTCGGTTTGAAAAAATTTTCGTTGCTTCGACAAAACGATATGCTATTCAATCAAATTTGGTTGATTCAACAAAAAAATTTTCTTGCACAAATACCAACAAAATGATTTTATTGTACGCAGCAAACTGTTTTCTCAATGTGCGGCCACCTTGTTATATTTTATTTCAATATTAAAAATTCCGTTTTCACTAACCATTTCCTTCAAAAAGATCCTTAATTAGAGTGAATTGCTCTCTTGAACTACATCTCACAGCAAAACAGCTTTCCGAACGAAGCAGAAGCGAAACTTTTTAATTGCGCTTCTGCTGGAAGGCCACGTGCAACTTGTTGAATTTTTCCCCAATAAATTGTTAACTCTTTCAAAAAATATACTTTTTAAAATTAAAATCTATCGGTGAAATAAGATTCTTTTATCTGATTCAAAGCTTATTTAGAGGGCTCTAAATGACAATTTAAAATTTAAATTCCTCTTATTTCATCTTCTAGAAGATTATATCAGTTTCAGATAGATAAAAATTCATTCTTAAATGAAAATTAATGATACTATTTCAGAAATTCTGCATGTTGTCACTAGATTGCATATATTGCATATTCCATTGATTCCTAATGCAGTTTGACCTCGAAAATCGACTCATTTTTACCACGCAGGAAAGGAATCATAAAAAGTGAGTGAAGAGACGACTTGTTAACAGCCTTTTGCTAACGAGCGTTGAGCATATTTCGAGGCATGCATGCATATTCATGTACACATTTTTATTGCATGTTCGTGTTCAGAGTGCATTTTATACGCAAATTGAAGAAAACGGATTTTCCAGAAATCTTTTATATTTGGAATCTATAACCATGAAGAGAATGATCTGTTCATACTGGCAATTATAAATAAAAAACGGTGAAACCTCTAAACAAGAGTCCGTGCCATTTTGAACTTAAGTCTCTGAACATAAAGTAAAAAATCTCATCAAATGACACGAGAATAGAAATATTACTCTCGAAGAGAGCAATACAATTTCCTGAATTGAATTTTAGCCAAAGATAAATACATATCCATAGTTATGAAGAAATTAAGAAAATTGTGTTACAGCGAAAGTATATTTTACTACAGATTTAATTACGAGCCTCGAGGGAGATGCAGGCTTGAATTTCATCTACGACCCTCTTTGTTAAAGCTTTATAGGTTGCTACATGTGCACGGACTAACATCGTAAACGTCATAAAACGTATGGAAGATTCTAATTAAAGTGTAACGATGGACAGGTTGACTTTAGTCAAAAGAACAGACATACTCATAAACAAGCTCTTTGTGCCCCTGCCTTTTCATACTCTAGATTCTTAAATTGAAGTCTAGTGAGTCACCATGCAAAAACACAAAGAATATTTTTTACAAAGAACAAATTTCAAGTTAGAGTGTATGTAACTTTCCAATTATGATAATAACCAGTCTAATAATCATTTCAATTCATTATCTTCATTATGCTTCATCCCATTTAAGATATTAATTGTTGCGCTTGAATCGATTGTCAATAAACAGTTCTTGCGTCTGTTTATTCGAGTTCGAGCTTCTGGGAAAGTTCATAAGGGATCTCTGAGATTACTTTGCATGAATATATAACGTATCTGCACCTCAGCATCCGCATTTAGTTGTATTGAGACGATAGAGCACGATTGCAGAATCAATACAAGGCGAACTTACAGAGATGAGGATCCCAAGCCACAGAAACTCGAGTAATAACAACAAACTGCGAAATACGAATCAAGTTTTCCAATCCTTGAATTCCTGAATTCGAAGAATAGTTAGTACTCGATCAGCAATCAAATCCAGCAGGGATCTAACCTCTGCGATATTTTTCTTTTTTTTTCTTTTTTTTTTTTCTGTCCAAATACTAGGAGGTTTCGTTGTTTCCAGCCAGGAACATGCGAAGTCTTATCCTCCCACCCACCCATTCCCTTCATCTCCAGTGGAATAATCCAGGAATAATGAACAACCAGCTGTCACTCACAATGCCTGCTCTTCCAGCATGGGGTCGCTGAGTTTGCGCAAATCTAATTTTGCAGGAATGGGTTTCAACCAAAAACGGCAGGTTTGAGCAATCCGCGAGAGTAGATTCAAATTCAATATACAGTATACATTACCGGCCAGAATTATGAATCCATCTTCTCATCTTCAGAAATAATACATTTTTTAATGTTCCAAAGTTCACTTTAGATGCGAATTTCTACAGAGTTGCAGCAAACGATCAGTGCATGGAGAGAAAGCCAACCAATATGGCCAACCATATTTATGATTGCTGCAACCATGATTTTTGGTTGCGCTGATCAAACTATGGTTGCACCAACCATGGTTGCCCCATATTTTTCAATATTTATGGTTGGCCCAACCATATCTTTTCTCTCCGTGCATAATTGTGCAATTTTTCCCTAGCGTGGTGCAAAAACCAAAGTTGTAACAAAATGTAGACCAAATTTAAATATTATTTCCACTAAGAAAAATATTTTTGTATAACATATGAAATAATTAATCAAAAAGTTTGAATCAAAGTTTCTTAAAATATAATTTTATTTTTTTTGCTCTTGTTATGTAGAGGTAGATGCATTTTGTTTTCCATCGAAGAATAGTGGTTGATACTTTAATTTTTTATACCTGAAAGAGACAATCTCTTAGAGACAAGGAGTTTTAAGTCAGAAAAAGGTAAGGAGGGAGAAAAGGAAAGAAGGGGATGGAAAAGAGCCAAAGGAGACAATAAGGGAAGAGAAAGCAACGCTGTCGTGTTGGAAAGAAATGAAGACAGAGCTATCAGTTACAGCATGCCGTCTGCACGGAAGCAATCCATTCCCCTTCGCTGCTCAACCCTTATCCATCTGCCAGTTTGTCCATCTCCTTGCTCTTTCATCCTTCTTCCATTCCTATTAGAAAAAATTTTTCTTCCGATAATCATCGCTCCAATCATTGCTTTTCCGATACCAAAGTCTTAGTTAGCATCAGTCTCCCTTGTAAAATTCTTTTCAAACTTTTTCTTGAAAAGAATGAACCTATATGAGGCTAAAATAGGTAGAAAACTGTTTTAAAATTGAAAAGAAAAAGGAAAATGACGAGATTGTTGTTAATTTTGTAGGTGAAATAATAATAAATATTTGATTCGAAATGAGCGTAGGATGAATAGGAATGACGCCCACTACCCATCCATTTCGCTAAACCAGCTTCAGTTCTAGAAAACCTAAAGCGTCATAAATCCTCTTTTGTTGGAGCTCTTTTGTATTAATTCATTTGTGTATCTCCTTTTTTAATTCGTTGACTCATCACATTGCTCGTTTTCCATTCATATTCTCTCGCGTTGATGGCGGTAGCGAGTCCGCGAACGATACTCGTAAAACGATATCGCCAAAGAATTAAAGGCTGCCGCCCACACAGTGAAATAGTCGCACAGTGCACAATGCGCAATCATCGAGATGCACTTAAATTGACAAGCGTACGCGTATTTTGCCGACACGATAAAATTGCAAACGCTGATAGGGCTTAATTCAGCATCGTAACTCATAATGCTGGTTTACGATCGTCTGCGAAAGATGATGTCTATTGAGAACCAGAAAAAGGTGAAATAGTAAAAATAAAATGACTGCATTAAAATTTCCGATTAAAATCAAATTACCGATAAAAAATGTCCCATCAATTACAGGGCGCCTTTTTTTAAAAGCTTTCTAGAAATTTATTTCTCTACTATAAGCTACCATGTTCTGTAAAACTCTTGGATGTCTGTGACCTCGATTATATTATTTGTTAACGACAAGACAGTAAAGTGGAAGTTCTCTATTTTCAAGTTGTCTCAATATAGTAAAGGGTGTTTAATTACTCGTTAATTGCAAATGAGGCAAAAAATAACAATAATTTCTTTTAACACAGCATTCTCAGAGGATTTAATTTACCTGGAACTTTCAATAGAATAAGCTTGTACAAAGTCCGGCACTCAGCAATTCTCATTAAGTGGGCTAAAGGAAGCAGTGACAAGGCAATTTTTGCATTTCAAAGCAATGAGGGAGGTGAGGTCAGGAGTTGGTTCTGGAATCCACGGTAGTAACTACCCGTACTAATTACGCAAATCAACACAAATTAACCCCTTGCCCTTTTAGTTACCTTCTCTTTTCAGTAATCTCGCAACCCAACGCCGCTGTTAGTAGTTGGTTTTACAGGCTGTAAAGCGAATTAGCTCTTCAGTTCGGTCACCTGCGGTTATGTAAATCACATTATAGCTTCTATACAAACCGATTTCTGATCTGTACCGTCATTGAGAAATACTCGAAAATCGTCTGCATAAAAGAAGAGTGAAAAAAATTTTTTAAATCTTTAGACAATTTTGAAAAAATTTTCAAAATTACCTTCAAGTCTCATAAAATTCATTAAACTCCCATACGATCTCACAAAGTTTAGTAGATCAGGCTAACCTTTCTAAACCTCTTCAATTTCTGCAAATTGTCTTTAAATGTGCCACTCGTTATTAAAATTAAATTTCAGTATATTAACGCTTCACGAACGATTCTGGACGGCTTGTCTGGCAATTTACGGGATGGTGGTACGTTCCCGGAAATCCGAAAAGGGATTATGGGTTCTCTCTCTCTTGCTCTCTCTTTCATCTCCTCTCATCTATAGGGCTGAAATTGTGAACAGAAACACGTGCGATTTATACAATTAATTCTCTAATTTGTCGCGCGCACGTCGGATTTTATCGAAGGGTAATAGGTTTACATCGAGCTGGATGCGCTTTTTGTTTCATCGGGTGATTGTAATATTGTAGGCAGAACAATTTTCACTTGAAAAGCCCACAAAACCGCAGTTGTGCATAATATGCTTTCGATTACATACCAGCAGCCGATATATTTTGATTTAATCGGCTGAAACTAGATGAATAGAATCCGATGACATTCACATTGGATTCCTCTGTCTTCCACTCGATTTGTCATACTGGCTCAGGCGAGCTATTGTCCCATGAGCGACTTCAGAGACAAATCGGAAGTTTCAAGTAATTTTCAATTTTATTAACAATAGAATTTTTAAATAAATTTGATGAGAACGGTGGGATTAGTATGGAGCTTCCGGAAAAGATCGTGAAGTGATTTTGCTGATTTTTCATTATTAAATGAAAGGACGATAATATCCCAACACCTGGAAAACTTGGAATAGCTGGAGATACCTAGAAAGAACCTAGAATGATCAGAGAATTTTTTTCAGTATTTTAAGTAGACATCGTGACTTATGTAAGCACTTGGAGCAGAGAGCTTGGAGAAGCAAAGAAAAAGTAAAACCCTCATGATAGAAGGTGGAAAGTGCTTTGGAAATCCTCATTGAGTTTTAATCACCATTCAGTCTTGGCGCATCTTGTCTTGTGGATAATACTAATATTAAAAGTTCCGTCCGATTAATCTTGAATAGCGTTGCTCTTCTTTTGTGACATAGCGTTCACCAGTCTGGTAAACAGGATAAATACGCCGTTATTCGTCCTCGCGGCGTATTTAATTAATGCTAACAATTCGTCTTTGTGCGAAAACGAAGGTAAGTGGTGAAGCAGGTACTTACAATAACCTGGTTTCTTGAGCACTCTGTGTCGAGAAGCGGGCTGGAGAGTTGCACAAGGATAGAAACGTCCAAAGGGGTTGGCGGAGGTGAAAGTTGAGAGTTAAGGATGAATGGGGAAGATGGGGGTGGAAAAGAAGCGAGAAATAAAGAAAAAAAAAACTGAAAAAAGATAACAAAAAGAGAAGAAGGAAGATGATAGGAGGGCTGACTCCGGAACCGGGTAAAATAGTAGAATAATAATATTCCGCGCGATTCCATCTAGCATTAGCGATTCTTTGAGCGAGTAATGAAGGAATTTAAATATTTCTCTCGCGCTCGGTCTTTCGCCCCTCATCCACCTCCTACGTTTCTCATCCTCGTCGGCGAGTTTCCAAGTCAATTACCGGATTCAACCACCGCGTCCTTGGCCACGTTCTTTATTAAAACAATTCGCCAGACCTCTCACTCCCTCTATTCGTACAGTATACTGCGCACAACTGCACAGCAAGTTTGTCAGCGTGTAGCTATCTCACTACGATCGAATTTTCTTGCCGAATATGGACGTCGCGTCTGTGCTCGCTCTTAATTAAAATATTATAATCAAGCGTTGGATTAGCGAATCACGTCTCGCGTTGTGCATTGTAATCTGCTTTCAAGCATATGAATCAAGTCTAATTTTCAATTTGCACAATATGCAATAGCATAATGTTTTCAATTCCGAAGAAATATCCAAAAATAATTTTAAATCCCTCTATGACTTTTAAAATTATTTAGTATTGAAAATCCCTTAAATTGTCTTCCACACTCAGACAAAAAAGGATTTGAATCAAGAAATATTTCTTTGATTCAAAGAAATGATGTAGCCGAATGTGGTTGAATAAATATTTCTTCAGTTCAAAGAAATATCACAGAAAAAACAAGGATTGAAAGCGTTTACAGTTTAAAGTCAGCCTAAAAACTGACTTAAACTGTAAATACTTTCAGTCCTCATTTTTTCTGTGCTGGTTCGAATCTTTTCGCCACGACATGATGTCGGGGCGAAAAAAATGCATTTTTTTGGATCCAAAAAATATTTTTCTCAGTGCAAGATAAATATTTTTAAATTTTACACTTCCAGGAATTTTTATTTATTTTTTCCAGTTAGGGAAATGTGGGAGGACACTTAATTTTGAAAATCTGCTAAATCGGCTTCCGGTTAAAAAGTTAATAAAAGGTTATGTAAATAGAGTGAAATTAAAGCAGAGAAGTTTCCTTCTGC
Organism: Synergus gifuensis; assembly: GCA_904066015.1. Lineage (NCBI taxonomy): Eukaryota > Metazoa > Arthropoda > Insecta > Hymenoptera > Cynipidae > Synergus > Synergus gifuensis. Next base: position 434,632 of record CAJFCO010000115.1, on the reverse strand, counting down.
TGCATAATGGATTTTTTTCCATTCGCATATATTTTCGCATAGAAACAGGCAAGCTTCACTCTTTCAGTATACCACGTATGCTAAATTGCTCTTCAGCATATAAATCAATGCTTCACGGGACTTCGATTGGGTAGAATGATGGGCTCGCAATGGATATCATGTGATTCGAACTTGCGGGCATACTATCACATTACTATTAATATTTCAATAGGAAATTATCGAACCCGTTGGACCCGGAGTCTCCGTATATTCGTCGACCCAGTGGCTTCTAATGCAAAACCGCATCAATACGTTAATTGCTTCATCGAATATGAAACCCATATCGGTTCACGCGATAATTCTGATTCCAGCTTGATATTGAAGTTTCATCTCTTTTGAGATTCCAGAGCTGCATAACCGCTAACCAATATCAGTTTAATTGCGTTCAAGATTATCATTAATTAATATTTCTTTCTATGTAATATACATACCTCATTCCCATTATAAATTTATATTTAATAATTAAAATTTTAATTAACGAAGAAAATATTACTTATTAATCTGCACAATTTGGTGCACCTGAATTATAATTTCGTTAAAAATTGATTACGCACTAGGATTACTTTTAAAATTGAAATCTAAAATATATAATGTGTTATTTTTGGTATGAAAGGTTTGAACCAGATCAGAGTCTATTTCTAGATAAATTCTTACAGGATCCATTGAATTCCTTGAATATTTTGAGTACGCTACACTAATCTTGATGGCGTTCCTAACTAAACGAGAAAGAAGAAAAATGGGGTAATAGACTGAGCAAAACGGAAGGACAGTTTCTGTTACAAATAGGTGGTAGACACTGTAATAGGTAACAAGAAGAGAACTAAGCGATATCATTAATTGTGCCTGGGGCATTCACCCCATCCCTCACTTGCCCCAGGAACGTTATTTCGTTTGGGTGCTGACTCGACTCAAGGTCTCTGTGTGGTTTCTACTACCGAGTGTTTCAGCATCATAGTTAACGAATCCTTTCTCAATTTTCCACAATCTTCGTAAAACTTCACAAGGATGACAGATAAATGAATCATAATCAGCTTCATTAAAAATTTCATAAAATCTTCCTTGAAATACGTCTCGCCATTAATAATCTCTTGCGAATTGTTTTTTGTCTAACAATTTTCGCAGATGACATTTGGCGAAAATCAAATGAATTTCGAACTCCTGAGGAAAGTGTTAATGGGAGAGAGCACTCCGGACTTCCCGTTTCCCGCGCTGATAACGTCGCGAAATCCGCCAAAAGTTAGTTTAGCACGAACACCATATCTGAAGCAGCTATAGCTGATTTAATTACCATACGCTTACACGTCTCTTCTTCCATACAGCTTTCATTATCTCAACTCTCTTTGCTTTTTGGCTAAAATTAAATTCACCAGGGTTATTACAAGTATTCGTTCGGATTAATTTGTATCAGTAAACTGCATAGAAATTAGAACATAAAAAATGATTGTTAAAGCAGAAAATGCTTTAATGATGATTATAAACTATTCAAAACATTCTATAGAGATAATTAATTAAATAATGTTAATCCGCCTTCGGCAAGATATTTCAGACTGTTATTCCTGGTCACTGGTTCCATTTTCCTCTATATTTAACATTTTCATATAGAGTCTACAAGTTTCAATCACTTTTAGAAATATTTTTCAAATATTTTTCACCTCTTCGCCGGAGGTATATTTCCAGTTAATTTTTTACTAAAATGTGTATCTTGTTCTATTTACTCTTTTGATGAATGTTAGTGAATATTCGTCAATTGCGATATACTCGTCGCACATTCATTTTCATTAATCTATATTATGCGTCACAAAATGGATGTGATGTGATGCACTAAAACTCTTATGTCCCAATTCCCAATATCCAATAGAGGGGAATAATTATTCTATAATTAATGCCTTGCATAACGTTCGAGTTCAGTAGCAGTGTAAATACAATTTAATCAAATTCGTCATTAACTCGCGTGGTAAATTGGTACTGGCTTCGACAATGACACTATTCTATTTCGGAATTGGTACTGCTTATTATTGGTCTATATTCTTCCGGAATAGGACGAGACATGAAATGAATTTTTGAGAAGTTTTAAGTGATTTCAATAGGTTTTTGAAATTTCTAGAAATCTTTTGAATGATGATGTAGTCAAGGATTGCGTCTTCGATGTCTCTGATAAGAAAGTAAAACAAAAATGGAGTCTTCTTCTTTAGAGTAAGACAATCTCACGCATCTCATCTCTCTGAAGTCAGAAGGGTTGATTCATATGAGAAGGGTGGATTTTTGCCTCGACAGTGACAAAGTCACCCTTGAGATTGTTGAAAAGACACGACTTTCATCGTCCAGAAGAGAACAGAGTCGATACGTGCGAAATCGCACAGTCAGGAAAGGGTCGTTGAAGCACGTTCTGTCATCCTTTCGGTGGCGTCACGATGACAGGCGACAAAGTATTCCATGTACGTGTTGAACGAAGGGTGGAATGCTTGTAAACAGCTGAGACAGCAACGATGCGAATATGCGAAGCCTCTGATGTGAGTGGGAGTCCCGTCGCTTCCATGCTTCCATGTTTCTATGTTATGTAAAATGTTCTATACCCGCAATGTACATCACCATAACGAAGAACGCTTGTGGTAGTTGAAACTAACCCATCCTTCAATTCTAAACTCTCCCCGTGGTGAATGTGGTTGTGTTAAATCGTTTGGAAAGATAGCAACGACCAAAACGCACATCCACTGAAGACAGAGTGCGCCTTTATTTTTACGAGTGTATTACCACCGTTACGACTTTCTTTAGGGTCCCATTCCGGAAACCGAGAGAATCACACTTTATTTTTAAATTCAAATATTACTTCTTTTTGACGTCAGAGTCAATTATATGTTTCCTAGTTTCTCCATATTATTATATTAACGATGCTTTTATCTAGGGCTGTGCAGTAATCTGAATTTTACGTCGTAACAAGTAATTTGTCCTTTTTATAATGTTTCCTACTTTATTTATAAAGTAATATTACAAATGTTTTCTTTAAATCAACATTTTATAGAAAACCTTGTAGTCTGCCTAAAGTTCTTAAATTTAATTAGGTTGAAGTTTCAGACGTCTAATCTGACGAGGTTTTTTTATTGTTTTATTTTTTATATTTATTAGATTTAGAGTATCAAAATAAAAGAGTTTTAATAAACATTTTTTATTTTTGTTTATTTACTAGTAGAAATTTACCTGGAGTTGCCCGGGATTTTAAGAGATTTTAGGGATTTTAGGGAATTTCAAGATATTTTAAGGAATTTCATTTGATTTTAAGGAACTTCAAAGAATTTTGAGAGGTTTCAAGAGATTTTAAGCAACTTCAAAGAATTTTAAAAAGAGTTCAAAATAATTAGGGATATTGAAGAGTTTTCACAAGATTCAAGGTATTTTTAAAAGAGTTTGCAGAGCTATCAAGAGAATATTCCCGAGATTTCTAAAGATTCTACAAGATTTCAAGAAATTTTAAGGAATTTAATCAGATTTTAAGTCACTTTAAGGAATTTCATGGAATTCATTCTAATATAGACGAAATCAAATGAAATCCCTTAAAATATTTAAATATTATTTGAAATTTTCTAAATGTTCTCTAACTTTTTAAAAATCGTTTGAAAATGTCATTAGTTCATTAATATCTCTTGAAATATCTTAAAATCTTGTGAAATTCTTTGAAATCTCTAATAAAAGGACTTAAAGTACCTTTAAATTCCTTATTTCCTTTCTAATTTCTTTCTTCATTTTCTTAAGTGCCTGAAAATGACATTAAATCTCACAACATCCTTCAACATTTCTGGAAATACCAATTAAAAAAATTCTTGAAATCCTGAAAAACTCCTTGAAATTACTTAAAATCTTTTGCAAACTTTTAAAATCTTTAAAATTCTTTTTAGACGTTGGGTAAATTTCTGTTAGTAGATAAATAAAAATGTTGGCTTTTGGAAACAGTTTTTTAAGTATTTTTATTCCAATGGTTATAAAAATAAAAAATCGTCCAACTAGACGTCTGAAACTTCAATCCAATTTAAATTTATAACTCCCTTCGAATACACTTCGATTGAATCAATATTATTTACTTGTTATATCATTTTACAATTGCACATAATTTTATCGATTATTTTCTTATATGTTTCAGGTGAGTGTCTGAACTTACTTAATAACACACAACATCGTGGTAAGAATAGTTTTAATTCTATTAACGAACACATGGTACTTTAAAATGCCGGATTAAATCAACTTTTGTATATAACACAATGAAAAACAGAAATTATCTTCATAATTAACAAAAATACACGTTTCTATTGAAGTTTAAAATATCTGCTACCTGTCCAAAGTTGATGTTATTGCATTACAAAGTAAAATGCTGCAACTACACAATTAACGCTTTTGAATTGTCGATGCAACAATGGTGGCAGTGAATTGGATGAAGAGAGTGCAAATACGAAAGTTTCTTTAACGAGAGGGTTGGAGAAAGAGAAAGGAAACTCGAGAGCTAAAACGAACCGACGAATTATAATGCAGATGGCATTGGAGTTTTAGTTTAACTTTACGCTTAGATGCAAACTTTTAAGGAGTCCTTTATACACCTCCCACATACGTAAACTCTATACACCATACTATTTCTGCATCACTAACTTCCTCTTTGCAACTATATACGCATATACATATGTATACAAAGAATTAACTACAATTTTTACAATTAATTCACATTACATTTATATTCTGATTTATGTAAATTAATTTTCATTTTATATATGGAGAGAGTTTTGACTAAAGTAAAATTCGAGACTAACGACTCGATCGCCTGTAAAAAGCACGTTTACATGTAACTCAATTTATCCGACACAATCTCGCATTTCTGCTTACTGATGGGTCGGCCTACAGGCACGTAGATTACATATCGAATGAGGCTAAATCTATAAAACTTGCAATATTTGATATAATCAAACCCTTTCTCGTGTAATTACGTTCGTTATAGATATTAACCGACCTTCAAAATTTCATTAATTAAGCGCGCGCATTAAACTTATTTCGAATTATTTCTATTTCAAATTAATGTGGTTTAAGCTCTGAATGTTCAAATGAACGAATTTTTATATCGATTGTATTTTAAACTATAAACTGTTCTTAAACATTAATTCATTTGCATAAACATTAAGTTTGTATTGAAGAATATGGAAGACACTTCTAATGTCTTAATGTTTATGCAAAAATAACTTAAAGTTAATGCAAATGAATTAATGTTTAAGAACAGTTTATAGTTTAAAATATACAATCAATACAAAAGTTCGTTCATTTGAACGTTCAGAACTTTTGGTACATTCAAATTAAAACTTTCGTAAATGAAAAAGCAATTATAACTTATTTAAATGAATATTCTATCGCAATTTGAAATTTGAAGAGATAAAAATAGCTAGGAAACCCAGCTTCGAATTCATGAGAGTTCCCAAATGGGAATTAGAGATATTTATCCAACCATGCTAATGCTTAAGTAGCTGTGTACTTATGGATGATAAGATAGCTTTGACAGTAAAGCAAGTGGGTAAAGTTGTCTTGAGAATTAATAGACGTGGGTAAAATTTGCATATGTACATAAGATTAAATTTGACTAGTAAAGGGCTAATGCGAGATGTCGCTTTGCTCGGTTAGCTGGCCTGCTCCTGCTGATTGGTAGTAGCAATTAACGTCCCATCCTGATCGTAAGGGCTGTGCACAACGCACCAACACGGAAGTGGTCCTGCTACATAGATCATTGTGCATACGTGCTGTGGTTAGACAGCCCAGGAGCAATACTAGGGCATGGAGCTTGCGGTTTCAATAGATGCCTGGACGTTGTAACGGATTAGCATACTACCAGTCGCCAAGGAAACCCAGTTGGGTTTTAGCTACCGAATAATACAGTAACATGTCCGAATCAGACGACCGTGCAAACGAATAGCCATCCCACTTGACTATAACTTGACTCCAAAAGGATCCTCCAATCTCAGATTGCAGGACTCAAACCCACCAAAATGAAGGAGTCTGATGAAAGTGACTGGTGTACTTTACACAGCTTATAGGACTCTAGTTTACTTTTCACCTAAGACCTCTATTTCTAGATTAAATTTGTCTACTCGTCTCATATACAGTCACCATTGACATTCCCCTAACAAATCCCATTAAATATCATTAACTCCTTTATAATCTCATGTAATCTTTCGATATCTTCTCAAATCTTTTAAATTAACTATAATTGCTTTCACAATATGACCAAACTAATATAGTAAATGTCCAACTGATAAAAACGCGCGATAAGTAAGCTAAAATGTAGGAGCTTTAAAATGGTAAAACAGACAGCAATCATACTTTAATATTATCAATAGTAGGTGCTATACGTATAGCTATTTTTAAATTTTGTGTTATATATTTGAGTCGCTGATCAAAGATGCAAGGGTCAACTTTGAAAAGTATGTCGAGAGATTCGGTTATAAGGGAGCAGATTGATTTGCTAATTTGGGTCAGTTAGCAACGAGGAATCGCTTTTAACTTTTCACAGGCTCCTATCGATTTTCAAAGCTCTACCCGGAGTCGTTTACATTCTGTATCTTGAACTGGGAAATTCCAGCTCGATGGAATCTTTTATTTCAAGAGGGAGGAAATCCGGTTTCCCTAACGAGGGTGCACACTTTGTCATTTGTATGCAGTCATCTATCCCTGTGAACTTCTCAGGAAAAAGTGATGATGGAATGGCGAAAGGCAGCAGAGCTCTGGTCATATATCGAATGAGTTAGCGATACGCTAACGATCCTCGTTGCCTCCTGTTAAAAGATACTAAACTGAAAACTGCACCAGATAATCGATGCAGAAAACTCCGGGATCTGTAAGATGATTTTACCTTGTTTTATGACACGACCTATCTCTTCCCATTTCCGCGAACATCAAGGGCTCTTCATCCATGGAATTTAGAGATCCGAGATCTTAGGATCGTTACGACTTTCCTTACAGTTCTATTTTGGAAACTATTCTGTTATATAAAGTCTAGATACCTATATCGATGTTGTAATTACAGCATTCAACTCTTTAGACAATTAAAAACGCATTAGAATTGTTTAACTTTTGTTTGCACTCAAACAACTTTTACTCAGACATTTTATAGAAAAACAATTTTGCTTACTGATGTGAGATGAAGCAATGAATGTAGATAAAGGTAGATAAAGTATTAGCCAAGACTGTTTTTAATATTTTCTTTTACATTTTGCACTGTTTATAAAGGATCTGTATCTTGGTGCAGATGATGTAGATGTCCATCAGTAATCAAAAAGATTCGGGTTTCCATGAGCATTTACTTTGAGTGCATTCTGAAAGTCAAAAAAAAATTTGGAAAAGCTTATAACAATGAACACATTTGAAAAGCTGTTTTTGGAAAAATGGTAAAAACAACTATTGTGGTTAATTTTTTGCAAAAACTATATTAGTCACTTCTTAAGAACTGTTAAAGGAATAATTTTCACCAAATAACTTTTCAATTCGATCCCCATAAATCGTTACAATGAAATTCAAAGTCATTGTTTTAGAGCACCCTAGTGGCGCTGCTAAAAAAAATCCTCTTTTTAGGGTCAATGGATTGACCCTTACAATATTTAAAAGTTATTTACATATCTGAGTGTAAAAATAATATTTTGTCCAACACCCGCGATGGAAATGCGACTTCGGAGGCTCGTCTCGAGAGGGAGAAGTTGTCGATTTCTCAACTGATGACGTCACAGTGGTAGAAGTGAGTACTTTTCCCACTAGTGGGAAAAGTAAGTGAGAGAAGTGTGGTTCGCGTGGTTGAAGTGTTGTGGGCAGTCGATGCAGTAGATCCCTACAGTGGTGCCATCAGACGTTAACTAAAGGAATGTCCTACATACGTCGACGTCAAGACGCTATAGTACGCAGCAAACATCAAGAGATTCATGATATATGTAATAAAAAATTTGTTTTAACAAGATTCGTTTTTTTTTTAATTCGGGGAAAAGTAAGTGAGACAATTGTGGTTCGCGTGGTTGAAGTTTAACCTCAAAACATTTGCTGATTGCCTCGACATTATTTAACTCAAAATTTGTTTTTTTTTTTATATCGGGGGGCTTCGCCCCCCGAACCCCCCAGAGGGGGCTTCGCCCCCTTCACCCCCACCAGGGGCTGCGCCCCTGGACCGCTACCCTCCCCCCAACTCTCTCGATGACCTCCTCAGCCGCATTTCCATCGCAGGTATGTTGGACAAAGTTGTATGTGCACCTCGTGGGAGACGGCGATTCCAACTCGTGTGATTGCCGCGCTCGCTGCGCTCGCGCGGCAAACTTCACACTCGTTGGAATCGCCTACTTCTCCCACTAGTTGCACAATATACTATTTTATTAATTCCCACTTTTTTCAATTCTTTTTATAATATATGCATAAATAATATTAAATATATAAAAAATTCTTACTATAAGCAGCGTCCACTCCAATTGCAAGCACAGCGATGGTACAAATCACACTACAGAATAATGAAAGCAGCTGCATGTTGTAGAAGTTTGAAATTGTTTCAGGAATATTTTACAATATGTTTCTGAGTTCTGAGCTCCTTATATATATTTTAGTGTGCAAGGACAAATACTAAAAAAATAATAGTTTACAGATAAGTTCGGGACACTAATTAGTAATTAGCTGAAAATTTATTGCGCTTCATTATATTTCTTTAGTACTAAAAGCTAAAGAGTAATTATTTAAGGTCATATAAGTCATTAGAATAATGGGAAAACAATCATCATTTATTTTGTATACGTTTTTAGTCGAAGTCGAAAAGACTTCTAAAATATAAAATTTTTGGTTATAAAGTTTAAAAAACATTATACATTTAAAAAGAATTTGAACTTGATGTGGAATGAATTGTTAAATTTTTTCATTACCTCTATTTTTTTGCGAATTTTAGCAGTTGATAATTTGTTTTTCAACATATGACACATTCGCAGGTGCAAAAGCGTCTGATGAAGCGAATCTGGTTGTTGAGACTTGATATTCAATGAAATAATTAGTACCCGTCCGTTTTAACGAACCGAGAACCTGAGACAATGTTTCATCATTCAGAGAGCAGGTTTGTTCGAAAGAATAATAAGGGAATTGAGGTATCGAGTATCTCGTAACAAAAACATTAAAACAATGCCTGAAACGTCTGTCTTATTAGAGAAGAGGACACAATGGTACCTGCAATGTCCAATAGCTCTGATCAATGAAACATATCGTTTATTTGAAGCCAATGGCAGAAATGGATTCTGTTAATTCACTCTCATTATGCGAATTAACGCCTGATCGATAATCCTGTTTCATCTGCATTTCAATCTCGTGTCATGTTATTTTAGATTTACGTTAATCAAAAAAACAAATAGAGCTTTAATCAGAACGAGTTTCGATTTTATTTTCTCCATTTTTACCTAAAAACACCCTTTTTCAAACCTCTTTTCCGACTCACACTATCAGACCCTTTTTACCAAATCCACCTTTCTAAATTCCATTTCCAACTCATTTTGCGAAATCCTTTTTCTAAGCTCCTTTTTCAACGACTTTTATATATATTTTTCATTAAGTATTTGGAAAAGTGAGTTAAAATACAGTTGTAAAAAAAGTCAGAAAAAGCGGTATAAAAAAACACTTTTAAAAAAAGGGCGATGGAAGAGGGGTTTTGTGAAGGGGCCTGGAAAAACGGTTTGAAAAATTGTGTTGGAAATTTGAAGTTGATCCTGTTGAGAAAAAAATATCAAATAAGATTTCGGAAAATTGCTTTCTGGATTTGTCGAGCTTTTCCAAAATGGATACTTCTCAGGATCCTTTTATGGACCTAAGTCACTATTCCTGGCTATGAGGGTGAATTTAAAGAAGTAGACTTTTTCGAGCATGAAATTGGGCTAATCCAGGATATCTTAGAATCTAGGGATCAGAGTTAGGTTCCTTAGCATCAATGATACGAGTGGAATTGCTGATTAATCAGAGTAGAATATGCAGAGATTCGAAATTCATGATTGCTTCCGGAGGCTTAGGCATTTGGAGATTAATCACGGTAATTAAATTATTAGGTCCAATGTGAAGTGTACCAGTGACATTAATTACGAAATGTCCTTTCCGTGTAGTTGCATTGACAAAAACTTGTTTCCAATGAGAGTCGCTTGAATAAATGTTACTCCTTTTCTCCATTCAGATGGTACAGCTAACGTCTATCACGCCCGTGTTTATCGAGAATCTTATTTTTTACTGTTCGGAACGCCTTGTGACCTAAATGAGGTACAGGTTTACGAGGATGCATTAAATCCGAGTATCGAAAATCCGATAATCGATTTTTCGATTCACAGAGACGAATTCGCGTGGAAATTTCCTCCGTTGGGGAAATTTCACTGCCGTGAGCTATGGCGGCTGAAAATATATAGGATAATACATTTATGTATTACTGGAGAGAATTAACCCACATAATGGCGACTATGGAAGTCTATATGGGCGTTTTGGTACAGAATATTCGTTATGGTAGGGGACGTAACATGTGCTCTTAATCTCGCGGTATCAGCGATACTAGGCACTGGTTTCAAAGCTCGAAGGGTCAATATTCGTTCAGGACACATTTATGACTCAATTTGACTAATGCTTCAATATTCTTTTCCAAATCTATTTTCCACAAACTTTTCCGGAAAATTAGTTTAAAAATATATTTTACTTTTCAGAACATTCTTGACTTTTTAATTTAAAATTTCTAATCAGTGAAGTAAAATCGGTTAATGGTCTTGGAGAAATTCTCTTCGGCTTCGGGAGTTCCACTGAATTCTTCTTTAACGAGATCCTTTACAAATCTCGAATACTGGAGGAAATTCAATGCAGAAATGGAGGTTAAATTAATTTTTTTTTAAGAAAAAAAATGTTTGAATTTTTTTAATGATCATGACGGGGCAGAAAGGTTTCAAACAGGGACGAATCTGAAATTTGTTTCTTCTATTTTATTATACATGATGATACCTTTTTCATTAAACGTAACATCTATTAGTGTCTTTGGCGTGGCACAAATGTGATGATTAAAATAAATCCACACCTCGAACTTACGTATTTGATATTTAGAAGGGGTTGGACAAAGAATAGTAGGGTTAACAGGTTGTAGGGTGTGGTAATGTGTTGTCATCAACCCTCGTATCATCGACGCTCATCTGTCTTCATTTCCCACCAAACCCCTGACGCACACCAACAAACAAGTGAGCCACAAGGATGAGCAATATGCTTTGAAAATATATAACCCAGTGAGAGGGTGATCGTCGATCATTAATTTTTAATCGAATCCTGATTGGAAGGCATTACTCGTCGCTGCGAGATTGCGGGTTAGAGTTCTCCGTGACCCTTTCCTCGATCGGGATAGATTATTCAATTACCGAAATCAGTTCGGAAGTGGCGATAAACCCTCCTGTGAGAGAGACGAGCCAAGTGCAATCTCTCGATATTTGCGACGTTTCGGAATTTCCTTTTCATTACGCGAGAAAAGAGCTCTCTCAGACTGGGACGCCTAAGTTCCAGTAATTATATTCCCAAGATTTTGAGGGTTATCGAATTCGGCGTTCAATTCGTTTTACATAACCCCGCAAAAGAACTTCATTTCACTAATTGGCTCCTGAAATTATAGGTAATATGGCGTCCTCTTTTCCCCCCTTTTTGACCTCATTTTGCAACTCTCTTCTTCATTAGAGGACTGGAAAAAGGTTGGAAAAAAGTTTTGGAAAAGTGGTTTGGCCAAAAGGTTTGGAATAGAAGTTTGAAAAAAGTATTAATTTTTGTGCTGTAAATACAGAATTAAAATGACAATTGTTGTTGAATTTGTACTCAAAATGAAAGTAGCTTATGAAAGAAAAATCTCTAAAGTTGATAAGATAATGACCTATTCTTCTAATGTAAGATATAAAAACTGGGACGAGGGGGGCATTAATCTAATAGGCCGAAAGACTTCGCCCTGGCACTTCGTGCAATTAAACTCGACAGGTGGGTTCTGATAGGTAGAGCGTTTTCCCGTTGCGTTACCTTTAATGTGTTTTTTATCCGCTAAAGAGTAAAAAGCCGCACCTCACTTCCGTGGCTCGATCACCGTCGCCTAGAAATCGATTACCCACCCTCGTCATTCCTCCCGATTTCGTATCGTTCAAATCCTAAAGTTAATGCTGAAAATTACTTTCTGAAGTGTATGAATAACCTCGTATTAGAAAAATCCAGTAAAAATTAGAAAATATAGTACGAAATATAAAAAATATAAAGCGAAAAAATATAAATGGTTAAATTAGATTCTATAAATGAAAAATAAGTATACGAGAAATAATTTGTCGAGTATGAAAGACTTTAGGATTGACAGAGACGATTTAATATAAATCACTTTGTGGCTTTGGAAGTTAAGTTTTATACTCAGTGAGAATAAATTCATTAACGTTTCAAAGAGGAATCTTTTAGGATGATATCGTATTAGAGTAAAGCAAAATTGCAAGTATTATATACCTGCATTTCTATATGCACAGAATCTCACAATAAATTTGTAAGAGGCTCAGACTCTGGTGGTGTTATGTGAAGTGGAGAGGGGAAGGGTTTTTACTTTGAATTAATTACTTCTCTACGTCGTACAGATGGCAGGGATTACATCATGAAAAGGGGTTGCACGCGCAAACTCTGGAATACAACTTCCGGACAAACGATCGGCTTTACCTTTGACGTCGACATCCGTCACAGACGTTTCCAACTAGCGTTTCAGCGACCTCTCTTACGTTACATTTGTATCGCGTCACTCGACTCGACAAACGCTCACTTACTCTCAGATTTCTGATCTGGAACGTCCAAAAATATAGACTTAATCTCAACCCAAAAAGACTTCTTAATTTCCTTTAGTCTTATAGAGCTAACAAAAATCTTATTAAGCATTCCATTAATAGTAAGTCTTCTAAAAGTTCTGTTCTTGTTTGTTTTAGGTAAATATGCAATTCTTCATACAATGGTCTTTCCCGTAACGTAAGTCGATAATTTTATTCTTGCGTGGATATATCTTTATAATTCTTTAAATTAAGTTAAGGGATGTACAAGTGTGCCAGTATAGTAATGGCCATAAATAAAATATGACGAGTAAAAGAAGCGCCCTGTTTCGATCCTGGTCGACGTTTCGGACCACCAATCAAGTCGAACGTTCAGTCGATCTTCGTATTGTACGGACACTATCCACCCCAGGAATGCTCCCTGACCCCAGCACCACCTTCAACCTCTCCCCCCGCTCTCCCACACTTTTCCACGTCGATATTGCGCTTTATTGTAGACATGATGTGAAAAACCCATCGTACTATAACGCAGAACCCAACACACATAAACGCGAAAAGGTGGATAGCGCAAGGGTTGACAGAGAAAAATTACAACGCGACACGGGGTCCACTGGTTATTACACTCTTTTCATTATGTCTCCACGGCATTCTTTCTCTCATTCTATATTTCTTTCGCTCTCATTCCCACTGTAAATCGGTATCTACAAATAATCGACTATTCGCTTGTCGTTTCTGTCTTTCGTCAAAGAGCCGTAACATTTTTTTTCATCTGTTACCTTTTTCCCATTACTCTCTGGAACTTCAACTTACGGCTTTATATTTACCTTTTTGCGGACTGTTTCATTTTGTTCCCAGCGAAAGATTAATCGTTTTCATCGTTGCCTCCTTGAACTGTGTCGTTTCAATTTTTTAATGTAACAATATTATATTTTTAAAAAATTTACTTTAAATTTTTTATCAAATCTGCTCTTATTTTCCTCACACTTGGCCATTATTATTACCCGCTTATAAAATATTATTCGAATCTAAAAAGAGGCTGCAAAGAAAGTTGTTCTAGAAGCTTGTAAATAATGATCTTGATTTCCAATAAAGATACATATTATTTATTTTTTTATTTTATACCGAGGATCTTGAGTCTTAGATATTTCAAAGTGGTAACCGTATGAATGCGGTGAGAGCAAAACGAGGGAAAAAGTCAGTACCGCCCTGGACGATAGGGGTAGCTTTGAGGAGCCGTCTTAGATAAAGTCTTCTCTCATAGTCCACCCCTAGTTGCTCTTTCGGAGAGCAAGCTATAAGCCGCTTTGGAAAACTTTTTTCACAAAGTGGCTTCACCAAGAACGACGGATGCGAAACATCGTGATATCCTTGTCCCCAAGAAGGCTTCCTTTCCCTCTTTCTCTTTTTTCCCTTTCTCTCATTTTTATTTTCCACTCTCTTTTTCTCACTCTCTTATACCTTTTTCCCCCTGACTCTTGCGCTTTTTTTTCTCTCCTCCCACAAACAAAGCTTCTTTCACCCGTTCGAAGATTCTCCCTGACTTTTCTCTCCTCTCATTCCACTTATGTGAGGCACAAGTGCTCGAAAATCTTTGAGGTGCTATGACGGTGATCCCATCATCCCTTCTGCAACGAGCATTCGAGAGATAGCGGGTCACCAGGGAGGTTTTTTAGGACTCGTCCAATTTCCGAAAACAGTCCGATCCTCCTTAAGCCTTGTCCCCAACGACCTCTTCCTCATCGCCCCAGTGGCCTATCAGCCTCTTTTCGAGCGAAAAAGAAACTAGTGTTACCCATTTTTTCCGCGTTATTCTTTCCTTTTTTCTCTCTCTTATAGTAAAACTTCCTAAAGCTCTGTTGAGATCTTTCTCCATTCAATTTTATCCCATGCAACTAGAGGACCGGTAAATATAAGACTTATTTAAAAATCAATCCTACCGATCTAACCATTTATAGGCTACTTTAATTTCTTTTGACAACTTTATCTCCAACATAAAATGAAATAAAACGAGGAAAAGTTTATAAAAACTTTTATTAGAAAATATAATCATATTAGCAAATACTTCCTTTAATTTAATATTCCAAAATCCGAAGAGATTCAATAAAAATATCATTACACTCTTTTTGATATAAACTTTGTTTTTATATACAAGATTTTTCATCCCTCCATCCTCTAATTCTTTTCGTAATCTTATTAGATCCTCCAACCCAGAGCAGGAATGAAGAGTGGATTTCATACGTAAATTTCAAAAGAAATCTCACTTTGTCCCTTTATGGTGAGAGATTGTCCCGACAGGTTTGTCACCGAGGGAGAGATTTTAGTATGCTCCTGGGGTGTGTTTACCCTATCGCAAGCTGCTTACCTACGTATCATAATGCGTAAGGGTGACATCATAACAGACTGCTAGTTTAAACTCCTCAGTTCTCCAACAAACCAGCATCAGCATCCCCTTCTCAAATGCCACCATATTAAATT
Organism: Synergus gifuensis; assembly: GCA_904066015.1. NCBI lineage: Eukaryota > Metazoa > Arthropoda > Insecta > Hymenoptera > Cynipidae > Synergus > Synergus gifuensis. The sequence goes on along the minus strand of CAJFCO010000115.1, from coordinate 419,312 downwards.
AACTTAGACTGGCCCTTATGTCTAGAATGCAACTACCACTTCATTCAAAATTCGAGCTTTCACCTCCACATTCTCTGCACTTAACATACATAAACTCTTCTTTTGTAAAATTTTAATTTTAACTCTTTTTTTAAAAAATATTTTAACAGCTTTATCTCACAAGTCAAATCTATGACTTGAACGTGTCCATCCTGCATGAATTCGGTCGTAATAATGTGTTTGTGGGATTATTGTTAACTCCTTATAAGATGATAAGTTGATTTGAGTTTGAAGTTAATATTTCCTAAAGTAGATGACTACATAGCTTTCATTGGCAATGTGTGATAGGTCAGTGTAATTTAATTCGCAGGCGAGATTAATTCAATGCCGTTCCATGCATTACTGCTACCCGATGGAGAATTTTCACACTAGAATCGACATTGGATTTCCTCGAATTCACATGCCACCAGCCCTGCAAATACACAGTCCGCAAATGCGTACTTGGACAGTGACAAACGTCCTCGAATCCGACGTTCCATGCCCCTCTGTTAAGCAATTTGCATTAAGCGAAACGGTGACGTCTAGCCGTAACTATATCCACGCAACGGGTGCGCCAATTTTCAATCAATATTCGGTTCTTAGGATTAACTTCCAATATCGGATTTAACCATTTTTATCGATGGTGGAAATACCATCAATAAATAGGTGAAAGTCGCAACGTATTTAGATTGGATTCATGTAAAAATTATCGAATCTACCATGACTTAAATGTTAAAAACAATCTTTAATTATTTCTATTATTTATTATTTTTTTATATTGGATGTCTGGAAACGCTTCCACGCAATTTATATGATGTTAAATGTCAGCAGTAACATGCTGACTAAAATGGGAAATTGCTGTACTGTAAGCGGAATAGTGGAGCTTTCTTGTGCATTGTGCAAACTAGAACAAGAGAATTATTTGAATAGAGATATCCATTTTCATGATATAAAGCCTTGAATGGGAGTTCAATTTTTACGAAAGTTTGTTTAAATTTCAATCTAATTAAACACATTTATATGCATTGATCCTGAAACCGAAATCAATTATTCAGTTCATTCACTGCAATTGTAGGTTTCTCATGATATTGATTAATTTCGATCCTAAAATTACAACTCTTTAACTGTCAAGAACATTAATTAATACAGTAGATTATTGGTTGGTATTATTCTAGCTAATAGAGTAAATATTTAATTCCGTAAATTAAAGTTGTAAAGAGAATGTTTGTGAGTCGATTCAATTTAAGCACTTTTATATGTACATAATAAATTAATCTAATTGTTTAAATAAATGTGCGAAGAAGAAGAAGAAGAAGAATTGAAAAAGAGGAGCAAATTCTATATTGTGTTTTATACGAGGATGAAATTAATTACTAATGTTCGTATCAGAAATCCGAGAATTTTTTCCGGATTTCTGGGCGAGCTTCATACTTTTTTTTGGCTCTTATGAGGATATGAGGGATGCCAACTGTTGCGGCATAGGAAGAACGCACAAATTCTCTATAATACTATTCCATGAATGTGCGAATGAGCAAACTCGACCACCCCCCTACCACCTTATCCTTCTGCCCTAAATGAGCCAACGCCAACAAAACTCCTACAACATATACAACATAGAACATACAAACTACAGCACACACTATTACCACCAGCAACGTGCTAAATTCTGACGCATTCCACATATCACCTGCTGACGATATTCCTCCCGGGTATGTTCACCAGGTCGAAAAAGAGCACATTTTGCATTTCTATCCTGACGTCGATAAATTTCAATCTTACAGTATAATCAATCTATTTTTAGAGAAGTCAATTGTGTCGACTTTTAATCTTGTGTATTTTGAAAACGAACAAATGTTTCTCTGACATTAATTTTGTATTTCAAATATCAAGGAACTTTTTTCATATAAACAAATTTAATCAAAGCCTACAAAACGTACTGTAAAATCTGTAAAATCACACCAAATATAGATTCTAAAGCACCTTATTATTAATTTCAATATCATAAAGAGTACTCGTCTCTAATATTGAGAGCAGAATCTGCTTATCGACTTTTTCTCTTTGTGAGCTTTTCTGCGGTCATTCGTGCAACGAGATATATTTGCTTATCTCTTAGAGGGCTTAGAGTCTCGTGCATTTGATAAAGGACAAAAGTTTTTGCTCACAGCTGCTGGCAAAGTTGCAGAGAGTGGAAGGGAATTTGAAGTAATTAGCTCAAACGGGACAGGAACTTTCGACGGTACTTATTCTAAGCCACTTAAACAACAGTTCGTCCGGATGACAGAACTCGCCGGTGGTCGTCGTCGGTTAAGGGTCGTGACTGTCTAGGTTCGCAGGGTTATATCCTCCTGGATTTAGTGCCATGTAGGTGAGCTTACTTGTGTGCACACAGCGATACATTGAGGGAGACCTCTTGCCGACCTAGGAACCAGCCAGTATAGTAACGTCCCGTGTCAGGCTGGCATAATCCCTGGATCTGGAGATGCCACGGTCAGGAAACACGATCGGACCTTCCCACCTTCTCCACCCCATTCCACCTCCCTGCAAACGTTTCTGCAGCTAAAGATGGAAGCACATTGTACAAGTTCTCTTCCTAGCTATACTTGCTCTCAGATTTCTGCTCTCAGCAAGTTTATACATTGCACTTCCTCTCTCCAAATCGTTCTAGGTTAGGAGAAACTAACCCCTTGATCAACTGATGCTATTATCAGTATACAGGAGGAATCTTAGGTCTGAGTAACCGAGGGAAAAACTCATCTCGATATCAACTGAAAAGTTACATCGTTCATTTTCTTTGGCTTGATCCTTTAATCAGCTGTTTTCAGACTGCACTAACATCATGTTCGGGACGAAATGGTTCGAACCGGACTAGAGTGTTCTATGTTGGTTTAATAAAGTTTTCGGGGTAGATTTTTGAAACCACTTAGAACATTCCTACTTCCGCCGGAAAATTAATGGTTGAACGTGCGAAGTAATTGCCAGAATTCGATTTTTTCGACTATTTTTTTAAACTGTAACGTTCTCGACTGCAGAACATTACGCCCCGTTTATTTTCGAGTGTTACTGTAATTCGAAGTCGCAATGCAATGTTTTGCTCACCAAATTTCCCCTTTGTGCCAGACGCGGAAATGAAAAGAGAATTTTTCGTGCACTCGGCTGTTAATCGGTATATATCGTGTACTTTCTATGTATATCATGCAACGAGACCGCAAAAATCTCATCCATAGGCAATACGTTGGCGATATTTAAATTTAATTCCGGAAATCGAATTCAAAAAATTGCCACTCGTTTAAAAGCAACGGTGTGTATTCGTATAAGCGAAGTGTTTTGTTGATTAAATTCACTTTCAAGAATGGAAAACACGATTAAAAATAACCGCCAGAATGATGCAGGGTATTTTTAAAAATCGTTTACAGTATTATCAAATTTTGCTCAGTTTGATAATCTTTCAATCTAATTTTCATTATTGTAGTCCAATTTCGTCGTTTAAATGCAATCAGAGTAACCACAGAGTTTCACGTTCCTCAAATATCCCAAGGATTCAGCATGACCGAGAATCCTAATTTTCGCTTGAACTATTGGCTCCAAAATGACGGTGAATGCGAGAGTTCTGACATTTAACAATTGACATTTCGTCTTAACTGCAGTGGACCTTCATGCATATGTCGCTCTTAAAATTCATTGCATATCTATTTCTGACTCATCATCTCCTTGATTCAAAGCATGTTTTTCCTAATTTCAAAAGAGAAGTAAACGAATGATAATCTAGACAAAGTTGTCCTTTTGGAGCAGTAAAGCGATTAGTGGTTAGAAAGTGAATCAATTTCTTCGAGTTTGAAGTTTCCATGCTTGCTCCCCAGAACGCATGAAATCAACGTCTGCTCTGTAGGCGAAGTAATCAGTCGACGCAATCAGACATGTTCCTGTGTTGAACGAGTGACGCTAATTATCGACTGAGTTTTGGTTGAAGAGGGGTTTAACCGATGGGGATGGAAAATCGAGGTTGTTGGACCGCATAGCCGCCAAATGGTATCGACAGAGAGCCCTAATCGTGGTCTACTGCCAACATACGGGTTACAAATACCATCACAAATTCCTGCACAGGATTCCACACAATCATCGACCTCATAGAGCCGGTTGTTGATCAAAATGAAGCAATTTGTCAAGTGGAGGCGAAAAAGAAATACGCCAATGACCATGTATCCTTAATTGGAAAAGATTCTCTCCACCATTTGAGATGTTTCTTTTTACTTCCAGATTAGAAAACTCTGATTACGTCCGCAAAGATTCGTAAAGAATCTCGAAGCTCTTTCAATCGCTGTGTTTCAGACATTCGTTTCCTGATTTACTTCAGCGGATTTTATTGAATAAATCCGTTTTCTCATTAAATCAGCACTTTGCGGGACTTTAAATTACAAGAGTCTTCTTCGTTATATGGCGATCAATAATATCCGGTATAAAGACGTTTATTAAAATACTAGCATAAACTATCGCTCAAGTGGTTTCTCGAATTGAGAAAGAAAATTATTTTTAACGCTTTCTATGTATTAGGTAATTTTTTATATTAATGTACATTTGAGATAGCAGACAATATAGAGATCTTTTGGCGTTTTCGGTACCCAAAAGATTCTCAGGGTGGCCACATGTCAGGGAAGTCAGGGAAATGTTAGGGAAAAAAAAGTTGGTCACGGATCAAATCCAAAGATTTCGAAGGATTATAAATAATTTTAGGTATTCTCTGAGATTTTCTATAGGTTTCTAATGATTTCAAGACATTTTCAATAATTTTAAAGGATTTTAAGAAGTTTTTAGGAATTTTAAGTGATTACAAGAGATTTGTATTATATTTAAATGATTTAGTTGAATTTTAAAAGGACTTCATGAAATTTTAAGAGATTTTTAAGGAAGTTTAGGGAATTCAAAGAATTTTAAGGAATTTTAAAGTTTCTTGAGAAATTTTAAAGGATTTCACGAGATTTTTATGATTTTCTAAAGATTTTGTGGAATTTTAGGGAATTTTAAAAAGTTTTTAAAAGTTTTTTTTTATGTATTTAAGGGATTTAAAAATTTTTCTTGGAATTATAAAGGATTTAAAGAAACTTGTAAGAATTTTAAGAGATTTTAAGGAATTATAAATATTCTCGTGGAATTTAAAAGGATTTTAAAAAGCTTGTAAGAATTTCAAGAAATTTTAATTATTTTAAACTTTTAAAGTGATATTAAAGAATTTCAATTTTCCTCATCGAATTTTAAAAGATTTCACAAAATTTTTATGATTTATAAAAGATTTTGTAGAAGTTTAAGGAATTTCAAGAGGTTTTCATGAATTTTAAGAAATCTTTACGTACTTTAAGGGATTTTAAAGTTTTTCGTGGAATTTTAAAGGATTTTAAAAAGCTTGTAAAAATTGTAAGTAATTTTGACATGGTAAAAATGATTTTAAGGAATTTTAATAGTTCTCGTAGAATTTTAAAGAATTTCACGAAGTTTTTATGATTTATAAACGATTTTGTAAGATAATTGTAAAGGATTTCATGGAATTTTTAATATTGTACTATAATTTTAAAATATTCAAAGATTTTTTTAGGAATTTCAAAAGATTTCAAGGAATTTTAAGGGATTTCGTGAAATTTTAAGATGTTTGTAGGAATTTCAAGAAATTTCAATGAATTTTAAAAGATCTTTTCAAAAGTTGTTGTAAATTCGAGAGATTTTTACGAATGTTAAATATTGTGAAGTGATATGTGGGGTTTAAGTTCTGAACGTTCAAATGAACGAATTTTTGTATTGATTGTTTTTGAAACTATAAACTGTTCTTAAACATTAATTTATTTGCATTAACATTAACTTTGTATGGAAGAATATGAAAGACATTATAAGTGTCTTCCATATTCTTCCAGAAAAAATTAATGTTAATGCAAATGAATTAATGTTTAAGAACAGTTTATAGTTTAAAATTCAATCAATACAAAAATTCGTTCATTTGAACGTTCAGAACTTAAACCACATGAAGTGATTGTAAATTTCAAAAGATTTAAACTGATATTATACGAAATTTTTGAAAAATTTCAATAGTATTATTATTGAAAATTTATACATATTTTTAATACTTTTCTGTCAGGGAAATTTGTCTGAAAGTCAGGGAAAATTCAGGGAAATGTCAGGGAAATTGAAAAGTTGAATCTTGTGGCCACTCTGATTCTTGAAAAAATTAAAAAAACATTTGAAAATGTTTAATGAAATTTAAAGCTGTGATTTGTTATTAGGGACTTTCGTAGATTTGAGATGGTAGCATTGATTCGAGGAAAATTAAGCTCGGATTACTGAGGATGGGCCAAGCAGTGTGCAATGTGTCCAGAGCTAAGTGGAAACACATATTAGCTCACTGAGATCACTCGTGTAGGCACTACAGCCTAATGTAATGTGGCCCTATGGGCCGTTACAACAGTAGTAGGAAGACGCTCCCATGTGCCCTCCTACAATAGCAGTCTACTACTCGTTTCCACTACAAACTCACATCGAGACGTAATGCCTTCTGGCAGGGGATATGCAGTAAGTGCACGAATTATACGGCCAGTTTATTTCGAAACCACTGAGTGACTCGGGTTAAGCGTTTTTGAAAGTGGAAAAGCTCGGAATAACAGGCCAACTGGAACGCTTCTAAATTTACCTCCACAGTTCTCCTAGTCATTATTCTCTGTAATTCTCAAGCAATTGCACATAATTCTGCATACATTCAATTTACTTAACCATAATGCCTCTCTGAGGAGCCATTATGCATTAATGGACGTGACACCTTACTCCTTAAATTCGAACATGGGAAGAAAATAATCGACCTTGGGATTTATACTAACTCTTTAAATAGAGAGAATACGTGTACACTGTACAAGGCCGAGAAGTTTGATTGCTGTTTGTTGAATAGAATAGAAGTAAAAACAGAGATAAATGTGAAGGAGAAAAAATGAGCCACACCCGCACGCTTGGACAAGAGGCTCCGACAGCACACGAATGTGGGATATAAACCACTATCACGGTCTATAACCATCCGCACCATAAACCTCGGCCTCACCCCGTAACGAGAATAATGCGTGCTGCTGGAGTATCCGCCTCTATTACGTTCAAAATCCCAGTAGACGTGGCCTCATCCTCCTTTTCCTTTCTCATCCTCATCCTATTCGAACCTCTCTTGCGGGTTCGAGAAAGTTCCAAGTACAGCGTCTCCCTCGTAAATACCGCGAGGAACATTAATGTTAAATTAATTAAAATTGCCCTTTGCCTCGGCAGTGAAGACTGGTGCAGCAAACATGGTGCGTAATAATTAGTTTAGTTTTGAGCCACTTTTTCATTCTACTCCCAACAATTTTTGCTCTTTTAGCCGAGTTCCGAAAGATGAGGATTTATTTTAGCGAGTTAGCACAAGGTTATATTAGAAGTTGTGGTTTTAACGATAGGCGAAATTAAGAGGTAGTCATTAATTGAAAAACTGATGCTTATTAATATTTTCAACTAAAAACTATTTTATTTTTTTCTGTTCCAGGTGAGTTCAGCTTGTAAATAATTTATTGTTATTTTTGCGAAGAGCGTGAGTATGAAGAATTTGTAAGGAATAGAACCCTTTATATTGATAAATATGGCACATCCATATTATTGTTGCTGCAACCAAAATTTGGTTAGCGCAACCATTCAATTTGGCTGAAGCAACAATAATATGGTTGCAGCTACCATATAATAGGGATGTGCGATATTTATCAATATATGGTTGGCCTAACCAAACCTTTTTCTCCGTGCAGAAAACCGTTTTTGCCGAAGTTGTTTCGGTGCCCTTTTTTCTCTAATCTCGATTTACGATCATTAAAGCAACTCTCTATTCGCTTTCCCTCTGCTTCGCGACGAGCTCATTTTTTTTCGATGAGAAAAAAAGGAAGCTCTTACCGACGTACCGATAATTGAACCGAGTGCCTGATCCTTTCACTCCTCTTCTCCTGTAATCGAATTGCCGCACTGCGTTCAAGTTGAGCTTGAGACTCTCGATTTGTTCGCGAAATCCTAAGTTTTTAGTACTCGATACTGTTCCCTCTTCGTTCTTTTTTTTTCGCGCGTTGCCACCGTCGATAAAACGAAGGATGAGCCGAGTAGAAAAGTGTACGAGAAAGAAGGAGGAAAAAGCGAATGATAAGAGAGGGTGAAAAGAATAGGAAGCTAAAGGCTGCTGCCAATCTTGCGATATCGTCCGGGTTCAAGCATATTAAAAGGAAATAAGATAGAGGCCGAAGAGATAACAAATAATGTCGATGAAAAAAGTTGGCGCGATATCGACTTTAGAAGTGTAATTCCACGTTTATGTTTAAAAGTACGGGCGACGTCGGTGGTTGATGTATAAATACTGTAAGCAGTTAAGTTTCTTATAGGCTCTTTAATCCGAGTTTTTCACTCTTTCGAAAGCAGTTTTCAGTTGATTCTTTGAATTTCGCGCCCAGTGCGTCGACAATAAAAGTCGTGAGTAGAGAAATCTTTGACTTTCTATCACCGTCGGAAATCGTCTCTTCTATACGACCCGAGACGGCACTAGGACTTGCTTTACGAAGAACATATCAGGAAACGGCTCAAACTTTCTAATGTAAAATGCAGGGTGCAATATTACGAGTAGAAAGCTGTAGCTTTACCCAATACGATAAAACTTGGAGTGTAAATCAAAGAACGTCGAGAGCCAGCCGCTGGCATGGCGGACGCGCTGCCACTGAGCGGGGGATACACACATATTTTATTGTTTCATAATAAAACTTTGCCACGTCTCCATGTGAAGGGGGTAGGAGAATCAGAGGAGTTGGAGAGAAAGCTCAAGAAAGAAAGCTGGGAAGAGAAATCCTTCGACCTGAGCGCCTTCGGATAGCTTTTACGATCTTACAAATCTGACGGGAAGATGGGTCGCTGAAATACCTCGATCTTGCTTCTATGTTCTGTCTGCCATCTTCTATTATACTCTTTTCTCCGAGAGAGAAATTTCTCCTATCCTGATAGGATGCTTCTAGTTTCTAGGGTGGGTGCAAAATAGTGTGCAAGAAAAATTGAGATGGTCGATGGTTTCTGGATAAAAAGCCATTAAGCGGAATCCACGTTTCGGAAACGAATCTTTCTCTTGCAACTTTTAGCACAGATGCTACCAATTTTAGTCATTTTAATTAATCTTCTTGATCCGTGGCATATATTAAATCGAAAAATCCCAATCAATTCGCAAATGGAAGAATAATGTCCAAAATTCGTTCTATAAAAGAATTTTTTTTATATCTTTCATTTGACGGGAATACTCATCACGATGATTTTATCTGCCAGGTTATATTTGAAAGAATCGAAGCAAACATCACAAACCGGAGAGCACTGAAAGCAGGGAAATCAAAACGTCGGTGCGCTTAGTCGACGCAATTTTTGGCTTGCACTTCAAATTGTTCGAGTCGATCCTCCACAATGGCGGAATACGTAGGAACAAACACTCGCTCTGTTGGTATGCCAGCATACAAGCGCGCCGAGTACGCGCCGTAATTGCAGCGTAAACATTTCCTCTGCTGCACTGATTGCGAGACTCATTATTTTGGTGAACCTGGGAATCGAGAATACTCGAGGTTCGACGTCGTCGGGACAATCTTGATTAAGAAGCACTCATTATTGCTCATAATCAACCTGCTACAATAGTAAAAAGACATACAGGGAGCGGTTTTCCTTGACAATTCATTCCACTTTCAATTGCTCTTTCCGCTCTCGAGCTCGACTGGCTCCTCTTTAATCTTTAACCTGTACGAGATCAACCTACATAGAAGTACCTTCTGTTGTTTCTGACGCATCTCACTTGCGTTTCTTTCGGAGAAAACATTAATTGCTAAAAATGAAAAGGATACTTTGTGAACAAGGCCACGTCATTTTCCCGTAAAAAGTGGATAGTTTCAATGTCCAACTCCGTGTATAATATAGTAGAGATGTTGAGAATTAACCACCCTTTTTTTGTATCTGTTAATCCGTTTGATAAGCTGGGGAATTTGCTAGAAAGTTGTAGAAATGTGCGAGAGATACTTGAGTTAGAATAGGAGAGAGCTGCACATGATTGGAAAAATAAAAAGGAAACCTACCCAGGAGTTTAGACTGCATTTTCGTTCGAGTTCGATTTTTCAGGTTGAATCAACCTCTTCCCTAGCTGTACTACTACTTATTTCACCCCCAGTCTCCACTCGCAGAGATTTCAATGGAGATGGCCTCGGAGCAGCCTAAACGACTCGTTCCTCTTAACGATCGCACTTCGACTCTGCACTCTGCAAGATTAGGTTCAAGCAATTAAACGATTTCGAGCTGACTCCTATCTTGATCTTCTTGCACGGCTGCACGGAACGAAAGAAGTTTTGGATCATTGGAGCTACTCTTCTCTACTTAATTGAAGACGATAAAAACTTGCGAGTGGAGACAGGGATATTCTGAAAATGAGTTTCGACTTTCGTACTCAATACTGCCAATGACATGGTCGTATTATGAAGCGGAGAATTCAAATTAAAGGTTCTCATTTCTCAAATTGTCAGCAACTTTTATCGAGTTCCGGAACTCCTAAATGCATTTAGGGGACGTCCCTGTTGTATATTGTTACTGAAGTCCTCCCTCTGGAATGTTTTTTCTTAAAATGCTTTTCAGGCGCCGTATTTTGGTGCGAAGGTAATAATGTGCATGAGATGGCAAAATATCAGTGAAAGAATTAATTGGATGAATGAGCTGGACTTTTCGAGATATACATGAAGTCGATTTTGTTTTTTCTGAATTGCATGAAAACTGACTGAGTAACGCATCCAATTATTTATTTATTGTACTGTCTCAAAAGAAGTAGTAAAACAATTAATTTTGAGAAGAAAATTAGAAACAAGCCTTGTGAGTAGCAACGCGCGATGAGAAATTGAATTTTATTGGAGAAAACTAGGTAAGGCTAACTTTGATTGGGATAAACGATTTTAAAGAAGTAATAGCTAAGTAGATGAAAGACGAAAGGAAAGGTACGAAGAAAGTTCTCCTCGATTCGTCGTACCGTCCTGTCGAATATATCCGAGTCACGGATATCCGACCGCGAATTAGTTCCAGGACTGATAGTGACTAATCTTCTTTGGAAAACGAAGCGAGAGCAAGAGCACTGTCGCAGAATCGGGAAAGAGGGAAGCTGGAGATTAATGCCAGCGCGTAATGGGATGCTACTCGCTTCTAGATTCGAGTACAATACGTGCAGCCCAGATTCTAGGAGTATTTAAATGACGCGCTCGTAATTACAACTAGGCGTTAGGAATTTCATTGTACGTAGTTCAGCAGGTAGTAATAAAACGTTGCTCGAGGTTTATAAATATGTATGCATGCCTACGAAAAACCTCTTTCTCGCTACGTTAAAGCCGTTAAGAGATCAATAATGAAAATCTCGCTACAAGCAATAACGCTGGGTAGGGACTCACAGTTGAGTTAGTTTCACGCTATATGTATATACCTCTTTTTATCTCGTGAGTTAACAAAAAAAGTCCAATCGCTAATATAGCTTAAATGCTAATTCCAAGTCCGCACCCTACTGAAACTTCGTGTTACATTTTTAGTTTTTTTTGTCTTTTTCTCTTATCTTATCTTAAAAAAGTGATCCTATCTTTAAAAAGAGATGAACACATGTGTTTTCGAACACATTGTTGTCGAAAACCTGATTGGTTCCTTTGGAAATTGCGCAATTTTTGTGAATGTATCGAATTTGAATACTATCTTCAGACTATTTTCGTTGTCAAAAGGATTACTAATATAAAGGTTATATAAAGATAGAAAATAATTTAAAGTGATAAAAATAATTATTTTGATGTGAAAAGTAAATTATTAGTGAAGCAAAAAATATTTCAAAATATATACCTAAAGTTGGTGAACATTATTATTGAGAAATTAAACAGATTTTAAATTAAACAGTAACTTTTCCTGTGTTTTTTTATATCACTTTGTAATATATTAATATTTAATATAATATATTCGTATATTTATTATTTACAGATCTGTTACCATCAGAATTATGAGATTTTATGGGATTATAAAATAATTTTAAGGGATTTCACTATATATTTTGTGGAATTTTAAGTAATTTCAGAAAGTTTTAGGGGATTTTTAAGCATTTTACGAAATTTCATTAGATTTTAAGGAATTTTAAGATATTTAATGATATTTCGTGGCATCTTGAATAATGTTAAGGAATTTAAAAGGGTTTTACGAAATTTATTGAGATTTTAGAAATATTAAGTTATTTTATGGTACTTTGAGATTTCATTGGATTTTCAGGAATTTCAAGGGATTTCATAAGACTTCATGTGATTTTAAGTAATTTTATGGGATTTGATGGTATTTTGGGAGATTCTTAGTAATTTTAAGCGACTATAAGATATTTTATGAGATATTAAGTCATTTTAAGGAGATTTATTTCCAGAAATTTTGAAGGATTTGGTGAAATTATATTGGATTTTCAAGAATTTAAAAGAATTTAAGGAAATTCCATAGAATTTTGAGTAATTTTAAGAAATATCAATTGATTTTGCGAAATTTAAAGGAATTTCATAAAATTTCATAGGATTTTAAGTAATATTGTTAGTTATAACGATAGGTTGTGGAATTTTATGGAATTTTATGGAACAACAAGGAATATCAAAGATTTTATGGGATTTTGATATTTATGGGCATTTATTTCTAGAAATTTTAAAGGATTTGGTGAGATTATATTGGATTTTCAGGAATTTCAAGGGATTTCATAAGATTTCATGGGACTTTAAGTAATTTTATGGGCTTTGATGATATTTTGGAAGCTTTTGAGTAATTTAAGCGACTTTAAGATATTTAATGAGATATTAAGTAATTTTAAGCACATTTATTTCCATAAATTTTAAAGGATTTGGCGAGATTATATTGGATTTTCAAGAATTTTCAATAATTTAACAAAATTTCATGGAATTTTGTGTAATTTTAAAAGGTATAATGAGACTTGATGGGAGTTTGAGTAATTTTAAGTAATTTTAAGAAATATTAATCGATTTTGCGAAATTTAAAGGAATTTCATAGGATTTTTAGAAATGTTAGGGTTATAGCGATAGGTTGTGGAATTTTAAGGAATTTTATGGAAGATCAAATAATATCAAGGAATATCAAGTGATTTTATGAAATTGAAAGGAATTTCACCATATTTTTAAGGATTTTAAAGACATTTTAAGATATTGTATGGAGTTTCAAGTAATTTAAAAAACTTTTATGGGATTCAAGGGATTTTACGGAATTTCATGGAATTTTAAATACTTGTAAGATATTTAACGGGGTATTAACTTATTTTGAGGACTTTAAAGGTATTTTCCGAGGTTTCATTGGATTGTCAAGAATTTTAAGAGATATTTAATGACAGTTCATGGGATTTTAAGTGATTTTAAGAGATTTCACGATATTTTATATTTTAGTAATTTTAAGAACTTTTAAGGAATTCAAGGGATTTTAAGAAATTTCAGTGGATTTTCACGAACATTTTTACAGATTTAATAATATTTCATAAGACTTTGATTAATTTTAAGAAATATCAAGTGAAATTTAGGAAATTTAAAGGAATTCCATCAAATTTCCAAGGATAATAAAGGCATTTTAAGGAATTTTATAAAACCCATGAAGATTTCTGAAATTAGATCAAGAATTACAAGATTTTATATTTCAAGAATTAAAAATTCTAAATTATTTTTTCTACCAGTAAAAGATGAACAAAAACGAGAAATTAATCGCGCGCAGAGCGCGCGGATCATAATTGCTAGTATTCTTAAAAATCCCATTTACTTTTTTGAAATCTGTTAAAATTCCTTAAAATTCTTGAAGATCTCGTGTAACCTTTGAGTAATCTTTAGTAGTAAAAATGAAATTTGACTGAAAAATCAACTGAAAAATGATAATAGGTAAAATTTGCAATCGAGTTGGGAAGACTTGTTCGCGAATTCTCTTTCTGTGGATACTCTTTCCCATTTTGAGCACGGCTTACTCGTTATCTTTCACTTTCTTGCGGTAATGAGAATAGGGCTTTGGGTACCAGGTGGGCACGTATATAAAACAGCAGCTTGCAAGCACGGGTTTGCCTAATCTCTCCGTCGCCTAATCTCTTTTCCGTTTCTTGGCGATGAAAGTACCTTAACGCAGCTCGCCCGTTTAATCTCCGCGAGTCAGTAGTTGTGGTGAAAAGCGAAGAAGGTAGAAGAAAAATAAAAAGAAGGTACTGAAGAACAGGAAGCGAATAGAGAATGACGGCAGTCGCATACTAAGCGAAAAGCTAGACCCTATACTAAAGTGTAGTTTATAAAAGCTTCCATTTGGTGAAAGAACGTCTTTAGAATTTTGCACACTTTTTGAAAAACCTCCCTTATCATCAGAGAAAAAACTTGCATTTGCATTTATCTGAAGTTAATTAAGATTGGTAAGTTTTTAATGCGTATTTCAAATACAAATGGTCCTAGTTACAAATTCCAACTGACTTGCTTTGTCTGACTATCTACATTTGCAGCTGGTGCGTGGAACTACCTGAACGTGAAATCAAGTTATACAATTAATTATTGCAAAGCTCGTCACGACCTCGAATTTCTCAACGTGACTTTCATTCCAATTCATTACCCTCTCCGAGTTCCCTCTCATCAACGCTAATTTTTCCCTTTTTTCAAGTGTCAAATATCAAACTAATTCAATTCTTACTATAAAATCATTCGTAATTAAAGTGAAGCTTTCGAGAATAGTTGCTTTTTAATTGGGATTAATTAGAATAACGGATAGTATTATGATATATATATATATATATAACTTGTTAAAGTCACTACTTCATTAAGTAAGTGCCTGAGAAGATGATTTTCTGAAGGCATTACTGGCACATCTGCGCTCTAATCAGTCAAGTCCCTCGAGAAGTTCCCAATTCAGTAACAAATTTATTTGCCAAGGAGAACCGGATCTAATTAATTGATCGACGCCATTATTGAAACCAAACAGGAGCTGAGAGAAATGCGAGGTGCATCGGTTGGAGAGGAGCATTATGTATGCAAAACTTTCTCCTGGAAGCTCCACGAACCACAAGCACCGGGCATTCCTTTATAAACCTGCTTTTCAAACTAGGCTAAACTTGAATCGAAAATTTCCTTTCTCCTTTCTTCTTAACGGATATTCGAATTACCAGCTTTACTCTAACCGATAATCCGAGAAATTCAAGGCTTAAGTGTAAGCGATGTGACCAGAGACGATGAGCTTTAAAGTGCATCTAATCGGATCAACCAGCCACAGAGTTCTTTGTAACAAAATTTCGAGGTAAAAAGTTTGTAAAATACTCGCACATATAATTTCAAATGTTAATCCAAGCACATGGAGCAAAAAGATTATTACTCTGGATGTACAATGTTAGTGGATCTAGATTTTGAGTTAATTTAATTTAAGTTTCTATAGTAGTGAATATTTTAATTTCAAATTGCTCAAATTATGAATTCAAATTTAATAGACATGAGGACTCTTTGAAGTAAGAGATTCAAAAGCTTTAAAAATCTTTTTATGAACTTTATAAGTGTAAGAAAATAGATTTCGCAATATTCTTGAAAAACGTAAAATAATTGGACTAAATTTTAACGCTCAAAATATCTCAGAAAATCTGTATTTATTTTTTAATATCTTTTGCGCAAAAAAGTCCTCTCGTAAAACAAATAACGAGGCACCAAGTTTTTTTGTCTGAAAACTTATTTCATCTGGGAAAGAAGTTGAAGAAGGCTGAAGGTTCGTTTGAAAAGTGAGCGGTCAGCGGATTGAGGAAACTTAATAGATTTCTCGAGCGGTAGAGCACACTTCGAATTTTCATAAGAGAATTTATTTCCACTCGCAGGGAGGCTCGAAGCTCAATGAATCGAACGAGAATGCTATTTTCACACCGATTCCAATTGATAGGCGGTGGTTCTGCACTGAAGGGAAGTAAAAAGTGCGAGCTCAGCTCCATTCGAGCCCCTCGGTATGGTGGACGACAGATGTGCTCATTTCAATAAAAAAGCATCTTCAAATATTCTCTTTCTTCTCATCTTTGTCTCTTAACTTAGAAAGCTAGGACCCATAAATTATTTAAATTTATAATATAATTGATGGCAGAAGTACGAAAAGTAAATCTGAAAACTTCAAAACATTTTTCCTTACCCCCATCCATAACTGAAAAGAGGCAGAGGGTGTGACAAAGTATTTCTAAGTTTCACATTTAGTTTTCTGACAAAAAATGTATCACAGATTAGCTTTTCAGGTAAAAAGAATCGTATCTAGTAAAAAATATTATGTCACACCCCTCCATACCGTCACCCTTAATTTGAAAAAGGTAAGGAGTGTGAAGAAATATTTACAAGTAGATAAAAGGTGTGGGTAAAATTTTTTAAAAGGAAGATCAATCTGTTCAGTTTGGCGGACCATAGCATTGATATACACTACTAAAAACTTTTGTTTGCCCTTATACGAAAAGGTCTTTGCCTTGCCAATATAATAACAATAATAATAATTTTAAAAGCTTTGAATACTTCTATAGAAAATAATTTTCAACGTAGGAAAATAATATGAAAGGAAAAGAAGTTTTATGAGATATTAAGAAACATTAAAGGCGGGATTTAATAGCTTGATTTTCGAGTTAGAATCTCAAAGTTAGAGGGTTCAAAGAGGAAAGAAAGTAGGAAATGGCGAGAGTTGAGGGATGCTTCTTGTGCCTTTTTGTGTGGCAAGTATCGTCCACCATTTTGGTCCTCTCTTTTCTCTTTCTTTTCCTTCTTTCGTCCCTCTCAGAGGTTTCTTTTCCGTTCTCTCTCACAATTTCCCACCCACTTTCAAGTATAATGCGACCCTGCCATTGTACCGACGAGCATGTTAACGTTTAAAAGCTACGCGTTTCAAAATTTTACCCAGCATTGAGGGCGGTAAAAGGTTTCTTTCAAAAGCCATATTGCAGAACGATTCGAAACTTGTAAAATGGATACGGCTTAGACCTCAACTCTTCTGTTCTCTCTGCTCCCGGTACTACTTCCTGCCTGGACTCTTTCAACTTGATGTTAGCGAAACTGTGTTCGTTTGTTGTGAGAACTCTGATAATGCATTCTCACTCGAATAGCTGAAGAGAAAACTTTTTTCAAAGAGAGTTCAATTTTTATTTCAACTTAATTGCAATGTTATTGCGATTATTATTCTTCCTACTAGTACAAGCAATCGAGAAGTTTCTCGAGTTGAGGGACTAAATAATTTTTATTGCCTTCTATAGGAGGTACTTTTTTGTATACGACACTCCCGCTACTTTCAGAGATACACTTGGTCCAAAATTAAGGAAAGAATTTACAAGATGTTGAGGATTTCAAATTCTAAAATTATATTATACTACACCCAGAAAAAAAGTTTATTTGAATCAAATAAACGTATATTTGTTATAGAGCCAACTAAAAAATAAATTTTATTTAATTCAAAGATATTTTTTAGTTGGCTCTATAACAAATATACGTTTATTTGATTTTCGAATATATTTTTCTTATTATATATTATTATATTTCTTAAAAAAGTGGTGTCACGAAATGTCTCGAAAATCTCGTATACATTGTTGTTGTAAACCTGATTGGCTTTTGAATGACTTGAAGTTGCAGGAAAAAAAAGAAAATAATTGCACGCGTGTTTGTTTGTCCTCGTTCCTTAAAATTCCACGAAAACCTTCGAAATTCCTTAAAATTCGTTAAAAAATCTTAGAATTCCTAGAAACCTCTTGAAAATCCTTAAAAATTCACAAACACCTTCAAAATCATTAATATCTTGAAATCCATCTTAAAATTCGTGAAAATTTCTAAAAATTCCTAGAAATCTCTTGAAGTTTTTTAACATTTAAAATCTTTGAAAATCGTTAGTTTCATAAAATTCCATGAAATCCTTAAAAAATTTTAAATATTTTAAAAACTAGAAAAATCTCTTGAATACTTTTAAAGTTTTACAAAAACCTTCGAAATCCTTGTAAATTCTACAAAATCTTTTTAAAAAATCATAAAAATCCTCTGAAATCCCTTAATAAAAACTCACGAAATCCTTTAAAATTATTATAATAAATTTTATAAAATTTAATAAAGTCTTTAAAGATGCGATGTCTTGTAAAAATCATTAAAATCTCTTGAATTTTCTTAACATTTCTAGAAATTACATGATAAAATTTAAAATCCCTTAAAATCCTTTAAGATTATCAGAAACTTTTCGAAATTTCGAAATTCTACGACAAGATGTAAAATCCCAGAATCCTTAAAATCTCTTAAAATTTCCAGAAACTTCTTGAAATTCTTTCAAATTCTATGATGACAATTAAAATCTCTTTTATATCCTTTAAAATTAGAAATCTCATAAAATTCCATGAAATCCTATTATAACTCGACAAAAATTGTAAAAATCATAAATATTTTGAAATCCACGTTAAAATTCATAAAAATCTCTAAAAATTCCTAGAAACGTCTTGAGATTCCTGAACATTTAAAATGCCTGTAAATCATTAGAAATCTCACCAAATTCCATAAAATCCTTCACAATTCTACAAAATTTTTTAAAAATTTGAAAAATCTCTTGAAATTTTTTTAAATTATTAGAAATCTCATAAAAATCCATCAAATCCATAAAAATTCCATAATATCTTTTAAAAATCGACTAATTTCTTGAAAGCCCTTAAAAAATGTATACCTAGTCTTTGAAATCCTTTTAAATTCTACTAAATCTTTTAAAAATCGTAAAAATCTTTTGAAATCTCTCCATAAAAAATAAATAAATAAATCTCATAAATCTCTCCCTTACAAACTTTAAAAAATTCTTGACATTTTACGGTAACATTTAAAATCCTTTTATATCTTTAAAATTCATTAGAAATCTGATCAAATTCCATGAAATCCTTTAAAATTCTCACAAACTCTTTTAAAGATCAGAAAAATCTCTTGAAATCACTTAAAATTATTAGAAATCTCATAAAATTTCATAAAATTTCCTCGCAATTCATAGAAATCTTTCAAAATATCTTAAATTTCCTTGGAATTCCAGGATAACATTTAAAATTCCTTAAAATCCCATAAAACCTTTTGAAATTCCTTAAAATTTCACGAAAACCATAGAAATCGCTGAAATTCTTTGAAATCTTTTTAAATTCTTAGAAACCTGTTGAAATTCCTCCAAATTTCAAAACATTTAGAATCCCTTTTAAAATCGCTAAGAATTCTTAAAAGTCTCTTAAAATTCCATAAATTCCTTTAAAACTTCACGAAATATCTTATAATCCCTTAAAATTCTACGAAATCTTTTTGGAATCCTAAAACACTTTTGAATTTCGTAAGAATCACTTAAAAATCGTCAAATTCCGTTAAAATTCCTTTCTAAAAAAGTTGTTTCTCTCTAAAAATGTCTCAAAAATCTCGCATACATTATAGTTTCAAATCTGATTAGCTTTGGAATGACTTCAAGTTGTAAAAAGAAAAACAAAATAATTGGTTGTTCTGCTAGTTTATAGATAAAAAACAGATGTTCTTTTCTAATCTTCAGAAATCTCTTTATTAGTTTTAATTTATCTTCTCGTTAGATTTTTTCCAAAATATTTTCATATTTAAGGCAGCAATTTGTCGCATTTTCCTTGTAAAGTAGAAGAAAATAAATTTTAAAAAAGTTTCACAATCTGAGACCTGGACTGAAGTAGTAATATAAATTTGATATAAAATCGGAAAATAATCGACTAGGCACTTTTATCAGTGAACTATAAGCGGATTTGCGACATTACATGTCGCGGAGGGATCTAAGATGAACGGTGATAGGTGATAGTGTGGTGCGTTTGGCTGAAGGAAGAAGCTTTAAGTCTCTTCTCGTAAAGCGTCAGTGGCAATGGTTATTACTGGCCAGGCCAGACCGCACCGTTTCGGGACAGGAAGTTAGTGGCCAATAAACGTCCCGTCGCGTTACTACCGGCCGTAGAGTCGAATTACTAGGCTTTCGTTACCGCTTTCTCGACGCTACTGTCTCCATCCGTTACCATAATCGATTAATACCTTATCACCCGGACCAACGACATCCAGCATTAATGGACTTAAGACTTGGCTCCCTTCCAAAGTATTCGTCCCAATATATTTTACTGATCGATAATAACGATGCTTTATAATCACCTCTACTGTTCAAACCGAGGTTCAAATGATATAGTGATAAAAATTGTCATAAAAAAAATTTCCTAATTCATAGAGGACTCAGACTAGAATATGAAATATGGTAATGTATGTAGAATTTACGTTCAAATATCTACAAGCAAGAAAAACTGTCCATTTATCAACAGAAAGTGGGTTACGCTTCT
This sequence comes from Synergus gifuensis, assembly GCA_904066015.1. Classification (NCBI taxonomy): domain Eukaryota; kingdom Metazoa; phylum Arthropoda; class Insecta; order Hymenoptera; family Cynipidae; genus Synergus; species Synergus gifuensis. The sequence continues at coordinate 398,923 of CAJFCO010000115.1, read as the reverse complement.
CGTAGATAATACTCCTAGAAACGGTCAAGGAAGAGACGAAAGTTATTGGAAAGGTCCTTTCTGCAATTTTCCAAGGACTTCGGATGCAAATTTTCATCCTCTGAGAAAAATGTTCTATGTTTCCGTTTCAGAATTGGAATTTAAACAAAAACTTGACACTATGAGCCTCTACTTAATGCGAATCATTAATTACAAGGTGGAATTATATAGTGGAAAGAGTGATCAGGGATTTTTGCATATGATTTAATGCTGACTCAGTTTCAAGGCTAATTCGAAGCATAACCAAAACACGAAACTCTAGAATTGGATCTCATCGTGCGTATTAACAACCATCAGTGATAATATTACAGTTTCCGACATCAGTAGCTAATCAACTGTATAATTGGGTTCATATCGTGGCTTCTATAGTAGTGAAACATCTCGGTCTGGATAACAGATAGATACAATCATGTTTAATTAAATATCCTTTCCAAAACAAGCATTGATTTAACCGATTTTGACAATCATATCATATCGATTAATGATTTTCTCTCTGCCGATTCTTGAGTGTGAATAAAGAGTTTCAATGTCGCAACTTGATGATCAGTCTTAGAGCTCTATCAAAATTACGCTTCCATTGTTGACAAAATTGGCCTATTGTGAATAGGCGTATAAATGAAAAGGGCTTTGAAGATAAATGACACGCAGCGGTTCAATTATTCCAGGCCTTTACCTTCATCCTTCACCCGTCTAACTTCATACTCTCTTTCTCATCACCTAAACTCCCAAAGCACTCCATCTCTCTTTTCCTAATTTACACTCCTACAACCATCTTCTTTGTGAGGTTAAAGGTGATCAAATTATAAACTTGGAAAGACGTTAAAGACGTGTGAAAGGAGGGTATACTTAATTTATGTAATTTACAATTCTCTGCGAGTCAACTATCTCACTAACGCAAACACTTTGTGAAACAAGAACCAAACCTGTTATAATATTAAACTAGTTACCGCAATTATTAAACTAGTCGCAATCTATCCCATAAAATCCTCAAAGATTAATTACATTAAATACACTGAAAGAAATTTAATATCAAAACTTGCTATTTCAATATTCATAATTGAAAAAGACGATTACGATTTGGGGAAATCGTGTAAATATACAAATTATTGTTAGCATACTTACGAAACTTTAAAATTCTTGAATACAAGAATTGGTATATTCAATAGCAAAGATTGATATTTTATGTATTACGAACGTAGAATGATAAAAGTTGATAATGATATTATCTAATAATATAAAAGCATTTACAGAAATTACCAGCTTGAGTTACATATGTTAATAGAAATATTCTACAAATTAATATAGACGCTAACAAAAATTGTAAGCTTCAGTTGAGGAAATTGTAAGTCACGATATTAAAAAAACCGAATAGCCCCGATAATCTCCCGAGGTCAGCCGAATTCACCGACCGTAGCGCTCGCGATGTGAATCGAAGTTTCGGAGAACTTTTTGTTTCCTGCTAAGCACCAGAGTAAGCACCATGCCGTTTCTCACAAGTGCAAACATTTTCACCAATTACTATATAAGGAATCTTCAAACCTCTTCTATCAGCGTAATTTACTTGCGATTTGCGATGCGTGTGTTTTATATTTATGTGTGCGTAATATGTATATAAGTTAAGGTTGAAGTTAGTATAAGTGTTACCTCTGCGAATGTATGTTATAATGTGTGCATTTGTGTGTGTTATAATTGTGCAGTGTGAATTGACGGAAATTCACGACGGGTTACGAATTTATTCTTTCTCTTTTTATGTTTTCGTCTATCTTATTCTTTTCGCATGACTCATAATTTTTAGTATAGTCTTTAGCAAATTTCAGAATCCATCATATTACTTTCTGATATAAACACCCGATTTTCCTAATTCGTAAAAGATTATACTAAATTGTAATATCGATTTTAACGTATTATGTTACAAAATTTCTTTCAGTGTAGTTATTAATTGAAGTCAAATTGAACGAAGGATAAATATATATATTTGTCAAACATTGTTTGTAAGTGGGTATTCTCTGAACCAGAATGATGTTTTTGGCGTGTTCTTGTTCGCATTAACGATCATTATGCCTGACATCTGACGATCATTACACTCGAATGTTTTACCGACCTCCTAACTAATGTCAGAGTAAACAGCGCACGTGTGTATGCAGAATTACATCCTCCGAAATTAATCCCACCAGTAAACAAAACAAATTGCATCTGGTTTGGACACAAATGATATTTCGATTCCCTGCAGCTCTCTGAGCAACGTTATCTTGTAATCTTCGTAAACATTGTAAATCCTTTTGTAGCTCTGTAGTTTTTTTCAAGTATTTTTAAGTACACGGAGTGTATAAAATAGGAAAAAATTTAATATAAGGATTTATGCAAAATTTCTTTCATGTTAGATTACGATATGGCAGTGAATGAAATGGACGATATATGAAAAGCACTATGCCAAGGTAATCATATATCTGCTCGAGAAACGATATGTTGGATGATCGAAAAGTATACATTTTTCAAGAATTGCTAGCAAATGGCGAGGATGTTTATTTCTCGAGATCATCTGCGAGGTTAGTCGGTGGAGAGAATCGCGTACGCGGGTTTTATAGCAGCCATTAAGTAGTGATTCGCCTCGGACCGCAGAGCTGTGGTTGGCGCAGTAAATCAACAAGTTGATATCTACTACTCAACACGGGGCCACATCAAGCGGAATATGCATGTCCGGATAACGGGTGCGACTATTGCAAACTTCATCCTGAATATAAATATTAAACCTCTCCACCCGAGCGTACATTCAACCGGAAACTCTGATATCCACTTTACGATTCGAGACAATTATCATTAACATTTTAATGCTCCGCTAATGCACTCCTCAAAGTGTGACAGGAAGTTAGTTCCCAAAAATAAAAGCCAAAGTGAAATTGAAAGGTAAACGATCAACTGCAGTTATAGAAATCTTATCTGTTATAGAACAGATAAGATGCAATTTTATTTTAAAGGAAGTTAAAATAATATTGTTGGAAACAAGTAAAGAAAATTAAATACACGTTTTTATCTGGAAATTTATGTCCTTTTTGAAAATGGAAACCAACGGACTTAATTACGATTCGCTAGGACGACGCAACTTCAAGTCGCTTCAACACGAAAGCACTAACTCCCAGTTATCTTAAGCGACATCTCTCTTGGATTCATAAATGCTACGCGCTGGATAACTCTGGATCTGAATTACGGGCTCGACAGAAGCCAGTTGCAAAGTATGAGATTAAAATCATCCAAAGAGAGATGGAAAGTTTTTAATAACCCTTGATTCTTGATTAAGTTACGACTTTTTGGAGTCTGGTGACTCTTTTGTAGAAGGGAGTTCAAAGAAGGTTTAACATTTATTTTTGCAGATGGAAGGATATCATTAATAATATAAAATGTAGATCTATTTTTATGGCAAACATAATATACAAAGATACTTTATAATTAGTTGTGATGAAGTGAAAAGTATAAAGTAAGATTCCTTGCACTAAAAAGTGGCTTGTTATTTTTGTTTCAGGCTTCGGCTTCGTCACGTTTCAAAGTGAAGACGTAGTTGATAAAGTGTGCGAGATTCACTTCCACGAGATCAACAACAAAATGGTGAGTGTCTATTTAATGGTTCTCTAGATAAATAAAATCTATCTGCAGGTTGAGGTGCATTCAAACGATATTTGCCTTCCACTAGGTGCTGAGTATGTAGAATTAATTTTGTGGATAATTGAGAAGTATTTTCGCACGTCGCGGCTATTTGTGCTTGACAAACATTACACAGACACACTTCCCACAGACAGTTGAGAGGGAACCAGAATCTATTAGAACTTAAGTCGAAATTGTTCAATTGTTTCTATATACCCTTCTGCAACTGAAGCACAAAAATCTCGCGATTTAGCTTAATTTATAGACAGCTTTTCTACTTGCGAAATGATCTCTTTCTTAATAAACGTTATTATATTTAAAAAAGATAATTCTCTTATTTTCAATGAAAAAAAATTTATCTCAGAAACTGTTTTACTATTTCAAATCATTTGAATGTAATAAATTTTTTATTATATTCTTTAAAGGTACTTGTAATAAGTTTTGAACGTCTGGCTTTCAATGAGCCGTCTGACTATAATCAAATTTAACTACTTAAAATATCGTACTCTACGTTCACAAGTTTCTTATCCAGTCCTTAGCCTTTACGAATCAATAATTCGCTTGGTTGAAACTACGTTTTAACTTTTTTCAAATGATAAGCAGTTATAAGTCAATTAGGTTGTAAGAATTCACATTAATGTTCATTTTTTATGATAATCTGCCGAATAGAGATATAATAATGGAATTCATTTAAAAAATGTTTCCATGCTTCAAATTTAATTATTGATTTATAATCAGTAAACTCATTTGGAAAAGTGCATGAAAAAAAAAATTTATATTAATTCTCAAATTTCATAAAAATTTCGATTTGGCTGACTATACGTGAACCTTTACTACTCTCTTCCTAAGGGGGGGGGGAGAAGATCTCTGACCGCCCATGCAAAATGTCAAAATCTACCCCTTTTTTAGCGTTTTAAACTCTGCCACCAGGTAGCGTATTACAGTGCAGTGGATCCCAATTAAAGAGGAAATTATGCTGTTTCAGGTCGAATGCAAGAAGGCACAACCAAAGGAGGTGATGCTTCCGGCAAATCTGGCGAAGACGCGAGCGGCTGGCAGAGGTGCATACGGTGAGTTGGTGATGGTCGCGACACCCCCCACCACCTATCGCTACGCGCCGTACCCCCTCCCCTCTGCAGCAGCGGCTGCACACGCAGCTGCAGCCGCTTCCGCAGCTACCCCCCACCACTTGCTCACTCCGATAGTCACAGCCACTCCGAGTGCTGCAGCCACCTACCAATACGGTGCTGCACAATCTGCGGCGGCAGTCTATGACGTAAAACGGGCACTCGCAGCTGCAGCTGCAGCTTACCGGCCTCATCCTGCAGCCGCAGCTGCAGCTGCCTCTAGAGCTGCTACCCTGACCTACTCGATGAGTGATCTCTTAGGCGTTCAAGGCTTAGATATGGGAGCGGTCTATCATCCTATTCCAACTATTGGTTTATGACCGACAATTCTAACTCCACTCTCTCGACCTCAGTAGAGGACTCGCTTTAATTCTTCTAACGTGAAATAATGATGCAATTTACATGGCAGTAAGTTTTACTACGCCGTAGATTTTATGAGAGAATATATTTTACGACACTTCGCAACCAATCAGAAGCCAAATGGTGGGAAAGAAGTGCTTCCGATTGGTGGTGAAGCGTCGTAGAATCTACTGCGCTGCAAAACTTACTGCCGTGTAAACTGACTCAATGAGGTAGTAAGTCAGCAGTAAATTTTACTCCGTGATAAATTTAACAACAGTTAGTTGTCGATACTGGGGAAAACGGTTAAATATGTTAAATTGTTGATAAAATCAAGCCAAATAAAGTTATCAAAAAGAGAAGTGAAGCAAAAGTTAGATTGAGTGTATTTATACCGTTGCGAGGAAAGAGCGCGAGACAAATAAGTTCAGAACTTGAGTGGCGTAAGCTACAGAGTGGGGATAATCTACAGAGTGGGGGTACTCTAGGAGTGAGAGAGAAACGTATGAGTCTCTCTTTCTCACTCCTACAGTAAACAGGTTGTTTCACTTGGAAAACTTGGGGCGTCGTGGAATCTAAAACATAATATATCTAAAGCAGTATAGCCTGCTGTATACTGCAAGCAATATTATAATGGAAAAATAAGGTTCATGGAGAAAATTATAAATTAAAATGGGGTAATAAAATGGCGGCGCGTTCCTTGTTTCTGATTACGATTTTGATTTTTCGACGCGAAAGTACTTATGACAATTGACTATCGAAATAAAGTTAGAGAACGTAAAACATATCGAGAAGTGCAATCGTAGAGTAGATAGGTCTTTTTTAGTTCGAATTAGAAGTCTGAAATCAAATTCTAACGAGACTGTTCGACAAGCTCAGTTCAGGAACACTGTGATCGTAGATGAAACCGTAACGGAATCGTAGTTTTAGAATTCTTAGAGTAGCTGTCGATTGATGAAAAGTAGTTACCATTGGGGCCTCATTTTTAGTAGTCTGAATATAGTTATCGAGAAACAAACATATACCATTGAAGACTGGTAGTGAATTGTAGAGTAGATACCAAAAAGATTGGACAATAACAAAGTGTTCAAAGAAGACCTTCTGACGAAGAGTGCTCAACGCGTATAGTCAATAGCCCGTACGAATACAATTTATTTCTAAATTAAATTTTGTCAATTTTAATATTATGATTACTGTTTTCACTTATTACTGATACTTAAGTTTCCTCTTGGGTCCTAGAAAAACTATACAAGATTTTTCGGTTATACTATAATAGAAAAGAACATATTTTTTTTTTAAATCGGTTGAGTTTAAAGACAAATGTACTATAAAAAAGATGTCATTTTTGAAGATGTATACTAAATATTTTTCTTAAAACCAATATTTCTCGAGATATTTAGAATCATGGTTTTTTGTATAAAATTTAATATAGCAATAACAAATTTTCTGCTGACTCCAGCAAAAAATACTTTTATCGTTCTTCTTTAGGATCCAAAGCGAAGCTCTAGGCGGATCAATGCTTTCACAAGAAAGAGAAAAAATGGAATTTAAAACAATTAAAGAATTTAAAATAACTCTGTGAGAAAAAGCTCTCTAGATTCAATTTTCGCTCTTGTTCATAATTTTTATACGTTATAATTCAAGTCGTTAATTCTTGGAAAGAAAGAGTAACCATCATTGTTCAAACGCTGATACAGTTTCGAGGGCAGTTCACCAGCCGTATCGTATAATTAAGTTGCAGCGTCTATCACAGTTACCGCTAAAAGCACTTCAATTAAAATCCTGTGCAACTTAATGCCGTCATCCGTTGAAGGGGCTTGACAGAGCCCTCGACCTGACCTATCGTAATTTCAGAACTACTATATCACTTAATCCCATAACGAGAGAATAAACACTACATTTTTTCAAAATTTTTTTCGTCTTCACATTTTTCGTACGGGCATTTACAGTCAATTCGTTAGTTATTAGAGTATATTAATTACACGGAAAAAATCTGGCAGAAATGATTAAAAAGTAGAAATTGTAAGACTTCAAAAAATATTTCTAACTAGGAATCTTTGATCCGTAAAATTAATTCACAACTTTCCGTGTAAAATAGCACAGAACTTAGATTAGAAAAAAGTGGCCTCTGTAGTATGTCGAATTTTTTAGTCGATATAAAATATCCTTTTTATTTGTGAAATTCGTTTAAGAACGAAAATAATAATAAAAAAGCATTTAAACTGTTTTATGCTCCCTTTACCCTAATGGTACCTTTTGAGAAAATAATAATTATTTAATCAAAAGAAATCAAATGGAATGACAGGAACTATAAAAAGATTAAATGAGATTTTGAGTACGTATGATATCACAACGAATCTAAAATTATGAGGATGTCAATAATGTCAATTCGAGAGTCTCTTTAATTAGAAGTTAGTAAATAGTTCTTTTAAGAGTAAAAAATGACTTTTCAAGTGGGTCTCGGTTCGAAAAATATTTTTACGCTTGTGCCCGTCGTCGTGATTGTGAAGGTATTGTACATTCCATCTGTGGCGGCTCACTGTGATTTTCTTTTGGGGAATGCAAAAATAATCTTGCATCAAGACAAAACATTGATAATTAGGGAGGGAAAATATAATGATTAAAATTGTAATTTTCAAAAGGGAACTATCGGAGTTCACAGCTGGTGGTGTAGAAAAGTGTAGCAAAAACTTCTTACCCGTCGCGCCTTTTGAAATATTTTTCGCTATAACTTCATGAAATTTCATAATATAAAAGAAGTATTCTATATAAAGAAAAGTATACAAATGAGACGCGATATCAAATTTATTCATACAAATAAATAAATAAATAAATATATATATATATATATATATATACACAATATATATATACATCATATAAATATGTAAATCTATATATAATTCCTTACAAATTAGAATCCAAACCGATATTCCCGTTACCGAAAATCATTAAAAGTTCCAGTGTAAAAATTTCGCTAACGGAAATGTCGGTTTTCATACCTAAAAGATCCATTCTAAATAACGGCAGAAGATTGTTTTGTACCTATATTACAACGCCATAGTATTTGATATTGATATATTTTATGAAAATATTATTATCAGCATTATTATTATACAATTAGTTTTTTGTAATAGAATTATTCGTATACATATCGAAGCATTACTTAGGTAAATAGGTGAAACACTTTTGTCACACACCTTTAGTACTTATACTTGATACCTAGGCGATCTAGGATCCATTAGTTAGAGCGAATAATTTTTGCGGACAGTATACGTTCCTATTATTGAGATTTCTAGACAACTAGATTTTGAGAAGCCGTTATAATACCGTTAGCTTAGAATATGTTTTAGGTATTTCTTCGTGGAAGAGGGTAACTCTCGATTCGATGAGACTTTTATATCGAGATTCTCTCAACGAGTAAACGACTAACGAGTGAAAGTCGACGGAGCGATCGTTACTCTTGAGATTTAAAGTTTTCCTTCGATAATTTCACCTCTCGTTAGTCGATCCATTTCTCGAGAGATTCTCTCCAGGATGCGAAAAAAACTTCGTCTCCGTTGACGGCTGTCTTTAAAAAATTACCAATCAAAAATATTTAAAACAGAACTGTGCATAGAGCGTTTTTATTCGGCTCAATCCTTTCCTATACCGACTTGACGTTAGCACGTCAATTATTGATAAGCTCATAATGAAATGTCACTTTCAATTGGGAACGAGGTTTTTTTTTGCAGATCAACGAAACAAGCATCTTCCACAGAGAATGCAAAGAGCAGCTGTAACAGAACCTATTTACATTATACCTACTACTTAACAAGCTACGTACTATTATACCTGCTTCAGGTATACACTAAATACATAATATCTATACGTGTACCTATCTACCTACCTATACCTACCTATACTTATAGAACTTAACACTTCTAAGCTATAGCATCATACCTTAATATTAATGCGTGAGACGTGTGTCCTAGAAAGTACGTACTTTGCCCGAGAGGCGCAACACTGTCATTTTCGTAAGTAGACCAGACCTTAACATGAGGTTTTTTGTTGAATCTGTAATGCTTTTTGGGCCTGATTTTGATTCCACCGGATATTACGTACCGAATCTCTCTTGGAAAATCTAAAAGACATAACAGGGACAGATTGGCCTGGGACTAATTCAATTTTACAATTAAATTTTAAAAAATGTCATATTAAAATTTCTTGAAAAGAGAAGGCGCTAAACATATGGAATTTTTTTTACAGGTAAAGGTTTGTAGATCTGTACGAAATGCAAGTTCACAAATTTCACTGGGAGCTCTTTGAAATCCTAGGAAATCCTTTGGAATCTTTTAAATACCCAAAAACCTTATAAATTTTTATAAATGAAATTTTTTTAAATTCCTTAAAATACTTTGAAATAACTTTCTTTATGATTTTTTAATGAACTTTCATCTTGTATAGATCTCATCATCTTTTAACGGGGAGACAAAATCCCATATATACATTATATTCGTGCCTTCTCTTTTACAAAAAATGTCTCGAAATCGTTTTTAGAGCAACAAGACTTTTTTTACCGGGCCGGTTGGTTCTTCCAAGTCCGTTTCTGAATATAAAAATGTAAAAACATGAAAAATACAAAATATACAAATGGAGAGATCCTGTACGAAAAAAATACTTCCAGATAATAACAAGACAGCGAAGAAATGTCAATAAAAATTGCCAATTTTCTCAACGAAGTGCTAAGTGTTATCGCTGTACCGTCTATTGCGTGAAACGTCGTTTCTTGATTCTAAGAAAGTAAACATTTATAAATTGCGTAAATATACATATATGAAATATAATTAATATATGACATATATTATATATGTATAAAGGATATATGATATGGATAAAAATTATTATACAGTATTATATATCTCTATATTTGAGAATTGATGCATTTAAATAAACACAAAAAGATGTTCAAAGATGGAAATCCATTGTTGTTATTACTGCTGTCGTTTAATTAAGTCAAAAGATGCGTAAAGAATATTTAATGAAGTTGTCCATGACGTAATCAAAACCAGCCCGGTAGAGACTTAGGTACGGAATCACTAATACTATTAATATGTATCAGTGTATCTTATATATTGGATAGAATAAATGCTCTGTATACTTTCATCTGCGTATATTGTGAGAGCAATATCGATATGGACTCTAGAATAGTGAGCTAGTAGAGTAGATTGTGGTCGGTGTTTTAAATATGTATCGTCAATATCTATGTCGTAGTGACGTCGGGACGTTTCCTCATAAACGCAAAAAAATTACTCTACAAAACTAAAAAGATAGATATATTAAATATCATCAACATTAAATTAATATTATAGAGGCGCTACAGCAGACTCAGTAACTCCGGCATCAATAATTCAAAATTCTAAAAAAAAAAAAACAAAAAAAAAGAAAAAATATAAATTAATTTTAAAACAAAAGAGTAGAGAAGTCGGACAATTATTTGTGAGGAGATTTTCCGACATTAGTCGATATCTAATAAGCTACTTTAGTGATCCTAGAAGGTCCGTAACTCTACTAATACCTTGAAGGCTATAATATTAACCATAGTTCATAGGAAGGTTTATTTTGTCGTAGATTGTAATACCTCGGTCGCGCGTAGTTAATTAGTACCTAAAGAAATTAGTCGATGCGTTAGTCGAGCGACATAGTCAAATTATTAGTTGTGTGGTCTTTTTAAATTAGTGTCAAATTATGAAATTTCATGGTTGTCTCTATCTTTCTCTCTCTATTTCTATTTCTACTTCTATTTTTATCTATCTTTTTCTGGCTTTTTATTTCTAACCTAGACGCTTTTAATCCATTGGTTAATTTTTTTGGTTTCACCTTTCTGTCGTTTGAGTCTAGACACATATTATTTTGATTCCGCCGATTACGTCGAATTTCTGCAAACGAGAGATTTTCTTAACTTTGCCGTGTAAATAACTTATGTACATGCGCAAAAGTTGACAAAACGATTGCAGAAATTTCGAGATCATGAGTTGGTGAAACCCTGATTGAAAATCACTGAAGCTTTAATTTAATGATATAAAAAAATGAAGTACGGAACTGAACAAATTAATATTGATCGTTTTTTATCAGGTTATTAATGGAGTTTGTTTTTCTTGTAGATTTTATGTGGTCCTTGGGAGCATTACCTGACGGTGAGTAAAATACAATAATAATTATTCTTATTTTATAAGTTTCATATCTGAATTCTCCGAGATGGATTATTTTATAAATTTGGACTTTTATAAAGTTAATTTTTTTATTTTTAATGTCGATTAGATACTCTTTTAAAATAAATAGAACTTATAACTTCTTAAATTAATTAACTAGATTTGTCATGATAGAAAAAATTGACAATCTTTTGGTTGTTAACTTTAATTTGAAGCAATCTACTTCTTTCTTTTTGAGTCAATTGAAAAGAATTAAATCGAATATAATATTAATAATATTTATTTATATTTCATAATACAGTTGTGTATATATATATAATTATGCATGCAAGAAACAGTGGCGCTAATGTCTATCCTCTCTACTCAGTTAAGGAAACTATGGGTTTTTCCTGTTTGAGAAAACAATTTTTTGTTTTTATGAAGTTATGAATAATTTTTAAGATTTGGTAAAATTCAAATGCTCATAACTTAGTGGAAAAAATTCTTTTTCCAAGTCGGAAAAATACTATTAATTATTTACTATTTAAATAATAATAAGTACCAGAAACTAGTGATAATTTGTAGGATAGATTGGCACCACTGAGAATGAGCAGAAGTTATAATTGGCATAATTTGTATTGTAAGATGGTGTTATGTTCGCAGGTTTCCCAGCGGCGGCGTACGCGGCATACGCGGCAGGCCGCGGATATTCTGGGTACCCTAGTTTCGGACTACCCTATCCGACAGGTAACCATCTTAGTCTTAACCACCTTAACCACCATAATACGGCCCACATCGCGCCCCTAAATCTAAACTTAAACCATATTCAAGCGCAGCCCACACCCCATCACAATCCCCCTACCCCCACTGCTCTCTTCTACCATCCTAATTTGGACCTCTACAACGCCATGCCTCTGTGAACTAACTTACTCGTACTCTGCGCGCACTCTAATCCATCGCTACTTACTAACTCTGCTGATACCCGCAGCCGGAGTTTAGATACAAGAAAAGAAAACAAAGCGATGAGCCACAGAAATAATCAGGAACAACAGAAAGTAAAGAATCGTATTCCTTCCTTATCTCGAATTGACACCTACGCAATTCACCTGTAATGTGAGAAAGAAACTTATTTTCTTTATATGAAACTCACAAAACTAAGGAAGAGTATACGGTCCTTTGTGATGTTAAAATAATAAGGAAGTAATATATCTGAAGCTCTGAAACTGAAGCTTTCTACGTGGGGTCTTCGTTATCGGTTAAACTTAGATAAACCCATTCAAGCCTCGAGAAATAATTTTCTTCCAAGGAGTTGAATCTACAACTGATGAAAGTTGATCTCGAAACTTTTGCGAAATGCACAGCTGACGGCTTTCGCTTCAATGGATAATGATATTGTACAAATTCGTTAAAGACATTATCACGTTGGTCTAATCACAAAGAATTATTTATTGTATAAGAACTTGAGAACAATGATCGATGATATTGATATAATTATGAAAGAGGAAACTTAGATGCACCTAAGAACAAATCTTGATAAATAATATAAATAAGATAAATAAGATATATAAGATAAATAAGATAAACTTTATAAATAAGATATTCCTAATAAATAAGATAACATCGATGAATAAAATAATAGCAAAGAATAAGATTACAAAAATAAAATATTAGATAATCTCGAATAAAATAGTGCACACTTTCTCTGACCAAGTGAAGTTACATTAGGAGCTTGAGATGGTCCAGATATGATTTTATCAAGTTTTACCACAAGATTAATTTCATTAAAATTTACTTAAATAATGTACACAGATGCCATGTCCGGTACGAAAGGTTCGAACCGGATCAAACTGCACTACGTTGCACACAACTACTGAAAACTACTTAAATATCTAATATTCAGCATTTAAATTCTGAAGGTCGACCATTTCAGGAATCCATGTAATTATTCTTGGATCTGGATAGAGCTTAGGCCAAAACGCTCTACGTTGAATTTGCATTCGAAATGAAAATCGAAAAAACGTCCACTTTCGTAAAATTCACTTTCTTTCAATCGGATTCGAAAATTTTTGTATCCCAGTCGGATTTTTTAAGAATCAATCTTATTTTTGGCCATGACTCACCCTTTAAGGCGGGACCATAATCGTTCGTGTGACCTACGACATCTGTAAATAAGGCCTCTCGCGAGTCACGCGACAATAATCTTCGAAAACTATTCGAAATCATTTTTTATCTTGGAAACTTTTAGACAGTTTCAATAAAAGTTTCTTTATTCACTCCTCCCATCTTTCTATAGATTACTTTTTTTAATTGATGAGCCAAAATGTGAAATTTATGCAAGATAAACCATTTTTGTAACCAGATTATTTTTTTAAAAGAGTATTTTATAATTTTTATCGAAATCGATATCAAAAAGTATAAAGGTGTGGTTCTGGAAAAAACACAATTTTTATATCTTCAAAAAATTGGCAACACCAACAATTGGGATTGGCAATTCTGCGAATTTGAATTCTCTTCCTTAAAAATTAATTAATCCTCAAGGAAAAGTCAATCATATTGGAAATAAAGATTTGTGGCCGCCCTCTTTAATGAGAAAAACATGTTTTTTACTTTCCAAAATATCTGAGGAGGAGAGGAAGAAAAAAAGATATTTTAATTTCCGCCCTCGGGAATATTAAAATATTTTCTTGCTACCAAGTGTGTTATTTTGAAAGAGAGATTGCGAAGAACCTAAATACAATCCTTGACTTGAATAAAACCGAGTGGTTTTGAATCTTTCCTCGGTCTTTCTTTTCCGATTTATTTGAATTCGAATCGTTAGTCCAAGTCTTAGAAGCCGTGATAATCCTGGCGGCAACTGCGCGAGCGACTATTTTTTAATATCTGAGAAAATGTAGAAAGGTCTTTATTAACGTCGACCCTCATTCAAAAAGACAAATAGCTGACGGTCGACCACCGTAGTAATTCCTTCGATGCTTTACCAAATCCACCCCTCCGGCTCTCATCATCCCCCTCAACTTTTTCCCATCCGTGCACCTCCTCCATTCAGACGTGTTTGTTTGCTATCTTTTTTCCGTTCTTTTAATTTCTCTTTATTCGTCTCGTTAGCCTCCGTCAACTCTCGAAACATCCGAGTTTGCGCTCATCAGAAATCTGCACACGCAACTACAAAAGTAAATGTAAACAATGTAAAAAAATAGTATCAAATTCAAAAGAACTAATAAAAGAAAATTCAAAAAGCGAAAGTGTAAAATTGAAAAAATAAACCGCAAAGTTTGGAGAGCGAATGGAAAAAGAGAAAACTAATCGAAACTCCTGAAGAAACCTTGATTTAATAATGATATTAGAAGAGCATGCCAACAGTAACACCAGTGCCAGACGAAACTGCGACTCATGTTCTTTTATCTTAAAACTTGTTGACGCCATAGAGTAACGAAGTCTGGAGATGCGTCTTTGAACGACTGCGCATGAGCAAATCTGTCTGCTCATGCGTCTGTTCAATGACGCATGAGCAGAGAATTTCTGCGCATGAACTACTCATGAAGTACTCATGCACAAAAATTCAAGGTCACTTTAATCTTCCTAATGCAAACTAACTCTTGTAGTGCAAACACTTTCTTAAAAAACATTCTTTCTTTGCAACGTATTCGCGAATGGGAGGGTGATAAATGACTTATAAATAATATTTAATGTTTTTCGGACGTTGGTTCGTTCCCGAAAACCTTCGAAAGCGACCCTTAATCATCAAACTACTTTCCTTCCTCCAGATACGCTTTTATATCTTGAGCTTTTTCCCCCTGTTTTTCGCTTTTATCAATACAGATTCGAATAAACATCACCTTCTTATCTCACTACTTGTTATGAATGGTTCACGAGGCATGGCCGTAGAAAAAAGAGGCAGACCCTCCTTCGGTGACGATCTTTCATTATTTACAGAACTCCCCAATGTCCGAAAAACATTAATTCGAATTAATCGGAGAAAAATAAGTAATGCAACTTTTGGGATGATGAGATCGCAGTTTCTCTGGCATCACGCTTCCTCCTAGCACTTACAGTAGTTGACAGTAGTGTGTAGTGTCTCAGTAGATTTGAGAATCTGTACAAAGAGAAGACTTTTTTTTTATCAACTATTGCAAGAAGTAAAAAATTAACAAGAAAGAAAGAGAAATAGGGATTTAGGGGGTTGGTGGTACTTTCAGGTGCCTTGGGACTACCGACCCTCACTACCGGAGACACGTCGCTTCACAGCTATTCGACAGAGTACAGAATCATTCCCGAACAATGAGCCCCAAAATCGAAATTCGCAGCACGATGAATGAGAGTCGATGTGCGATTCACGAGCAGACCGATGACCGATGATCGATGATAGTACTGCATAGTGTGTGGGAGTTACGGAAGGGAACTCTGACGGAAGGATCTGTTGTCCATGAATAAAAAATTTCACACGAAAAAGGGAAAACGGGCGTGCGTGGACCAAGTTTCAAGTTTCGTTTCTGGGGCTGAGATTACACGTCTGTAGGACACACTATGCGTTCCAGAGACCATGTACATACGTTTCATATACACACTTGCATCGACGACGACGTTACATCGAGCCAGTGCAGCTCGAGATAAGATTATGAGTGATTAAAGGAAAGATTTCTTTAATAAACGGAAAAGCAGGCTGACGAGGTCGAAGAAATTTTCTTTGTTTTGGCTTCTTTCTTTTCTCAGTGTGTCCCCTCTTTTCTTTTTTACAGCCAATCATCTGCGAATTTTTCTACAATTTAATTATCTATTATTATTATTATATTATTATTATTATTATTATTATTATTATTATTATTATTACCATTATTATATTTCTTGTTTCCAACCTGCTAATTTTTTTTTAATTCTAAGTACATTTTTAAGGTAAAGGATGAAAATTACAATTCATTGGTTCCATTGGATTTGGTCTCAAATAATTTTTTCGTTTTTAAGAGTTTTGCAAAACTATAATGCCTATATTTTATACTGTAGGAGAAATATAAATTTTCCGCGAGAGCGCATTATAATGCACGAAAAAAACTGCAATGGTTGCAACAACTACAGAAATAGTAAAATATAGTACAACTACAATTTGTAGTTTCCACAACCACAACTATTAGTAGTTGTACTATATTTTACTATTTCTGTAGTTGTCGCAACCATTGCAGTTTTTTTCCGTAAAACTTTGGCATTTTCCAATTAATTAAAAGTTCGCATCGTTAATTAAAAAAATGTATTCATTACTCCTGAAATCGAGTTACCGACAAGTTACTACTTCTGATTTATATTAAAATAAAAATTGTAAATCATAGAAATATTAATTTCCTGAAAATGTTAATTAATAACGTCAACATCTTTAAATTTGCTCATCTTGGTCACACACTCTAGCAGATTCAATATAACGGATCGAACTTCCGCTTTGCAACGGCAGAGCCGTCGTATTTTAGAGTAATTACCGTAATGTGTTACTGTGGGCGCTGGTAGGATGGGGTAATAAATCCTTAGTTACCGTTCGCTTACTAGAAGGCAGGGGGTTTTATTGTGAGCCTCCATGTTTTGAATATCCCAGAATCTCTGATTTTTTTTTCAAGCCTGGTTCGATTCGATGAAGCAATTCGCATGCTTAATTTGTTAATTTGAATACAGTCTACCCTTTTTCATACATATTCATTAGAGATGTGTAACAGTTCAAATCGAAAAAATTCGAACTGGTTTGAACATTTCGTCCCAAACATAACGTTAGTGCACGTTATTCTACAGTCCTAATATTTATTCGGGCTAGTTAGTTCATTAGGTATTATCCATATTTACTATCGCGACTTTTTACTCTTTTTTTTAATTAGCTCTTCCTTTCTTTAAATCCTACCTCTCCTCCTCAAATATAAAAGGAGAAAAACTGTAAATATTAGTATCGTCTGAAAGAGACGAAGAAAACTAGGTAACTTTAAGTACAAGCCCCTCGAGCGTACTCCGCGTCACTCTCGAGGATTTACGATACGAGATATGCGATATACGACGATATCTAAACACACGATACAAATGCATGAGTGCGATTATGTGCGTGTAGGAACGTCAAACTCAAGGAAATTCGTTTGTGAAGCGCCTCGAAAGTTTCAAATCGGAGAGGCTTTGAAACTTTCCAATTGGAAAAATTTTACCAAATCATGAGAAATGTCCTTCTGAGTAAAACTTTTCTCCACTATTAGTTTTCCCACTCAAGTGATTACTGAAAACATCGTTCCTATTTATTAAATAACTTCCAATTTCAATTATACTGATTGAAAATACTTTTTCAACGAACTTATGAGTATCTGGATTTTCAAGTGTAGTTAAAAAAAATTTTTTTGCTTTCAACCTTTATAACTGGCACAATGTCTTTCTCGCGAAAAAAATCACCAAAATTTTGAAAGGAAAATAAAATATCTCAATTAGGACAAAAGTTATGCAGGTTTAATAAAAAATTGCTGTTTTTCAAGAAACAATCTTTTAAAATATTTATAACCAATCAAGACTAAATTTATAGAGGTTTAAATTATTTTCAACACACTTAAAAATACAAATAATCATAACTTCATGGAGAAAGATATTTTCTTCAAATCGGATAAATACTAAAAAACATATTTTGTTCATGCTTATCGTGTTTATAATTTTCATTTGATTGTATATTTGAATGCTGTCTCGTAAAGAGCGTCGTAAACTCGATATACAGCCGTTAAATACCAAGAACGAATGTGCATATAAAATAAGTACAGAACTATAATATACATTAATAAAAAATAAAGCTACATATACTTATAAATTGATTAAAACGTGTGCATAAAAAATGAATTATATGTTCGTAAGTGAATAAAGATATATAATTACGTGAAAGATGTAAATCAATGTTGATATTTGTTGATGACGAAGGTGCGTTGCTATACTATTTCGTCCTTGTGTTGCAACAGATTGTGAATGATAAGTGTCATCTATATAATATTATATAATATATAAATATATAATATATATAATACACAAATTATCCTCAAATAAAATAAGTTTGCAATGCATCGCGTCTCTAAATCCGTCTTTTTTACATAATTTTATTGCATCGCGTGTTTCCCATCCAGGCTAATGCACATAAAAACTTTCCTCAAGCAAACTTCCATCAAAAAAAAAAAAAAACCTACTATCATGTAAAACAATTTAATACATTTATGAATTTAGTTTCCTTCTATTCTAAAACTCGATATGAAAATGATTTATGCTCAAAGTCTGTTACTTGCACTTGCAAAGTGTAACTTCTATTAATAAAGTTAACTAATGGAATTAATCAAATTAAGAAGTTCATTAAATTAATGAAAATCTTACGATCGTTAATTAATTAAATAATTATAATGATTAATTTTAATCTAGACCAATAAAGGGCTTTGGTGATCTTCGACAAATAATTGGTTTTCATTATATTTAGGTATTCTTTATGTGCATTAATCTCAAGTTCCGCAAATCGATTTTCCTATTTAATATTTACTATACGATCTCTAACTAAATTTCAAAAAATTAAAGGGCACAGACTCGATATGAGTTTTTAGTTTGAAATCAGCCACGTATATCGCGGCACTGCATGTGGGAGAAACACTTGACCGGAAGTTATAAAAAATGTTCACAGACGCATGGCTGGCAAATTCACTGGTCCTACGTCAAGCAAAGCGTCGACTGCCTCTACCCCCATTCCAATAGGTATTGAAAAAATACTTTGCGACGAGAGTCACCTCGAAGCAAATTCCACCGATCTCTCAAAGATAGATGAACATATTCCAAAAATTCGGGTCAAACAGAAAGAGAAAGGATAAAATTCTAAAAAAAATCTTTAAACAATTTACAATCTTTCTCTCTTTGTCCACCTGTATTCCTAATTATCAATAGCATTCTGATGTATACCTACAATGTTACTACAAAAAGCGCACGTCCGAATCTAGGATGCCCAATGGCAAGGCTTCAAGAGTTATTTTTAATCAAAATTTTATAGATAAAAATTTCTGAAAAATAATATCCCAGGTGGAAATTGTTGTAACTGGCCCACTACTGGTAAAATGGTGCCGTGCTGGTATTAAATTTCCTCCTTGGATTTCGAAATAATTTCTTGCTTGCAAATATTTGTATATAAATTATTGCTATAATTTCCAATCATTAGTTATTGAAATATAGAATGCTTAAAAAAATGTTCGCTATTATATAAATGCAACCATTGTTTGATTCGAACTTTTTTCAAATTAGCCTTGCCGTTATTTGTCAGTTTGAATACTCTCTCTTCCAGTAGACCACAGTTAGTATCAATTGTAGGAAAAAATTACTGAACAGAATCTAGAAGAATTTTTCATCGGGAAACCGAGCTGCTGCGACAAATAATCTAGGTATTATAAAATAGATAAATCATAGTTGTTTCGAGATAGAGACTCACACGGAGATATTCGTAAAAGAATTTTGATAGAGAGTATAATATAAATTGTAACTCGGTAATCGTTCTTTTCTCCATTTTCAATTTCTTTTGTCTATTTTCTTTCCTCTTTCCCATTTTATCTATTTTATTCTTACTCTAAAAGTTTTTTCTCTGCCCAGAAGGAAATTTATTACTGGCGCGGTTCTGCGCCAGGCTATTTCCGAGTACTGACCCAGTACTGGGCCAGTACTGGGCCAGTACTCCAATTTGACTGAGAATCAGTGAAATTTCTTTGATTCAAGTTTAGAGAGTAAGCAGTATGCAGTATGATAACTCATCTGAGTTATCATTAGTTATCATTCGCCAGTACCTAGCCAGTACTACAATTTCCACCTGGGTGATTCCTTTTCTACCTCCCAGTCTCTAAAGAAAACGAGTTTCTATCGTAGGCGTTGTTCGTAGTTGAGACGTAGTGCGTTACAAGTAATCTCTAAGCAACAGCTTTAATCGAAAACAATTAGCGTAGGTCGTACAGCGTATCGATAGGCGTTCTCGGGATTAGGCGAAGCGTTCTGCTGATAGCCGGTTAAGTCCGTTAAGCACCCTCCAGTGAATTTAATTAACATCATCATGCTTATCGGCATTAATTAGCTTTAAAATGTATTTTTGCATTATCATCCTCGCGCAAATACTCGTGCTAATTTTCAATATCAAAAATCTGCCTCTGTTTGCACTTGTTGAATATTTAGGTCAAATAATGAATTTCGAAAATCATGTGATATGTAAATGAAAGAAAATTCTAGACTCAATATGAGAGTAATACACATTTTTTATATTACTCGGTTTTATTGGCACCAAGAGAAAATTTATTATTAGCCTCATTTTATTGCAGTTTATATAATTTTTTATAAAATTGTTCTTATAAAATTGTTTGGAACTCTTAGAAAATACTTTAAATATGTTAAATTCTTATCATTCTTCTTCAAACCCATCATTGCTTGTGAATTCAACTAAATTCGATAGAATTCTCTTGAATTTTTTTGGATTACTTTTGCCTTGTGAATTTAAATAATATTAGATATAAAATCCATGTTAATAGGGTATTTTCAATCTGAAAAGGAGAGGCAGTTTCTTACTAGCAGCAGTACGCGGATACCGGGTCCCGCTCTATATTTCTTATCCGAGCGAATAATACTGGTAACCGTAGAATAAGACCTCCGCCAGGTTAGACGAGAGTATAAAAAGAGTTCTAACCCACGTAGAAGAGTACCACTTTGAATGGAACCGCCCAAGGCCATTAAAAGAATCGTTTTTTGTCTCGTTCTTTTACCAGAGACCTTGTTTCGATCCCTCTCTGGTCCAAAGACTCTCCTTGCCTCTTTCAGTTTCTTTCACTCCAGTCTTTCTCCCAACTTCGATCCGCCCTTTCCAACTTCCTTACCTTGCCCTTTCAACTCTAATCCTTCTTTTCTCATTTTTAACATTTTTCTCTTCCCTTTTTCCCTGCGATCCTTTCGAATCAGATGCACCCGAAATGTTCGCAAGAGCTGTGATCCGATTTCGATTCTTATGAGTTGAGTCATCGCTTATACAATTATAATGTGAATGAGCGGAGATAATGATTAATGATTAAAGAATAACAATTATCAAATAAATAAAAGTGCAGAGTTCGATGTTTGCGAAGATGTTGGAGAAATTTGAAAGAGTTGTGCGAGCCGCGTATAAATGTACAGAGAAGGACGATACGCGTCCGTTCCCGTCCCTCGGCGAGAGACGATCGGTATTGTGAGATAATTAATGAAAAAAAAAAAAAAAACAAATCGAAGATTAACGATAATTTTTATCTTATTTACACGAATGCATTACTGTCGATTGTTTGCAAAGGTGAAGACGACGAACATGACAAAAATACAAACGAAGAACCCATCTGTCCTGAGCTTACATTTGTTATTATACGATGCTTAACGATATTATAATATTTTTATGCGCGCCTATAGTTCGCTTGCGTTAGCTTCACCGATTTCTATTCCTAAAACACCACTCTAAAATTACTTTGAAACATGGCGATTTATAGGAAAGTTATCCTAAAATTTATATTTTTGTGCAAGTTTTTTTGATTGTTCAATACGAAGAGATCGGACCGTTAAAAATAATGCTGGATAATAAAAAATAGCAGAAAATGAAACTTTAATTTTCACCTTTAAAATGAGTTCAATGTTTCGAATATTTAAAAATTATACAATTTTAAGTTTACAAAAACGTCATCCTCATGTTTCAATAAAACCATTTTTCGAGTGTGATAAAAAGTAATTGGCATGAAATCGGTTTACGCGATTGAAAAACAAATATTTTTTATTTGAAATCTTCATTTAGAATAATTATCGTGGCAATCATGAGTTTATTGAACGGCGAGGTTAACGCTATCGAGCTATGGTTGAATTGTTGCTATTCGTAAGATTGTTGTTATATCGCTGTGATCGCGTGTGGGTTAAATAATTGCCAGCCTTTATAGAGATTACCGATCAGCGTTGCCACGATTTCGATGCTAAACGATATTCAACGTAAGGAAACGAATTAATTCGTATTAATCTAAAACAGGGATGTGCAATAATGTGCGCTAACGTCATGTTGGGTACGAAAGGTTCAAATTGGTTTAAATTGTTTCGATTCGAACCGTTGCACAACTCTGTAAATCTAAAAACTTTTTTGAAATAATGAAAATTAACATACTAATACTATACATTACATATACAAATATTTATTACTATACTACTCTTAATAATTTCTATTTTTTTCGTATAATTTAAAAATTACATGTTTCCTTACGTGAAATTTTCAAAAATCGTTCGCGCAAATGTATTCCGAATAATCGACAACGTAACGCGATTGGTAAAAAGACTGGGCATTAGAATAGCGAATTTAATTGGTTCTGAAAGATAGATTCTGAGAAAAAGCTGAGCCAATAGGATTCGCTAGAATATGGCCCGCAGGCGCGAGTTTTGTAAATGATTCGTCGATACCCATTATATACAAGATGTCCGTCAGAGATCGCTCTGAGATAAATAAAATTGTGAGATGTAAGTTACATTTCATTACCTACCGACAAAATATGTAATGATTCGCTGAAACTATATCATAACGACTTTAAGAATTATAAATAACTGAATGTCTGTAATAAATAAAAGGATATCACGCAATCAGACGACGACGTTGAAAAAAAAGTGTGTGATTTCCTTGACGTTCCAAGCTGGAAAAAGAAATGCGACTTTGTTTCTCATTCTCTGGAGACTCGCCCGATTATCCCTGTTCCCTTTTTACTTTATTTGTATCGTTTCTTTACCTAACGCGGATTACTTTTCAATATTTTTAATGCTGATCATTACTATGAGCCAGGCGTCAACTAACGCGAGACGTACAATTTGCAGACGAGATTTAACCGGATCTCGGGCAATGAATTTCTTTTTCATTTCAGCTAGCCTTTCAGCGTCCGCGATACTCGACCTGATTCCTTTCCGCTTCCTTTGTAGCATCTCATTAAGTTGAGAAAATATTTTATTATCGCTGACTGGGAAATCCGCTTGTATCCAGTCTTCTTATTGATTTAGGATTCTGCTTCAAATATTTGTTCTTTAATTAGGAAACCATATTCTATTTAAAGTAGTCTTCAGGGCTTTAACTGATAAAAACTTTCTAAAATGACAAAGGTGCAGCTGAGCCAACTTTATTTGAAACGATCTTGTATATGAAATTCTTTCACTCGGTTACATTTGTCTAAGATCCCACGAAGAAATTGAGATCAAAAATAAAAACAGTAAAGATACTTTTCAATCTTATATGAAATCTGTTGAAATCTTCTGATTCAGCACAGTGAATGCTTTTATTTGAATCAAAACTGCTTTTCATTTTATGTTTAGTTTATTTGTTAACATGCATTGAAATCATTCCAGTCTTTATGAATCCAACAGATTTTTTCTGGAAACTAAATAAAAAAGAGGATTGTCAATCAAGTTAAAAATATCCATTTTAAAATTACTTTATCTGAATATTTTTCTTTTTAGAGCATGCTCAGCACTTTGGCTAAATTATATTCGTTCAATCCTTTGAAAACGTGTATAACAGTGACGTAGAAATATAAGCGGTTGGCCCAGTTCCAGTCAAATTTTTCGCTGGATCAGCGACGTCGTGTTCGCTGCAATAATCTCCATGGAGTTTCGACGAAAGCCTCATCCGTTTCCCTTCCCTTTTTTTTTTTCTTCTTGATCATCGCGTATAATTGCAGAAACGTGGACGGAATTACTCGCTGCGATATACACGAGGAAAAAGTTTGCAAAAACCTGGAAAATGCACTAACCGCAATACCAACACATCCAATCGCAATTTTACGTTTACTCTCGAGCCCAATATTTTACAACTCAAGCTTTCCCATCATGCAATATGTTCGAGTAAATAAAATAGCGTAATAAAAATGGAATAACTGGAACTGAAAATGGCGATGATCAACCAGTTGAGAGAGATAATCACTTTCGTGCATGTCTCATCGTTCCAGTTTCAACATTGCTACATTCAAACCTATTTTTCCAGTCCAGTAATAACTCACGAGGGATGCTAGATTCGGCTGCAATCAAATAATATTTTTTTTATTTCCGTAGAAATGTCGTTTTCTAGATAATAACATATAAAGTGGGATATGCTCAACTACTGCATTTCATTACATAATTTTTTACAGAAAAGTCAATACCATCCAGAAAACTCTAAAACATAAAATAAAGTATTAAACAAAGAAAAAAAATCTATTTAAAAGATATTTTAATGCACGGAGAGAAAAGATATTGGTCAGCCAACCATAAATATTGAAAAATATGGTTGGCCTAACCATACCTTTCTCTCCGTGTGTTTGCTGGTTCATTTTATCCCATTTTATTAAATATAAATATTATGTAAGATGGGTGATATCTGTTGTTGGGTAGGAGCGGTCGTGTACCGCGCAGTTGGGCCAAGATTGGGCCGAGTGTCAGTGAACCCCAGCGGGGGCTGCACCGGTAAGCTTCAACCCCCAGTGCTACGTTGCTTCACCAAGTTCTCGTGTTCTCGCTCGTGTTAACGGTAACGGTAATCCGTAGTCCGTTTCCTCTCTTCCACTTACTCCGATACAAGTAACACTCTAATTAAAAAATCAACTCCAGTCTCCCCTACACTTTCAGCAATCTTAAACTGATTTTCTTTAAATATTCCTTTAGGGAGCGTAAATTAATTACGTACGGACGATTTTCAAAATTTCACACGATTTCTTTCAAGTCCGTTGAATTCAACTTCAATTGTTATCAATTCTATTGTTATTCAATTCTATTGAATTCAACGTTAATTGTTATAAATTCTCTTGAACTCTTTGGATTTGTCTTCAATTCTTTAAAGTTTTTTTTTATTGGGCTAAAGTTTCAGACTTCTAGTCTGACGATTTTTTATTTTTATATTCAATGGAGTAAAAATATTTTTAAGAAAATGTTTCCATGGTTTCCAAAGCCCAAAATTTTTATTTGTTGTCTGGCAGAAATTTACCTAGCGTTGTCCGAAATTTTAAGAGCTTTCTTAAAATTTAAAGGAATTTTAAAGAGACTTTAAAGGCGGATTGCAAAAGGTTTTAAGTAATTTTGAGGATTTTTTCAGAATTTAAAGGATTTTTTTTTCAAATTTTGGGATTTCCAGAAATATTGTGAAATATCTTATGTGATTTCGTGTAATTTTCAGGAATTTTAGAAACTTCAAGAAATTTGAAGGGACTTTAAGAGCTTTCAAGAAATTTTACGAGATTTCAAGAAATTTCAAGAGATTTTAATGAACTCCATGGAATTTTGAAATATTTCAAACGATTTTACGTAAATTAAGAAAGATTTAAAAAATTTCAAATAATTAAAAAATATTTCATGGGATTTCATTTTATTTCGTCTATATTAGAATCAATTCCTTGAAATTCCTCAAAGTTACTTAAAATCTGATGAAATCTCTTAAAATGTCTTGAAATCTTGTGAAAACTTTTGAATATCCTTCAATCATTTTAAACACTTTTGAAAATCCTTTAGTTGCTTAAAAACTCTTGAAATCTCTTAAAATTCTTTGAAGTTCCTTAGAATTAAGTGAAATTCCTTAAAATATCTTGGAATTCCTTTGTCACTTAAAATCTCTTAAAATCCCAGGCAATTCCGGGTAAATTTCTGCTAGTAAATAAATAAAAAAAATAATATTCTTTAGAACTCTTTTATTTTGATATTCTTAATCCAATAAATATAAAAAAATAAAAAAATAAAAAAAATTCGTCAAATTAGACGTCTGAAACTTCAATCTAATAATTTTTTTTTCAATTTTTTTAAATTTTACTTCAATTCTAAAAGTTACACGGAGAAAAAGGTATGGTTTGGCCAACAATATATATTGATAAATATGGCACATCCATGTTATAAGGTTGCTGCAACCATATTATTGTTGCTGCTACCATATTTATAGTTGCTACAGCCAAATTGAATGGTTGCGCTCACCAAATTTTGGTTGCAACAACAATAATACGGTTGCAGCAACCATATAATATGGATGTGCCATATTTATCAATATATATGGTTGGCCCAACCATACCTTTCTCTCCGTGTACACGAATTTCTATACGAAACTATTTTTAAGGATAAGTATTAATTCATAGAATTATTTTCACACAAATTGACTCACTTTTCACAACACAACAAAACCTTCTATCGTTGTTAGCCACCTTCGCACCTATAGTTAAAGCATTGTTGAAAATAGTGTTGATTGAATTTGGAACTTTACCTAGGTAATTGATTCTGTATATTTCTCTAAATCATACTAATTGTGGAATGCCTAGGACTCATTTCATCGAATGTTAGCATAATAATGTGCATCCGTTGCTCGTTGTTGCTCTCGTATGTAATTGAACGTCAAAGTCCATGTTACAATCATAAAAAACAGTAGTTGTTCGAGTTGCTAATGAACTCATTTTGACAAAGCCTACAAAAATCGTCACTGACGAAAAATGCTACTAGACGTATCACCATCTCTTTATAATATTTAATTGTATCATTCAAATTGATGGCTCGTTCGCGAATATTGTCGATGTGGTAATTAACGTTAATTAAATAATGATTTCCAAGCTGCAGTACAATTCTAAACACACGAATTTCAAATATCGCGTATTTAATTGCACGAATCCCAACATTTGCTCAAGAGTTAATTACAGGGGAATATTCAGTTCTTAAAGACCTGCCTAAAATCTAGAGCTGGATATCGAAGCAGCGGTTAAAGCTAGTGCTCCATTGTTTCCGTACCCTTACAACTCGAAAGTTTAAATTACTTCCAGAGGTTTCCTATTCCCCTTTTCATTCACCATTTTCTGAGTCTGTAATGAATCTAATAATTTTTTAATTGAATATCGTTTTCCTTTGAAGCTTCAAAATAAGGAATTTATTTTTAAATCAAAGATTGAGGACTCAATCCAGTGCCAGAATTATTTTATTTTAATCTAAAAGTTAGTTTTTTCTGATATCAGAAATTTACACCAAAATAAAAAAATAAATAATTTAAAGAGGAAGATTGTCTGATTATGCTCTCACTTTTTTTCATTTCTGGATCTATCAACCTCTTTTTGCCTACGCCCAGAAAAAAGTTTCTTTGAATCAAATAAACATTTCTTTGATATAGAGCCAAAGAAAAAATTTCTTTGAATTAAATAAATTTTATTTAATTCAAATAAATTTTATCTTTGGCTCAAAGAAATGTTTATTTGATTCAAAGAAACTTTTTTCTGGGTGTATGTACTTTTCTGACGCTCCGAACCGTGAAATCGTTTTCTTTCCGCCGTTTCGATCATCCTGAAAAATTTTTGGAAGGAATTGGTACAGGCTATTTTCCGGGAGACCAGTTTCTGGAAAACGTTAATACGAAAGGAAATGTAGACTTCTTATCAACGTTAGAGTATTCGCGAAATTCTGAAATAGCGCTAGTATAACATAATTCATTATATACGTGTTATATATATTAATTATCGTCTGTCCTTTATAATGCCTAGCTCATAGTAAATAGATCGTTCATCCTTTTGTTGATTAATATTTCAACTAGCAGACAAACCGTTTTTTCTAGAACTTCAAAAAATTTTTGTTGAGAAATTACATTCCGTAGCCGAGGCCAATTTTTAAAATAAGAAATCCGGATAATACATTAATTACTTTTCCGAAAGTAATCCTCTTGTTTTAAAAAATTCGAACACATAATTCACTTGGACATTTATGTCTAGTTTCCTCAATCATACTGTCTTAGTTTCTTCTATAGACCCATAAATGTTTTATGGTAGACGTTAAATAACTTTCATGGCTTTAAGAACATCTACTATAAAATATTGAAGTAGGCTTTAATGTCATGAAAACAGTAACTTTATGAAACTGCATAACACTTTGAAGGCTCATTTTTTTAAAAATATTACTATGTTGGGAAACGATTGCATGCACAATGTACATAAGATAGCTCTAGAGCTGAATACGAACCTGAAACTTTTTCGACCTTTAGCCCAACAACTACTTGGACAATTTTATTTTACTTTATATATATATATATATATATTTGTTTCTTACGGTCTGTTTCCAACGACTTCCGGAGAAAAAGTTTTAGATCCTTATGTTTTGCGTTAAGGGATGAGGGGGTGGAATATGAAGGGGTGGTCGAAAGGTTGAAACGAGATGAATTTTCCCAAAGAAGAGCTACCAGGGATTCCCCAGGTCTCTATTCGGTACTTTTGATACGAGTTTTACTGTATCGAGCGAACTACCGAAAAACATTTGATGGCTATGGGTCACGCCCCCCGCTCCCCAAAATAAACTTTACCTCGAGTATCGTAAACGAGGAAGGGAAGTCTGAACGGGACTATTGCTGGGATGAAGACCACCCCGAAGAAGCGGTGCTACCTAGGGGCGAGTAATCTACCATCTACCTAATCTACTGTCTTTTAGAAAGATCGTTTTGTATACAGTGTTTTTCATCCATAGAATAACATAGAGTCGCATCTGAGGGATGATTTTGCGCGAAAACGAGATGCGAATTTCAAATGGACTCATGGCTGGGAGAACTCGTTTCGAACGTTTCCCTCAGTATTCATTCCGAGATTCAATAACAAACAAAAAGTATTCAATCTACAAAAATCTATCAAAAGCAAAATTAATTATGTAATTGCTTCCCTCAAAAAATTGATAGCAGTAGCTGCGGATGACTATCGACTTGGGCAAGCTCGCGAAAGTTAAGCAGGTTTGGGCGTGACTAGCGCTCGGATGGGTAGCCGTTCGTGATTTTCACTTTATCGTGTTTTTTTCAGTAACTAAACATTTTTCTAAACTGCAGCTTTAATTTTATCCAGTAATTCACCTGATGATGAAATCAATGTGATTTCGAAACTTAGAAAGTGTTTTTTTACAATAAAATTAATCTTAATGGATGGAAGACTTTATGATGTTATTGAATTTTGGGTTATTATAGATTGTCATTTGTTAACAACAAATAACTGTTTAATTTGACATATTTGAGGATAATTCTTTATTTATGTGATTACTTGTTTAAAATGAAGAAGAAGAAGAAGAAGTCATATAAGGGAGTTGAAAAATTAAAAAATCTCATTAAAAAACTAGTTTAATGCAATTAAACTTGATTTTTTTAAAAACTTCTTTCAATTTATTGTGAAGACAGTAGAGGTCTTTATAAGGAACAATTGAATTCTAGGCATATATATTCCACCTATTTACTATAAATAAATAAATAAAATAAATTTTGCGCTAAAATAAATAGGTAGAATATATATAGTTTCCTGAAGCCACTTGATCTGTGAAATTGTTCAGCTCTCAAAAACAAGAAAATAATTTAAAACAGTCACTTGAATAAAGAATTATGAGAAGATGATCGATGATCGGTATAACCGGAAATGGTTGAGGAAACCTAAGCGTACAGTTTTCCCGTAGAATCGTCCCGTAGAGAGACGTAGAGAATTTGTATACAGCGAAGCTAACTAGTCTCAGGTTAGTCACAGTCAGTAGAAAAATACTCGTTACCCGGATAACCTTTGTAAACTGTATTATATTCACGTGCTTAGAGTGTCTAGGCTAGTACCAAATTCGAAAAATAGTCTAATCGACCTATCGTTTAAGTGTATCTAAGTAAACGAAGTTGTGCTACTTTTGTTTAAATATTTACCATAGAAAAATTAGATCCGAGGCGTCACTAGAGATGGTGTGATTAACAAGCGTCGCTGCCAGTTTCATGGCAACACGTCGATTACTGGCAACGTCGTCGAATTATTTCATTTCCATAGTACTTTATAGATTATAGAACAGTAGATTAGAAAAGTAGATAGTACGAGAGTGACTACCTCTTTCTCTTGAGTGTCGTGTGTGTTGTTTATTAACCATGTTTTAAATATTAACACCTGCTCCATACGAATAGTATTTTTGGAATTGGAATTTGGAATTTTTATTATAAAATAGTAACCCACGACATTGTCATCAGTTTATCATTAGATACTAGAGAACCATTTAGAATAGAAGGTAAAAATACAGGTTTTCACGTGTAGAATAGTCTTTACAATCTTGAGAAGATAAACTAATTAAGTCTGAGAGTGTGAAGTGTGTGTAGTATACGATTACGATTATTATTCTTTATTAGTCTCTAATTTAATCTTTAACTATCACCTCTTTCCTTTTGAGTGACTGTTCGATTTGTATATATATATATATTTTTTAATTTTATTATATACAAGACTAGTTCTTTTCTAATACTCTTGAATCATCCAATGTGTTGTTTGTCTATAATTCTAATAAGTGCATCTTCCACTTTGGTCCACGGATAACAGTGAACAAAATTCTTTAAACTGAAATTTTCTTGCATCCACAGAAATATTTTTTCCCCAAAAAATTCTGCATTTAAACATCTACAACTGATATGCGACCCTATTACTATTTTCAAGAATATTCTCGCGAGACTGCAGTTATTATTTTCACATTTTGATATTTATTTCGAAAATGGTTGAATCAACGTCGACAATCGAGGCGATGTCGATCGATAACCGCTGAATTCGAACATCACATTTATTTTGCGAGGATCGATAAAGCATTCATGTATAGGACAAATCCGCTTTGTCTGTTAAAAATAGTTTCAGTTTGCAGGAACCATCAGAAATGGTGACCTTGTCTAAAAATGAATTTCCAGTAGCATACGAAAAATCTCTAATCTTAAAAAAATTCATTTACAAAACCTAGTTAAAGTTCCTTTACCTCAATTTCTATGACTTCCATTCCATTTTTCGATATAAGAATATTCGCCTTAAATTTTTTGCCTCGAGGGATGAATGCGCGTCTTCGAAAGGAAGAAAAGGAGTCTCCAGGATTTCGCGCATATGCCACCCTTATATTCAGAGTCTCAATCGCGTTTACGTCAGCTGGAAGTTCACTTGAAATAGATGAACTCTTGGCCTACATCCTCCTTTTATATATATCCCTGGTTTGGTGGTGGTTCACCAAAATGAAAAAAAAACTTGTCCGTTTTACTATATACATATCCATGTAAGCGTTATAGAGCAAAAGTACGATTCGCTATTTTTGTGGGGTTGGTGGTGCAACCCTACTTATAGGAAAAGAAGGAATTGGTCTCCTTATGGATTATATTGATCAGAGCAACAAGTTTACGATATTCTGCTTTTTTATTCGAAAATTTAAGAGATATTTTGTGCCTCTAGAAATTGGATTTTCCCATTTCCTGGAGTGATATAACCCAATCGTGTCGAAAACAAATAGAGAAAGGAGAAAATTACTCCTGACAGATTTATCTCCAACTGTAGATCTCCAACTTCCGTTACGAACTGACCGCCCAAACTATTCAACTTCACGAAATCCAAAGTACAAATCACTTCCGTATTTATTATCCTGTTTCGTATTTTACTATCACAGCCTATTAAATCTAAGGTATGTTCCTGATGGACATTTAAAAATAAAGTAGATCAATTTATAATCATTTTTACTGTTATATTTTTTGGATGCATTTTTTTCCAGTTTTCATTTTCTACAAGAATTTCGAAAAAAGTATAAAATTAAAAGAACCACAAGTTGTTCTTTTTCGATTTACTTGGATGGAAAATTTTTTTGAGAAAAGTATTATACATAAAACGACTGATATTTAATTTTCAGCTTGGATACAATTGGCTCAGTTTTGATAAAATAAATAACAGGTTCAATTTTGTTTGTCAAATTCACCCTTTCAGAGTGATGTAACATTACCTCTGTGAATATCTAACCCGCATTGAATCCTGAACTTCCGCTCAAACCCCGTCGATAGAGACGGCCCACGCCATTAAGCGCCATGATACCCCCATACAAATCACGTCGATTCACAATTTATGGTCCGTTCACCCTGCGTTATCGCGTTATCAGCGCAGCATAGAGGTTTGGCTCGAGTTCCTTCATGAAAACCCGCCATTTCAGCAGTTATAGGGACACCACGACTCCCTCTCGTTTGATCCTGACAGCGATATTTATTTATCGAATTCAATTCACCATCGATGACCCGATATAACTCCCTTTTCATTATCTACATTACTTCCATTATTTTTCAAACTTTTTCTCAAATGTATCACTAGTCTAAGATATTTTGGGAACTTTAGTTGGGAAAAATTGGCAAAACGAAATTTAATCTTTTTTTTTACGAATGGCATTAGCAGGATGAAAAACCTCCCCTTTCCAATTCAGCCAATCTTTGTAAAATTTCGCTATTTATCCTAAAAAGCTGGATGACTAGTCACGATCTCTTTTTTTAATTTCTCTTTTTTATAATATGTCGAAAAATATTAGATTTAGAAGTTTGTCTAAAAATTTATTAAAAAATTTTAAAAAGTTGTTTAAAAAAGTTGTAGATCTCGAAAAAGTTACATTTTGTTCTTCTAAATCCAATATTTTTCAAAAGGGCATATGATACTTTACCATAAGAGCAACTTGGTTTCCCTAACTTTATTCTTGCAATAATATATATTTTTCGCTAAAACTAGGCCATTTACCTCCGTCTGTATACGAAACAGAGGTAAATGGCCTAGTTTTTGCCAAAAATATTTACTATTGCGGGTATAAAGTTGGGAAAACTAAATTTGCTCTCATGATAATTACCACATGTCATTAAAAATTGATAATTTAAAAAGAATGTTAATTAAATTTAATTAAAATCCAATTAATAACAAATTTTCCCGAAACAAAAAATAATAATTAAAAAACAAACAACACATTTTTAATTTAATTTTTAATAATAACTTAATACAAAATAATATTAAAGAAAACGTCCAAATATCAATGAGTAATTAAGATAAGCAACACATTGGTCGTAAATTGAACTTTTTTGTTATTTAATCGGTGCTATAGTTTTGATTAACGCGTGCGAGATAAGAGGGAAGTGTAACAATAACAAAATGCCTGCGTGCGAGAACAGTTGTGATCAGAGCTTTGTGTTTCAGTGGATCTTACCAATGGACAGCTCACCCCGAACAACAACACACCCTTGCTCACGCAAGCTCTTTCTGGTACGTTTATACTTTCATTCGCAAACATAAATGCTTTCTTCCGTTACCCTTTCACTTTCGAAAAATTCTGAAATGGTCGAGAGTTTCTATTTAAAATATTGAAATCTGAGGAGGAGGGGATGTGACAAAATATTTTCAAGTTTCAGATTCGCTTTTCTGACAAAAGATCCTATGAAATATTGAATTGAAAAGAAATCTATTGATTATCGACAGTAGTAAGTCAGTCCAGTTTCCAACTTCTTGAAATGAAAGAAGAACTTTTAAAAGAATTGATCCACACTTTGAAAGCTGCTGTAACAAGATCCTTGAAATTCAAAAGGTTTCCGCGACTTTAAGACAGAAGTTTACGATAACTTTGAAGGATTATGTGAAATGCATTAGAGTTCCTTGGAGAGAACGTATGTACGAGTTATGTTGAAGCTCCATACATTGAAGCGTGGCTGCCGGCAGCGAAATAGGAGAACGCCTTGTTCATTTTTTTTTTTTTTTTTTTTTTTTTTTTTTTCTCCATCCACATTCCCGATCCAGCCATAGCCCGTCCCTGCCGTCCGCAATCTCCTCTCAAATAAATCAAACTTTGAATCGCGCTAGCCCCCTTTCCGTTTACCTCGATGCACCCCCTCTGGCACTAGTAGAAAACTTTGTAACTGGCCGGCATTGTCAAGAGTTTAAAAGCTGAATGGGTTTTTAGATTGTATGACGCCCGAACGTTCGGTTTGTCATCGGACCGCCTTTATATCTAACGCCATTTCCTGTCAGCCCGCAAGTTTAAAATTTTTCCTCCACTTCCTCTTCCTGTATCGCCGATAAATCCCGGGAAGCTTCTTTGCGATGTTATATGCATTTACTTAGTTCATCAGACTTCTTAAATTTGCTTTTTGGTACTTTTCTTACACCTGGATTAAGAAAAAAGATTAGGGAATATTATAGATATAGATATAGACATATATTTTTCTAGAAACAAAAAAATAATAGGTGTTCAAAGGTGGTTTTTAAAAGTTGGAATTTAAAGACCAAATACATCGACCATTTCACGAAAAAAATCGTCGGCAAACTGAAATTTGTCAAGTTTTTCTCTTCTTGCGAGTTTACTTAGTCCTAACACATGAATGTATTTATCTCCTTGTGCGCTTTATTCTCTAAAATTTTTGCGCAACATTTATGTTTCTTCGCTTTTTCATCATCGCTTCAATTTCAGTGTACAAAATGGTTTTTTATCGCTTGGCATGGTTTTCAATATAACTTCACTAATAAATTTAATATATATATCTCGAGGTAACAATTTTAAGAAGAGTCTGTTGTTATAGTTATAACTATAATATACAAAATTAACTTTAAATGATTATTTCTAATAATAATCAATGGTATTGTTATCTCGAGAAGTTTTAATTGGGCATTATTATCGATGGTGTGATTGCGTTGCTTGTCCCGTCTTGTAAAAAAACCATGTACATTATTATTGTTGTCGATGTAACTTTTCATGTCCGACATTCTTTACCCTCTGTCTCGTAGTAAATCTCTTTCCCTTAATTTACGGGATCTCCATAAAAACGAGTTTTTTTTTCTCCAGCAATTATAAGTCATCTAAATCCATCATGTTGTGAATATTCAGCTTTCGATGTTTACTTCTGTGATTAAAAATAAACAAATCCTTCCATATCACAAATCCTCTTTTTTTTTAATTTGTATGGTTCTATTAGTTCTCTCTTTATTCCAATCTAACAAATTATAAAACCCTTTGAACACGTATTAGTCCCTTGGGCCGTAAATAAGAATTTCGGAGAAGAGAGAATAAAGTTAAAAGAAAATAATTATAGAAACGAAAGAAAGTAGATAGAAATCGATGTGAAAATGAAAAATGACGGGGGTTCGTTGCAGTGATGAACAACTATCAAGCGGCAGCACAAGCAGGATTCCCACCAGCGTCGCCACATGGAGCTGGCGGTCACGGAGGGCCTCAAGGCCGCTCGTTTCCTGCAGCCAACTCGCCAGGGCCCATCGATATGTACAGTTCGAGTGCTGCAGCCGCAGCAGCAGCCGCAGCCGCCGATTCTGCAGTAGCCAGCTATGTCCAGGCCGCAGCTAGTCCGCAGCCCCCCACCACCGCGTTTCCCGCGATCGCAGTTTCCCGCGCCCC
Source organism: Synergus gifuensis (assembly GCA_904066015.1). Taxonomy (NCBI): domain Eukaryota; kingdom Metazoa; phylum Arthropoda; class Insecta; order Hymenoptera; family Cynipidae; genus Synergus; species Synergus gifuensis. Next base: position 363,462 of record CAJFCO010000115.1, on the reverse strand, counting down.
GCTCAACTATAATCCCGTAAGTTTAATCCCTGGAAATTTACGGGGAACCGGAAATTATGTCCTAAGGCTTGGAGGAGGGCCTTGTTTCCCTATGTAAGATTTCGGAATTTGCAGATGATCTCCATCCAAGACTCTTTAAAAAAATTTTAATTGGTGGTCTTTTTGGATTTAAGTTTTTAATTTAAAGGAAAAGTGTAAGGTCTACTAGAAATTTGGTAGGTTTTTCAAAATTAGATCAAACAAATAAGATTTCTTAAAACACATGCATAGTTTCAACTTTTTTCTTGTCTATGAAGCAGGGCTCAAGTTCTACTGTTCACCCCCTAAAAATGATTTTTTAGTCCCTATGAAGTAAAAAGTAATTTTTACTCCCTAGAAACTTTTTCTACTACTGTACATTTTCAATATAGCTTGTACAGAAAATATACACTTCAAAAAAGTCCCGCTTTTACCCCTTGGTACATAATTTATTATAATAGATCTTATACAAATTTATGTTATAAAATAGTGTCATAAATTGATGCTATGAATAGCAAATAATTTAAGATTTTGCAAAGAAGAAAAAATCAACTCAAACATTCTCAATTCAAATCTTTTTATACACTGAGAAAACTGTTGATTCGGACAACAAAACTTTTTGTTGCTATAGAGGCAACAAAAATTGTTTGGTTGTGCCAACCAAATCTTGGTTCTTTCAACAAACCTTTTGTTGAACCAAGACAATTCATTCAAACCAACAAAATCTCAGTTTTGGTTGAATTAACAAAACTTTGGTTGGTTCAACAAAAATTCGGTTGGCACAACCAACAATTTTTGTTGCTTGTATAGCAAGAAAAAGTTTTGTTGTCCGAACCAAACATTTTTCTCAGTGTACCCCTAATCATATGTATTTTCTAATCTCTTTCGAAATTGTTAGATCCTCTTGAATTCGTTTCAATTATCTTGATTCTTTTGAATTCATCGATCGTTAATTACAAAAATTAAATCACTTTTTGAGTAGTCGCTTGGCGTGAGAAGTAACCCAGTGGACAAAAAATTTAAAGAAGTTTTTATAACGTCCTAAAAACGTCCTAAAAACGTCCTAAAACGTCCTATGTCAGGCCAAAAAACGTCCAATGTTCCAAATATGTCCTAAATACGTCTTTGGAACATTAGACGTTTTTTGGCCTGACATAGGACGTTTTTAGAACGTTTTTAGGACGTTCTAAAAACTTCTTTAAATTTTTTGCCCAATGGGAATTTCTGCAATGTAAGCAAGTTTCTATATTTGATGCAGGAAATTATTTCTCTAAATTTTTAAATGTGAGGTGAGTTTTGGAAGGAGATCCTTTTCAGCTTGAGATCAATATGATATTTTGACCTGATCTCTGTGTCTTGTTCTCGAGGCTAACTTTACTAACAGCACTCAGCTTACCACTTAATATCATGCCTGATTCCGCGCCTAGGAATTTCTGGTACTCCGTACGTGAACAGGTGTCAAGTGGAGACTTGTGACAAGTAAGTTACAAGACTTGAGTGCGATTCAGAAACTCTGCTCTAGTCATGAAAATGTTTTATGAGATCTACTTCATACAAAATGGAAATCAGAAATCTGTCTCATATCTAGAAATAGAACAAAGGTCATTTAACTAAAAATAAAGAAGTGGATAAAATAGATAAATCCTTGAAATTAGCTCTCTTTTCTTTTATGATTCGTTTCTTGAGGGATTTAAAGATTTCAATTTAATGATGAAGTCGATAATTTAGATTTGAATTTTACGATTGGACTTGTAGAATTTCATCAGAATATTATTTTCATAAACTTGTCTCCACTTACACGAGTGATCGTAAAAATAATATAAGAATCGAGGGCCAAGTACCGCAATTGCACCTGGTCATCGTAGAAATTTTCAAAGCATAAAATGTGAAATGGAAATTTCGAATTGAATTAATCAGTTTAGTGATAGGATTCTTACGTCCTGTTTCAGGGTCCATTGATACCAGCGGCATTCACTAATGGCTACCATTGAGCCTTGCTACGACCTAACAACAGGTAAATATTGCTTCATATAATTCCTAGATTACAAAAGCTTTTTTCTTCTTTAATTAAGTCATATTTTTTACTCTTTGAACCATAATTAATATAAATAATTCTTTCTAGTATTGTATAAACTTTAATTAACTCTTTAGAATAATAAAGATATATTTTTAATTGTAATCTGTCAACTGGAACTGGCATCTCTGCGAATTTAAATTTTGATTTTTAGATATGTACATATTAATGAATTGTTGGTAAAAAAAATGAAAAATAGGCCGGATTTAATCCTCCGTTTACAGACTTCTGTTTCCCTCCTTTCATTTACAGACAGGATCTTTTAAATCCTTTTCAGTTTTTGAACTGTTTCTGGCTTCCAAAATAACTGGTAAAATCAGGAATACTGACATCTACTACATGATGCCAGAACAAGAACAATTGTTCTTAGTATCAATTGTTAAAAACTTCTCAAAATATAAATTTAAAAAAATATATACTCATTGGGGGCGATTTAAAAAAATTGCAGCGTCACTCACAGAATCTGACTACTATTACTACCTAGATTTTTAGAGGGTGAAACCGAACTTCCATCGTTTCCCATTATAGACGAGACATTCCAGTTTGGAAAATTGTTTGTGCTTTAAAATCCCCTGGCTATAAACGGAAGGTAACCAATTGAGTATTGAGAACAAAGTAAAAAAAGAAAAAAAGTGAAATAAAATTATATTTTAAATGTTTTCTGTTTAGGATGGACGAGAGGGTAGAGCGCAGAATGGTCGACTGACGGCACAACGGGTGACACTAGAAGGCTTGAAAAATGTGGAAAGAAGTGGTCAGGCAGAGCTCGAACATAAGGCAGAAGAGGTACTACGACGTGGGCAATCGTTTCCGGTGAAAAAACTTCATGTTCCGGAAGTGACCGCCGGCGATTGAGCGTGGTCATACGTATAAGGGTGTCGATGAGAGGAAACGGAGCCACTAGCGTCGCAGGGATTCCAATCAGAACGTGACTCTCGTCACGCGAAAAGTGAGCAAAAGTAACCAGCAAGACACGTCGAAGGAAAGAAATCCACTAAAACGAAGACAGCATCAAGAGAGAGTCACCAGTGAGAGAAATATTAGACAACCCGACCTCTTTATAGTCGAGCCACAGCCGAACCTACAATTTGGTGCCAGCCCGTTCTCCGACATTAATAAATAATAATATAATAATGAATTAAATTAATAATTATTATTAATTGCTAAATAAATAAGCGGTTAAGTATATAAAAATATATATATATAAATAATAAATGATTGATAATTATTAGATAACGTATGATCTTAGCGTTTAAGCGAAAGGCAGAATACCAATTCAAGTACGAACAATTATATGATGATGATGGTGGTGATGATGATGATGATGGTAATTAATTATAATTAATCACTACGGCACGCTCACACGCTAATAGGACGCGTTTGCGCCCGGGAAGGCGATGGCGTTGTTCTTTTTCATCCCCTGGATAAAAAATGGCAACATTCGATGAATCGCTCTTTCCCCGGTTCTGCGACACATGAAAGGAAGTTACATTCGTACACGTTACATGTTTGGTGTGACGCTATTTATATTACTCATCACCGAAAATGATAACAGATCGAAAATCACCGAGCGTCAAGTCAACGCGAGATTCTTCAATCGGCCAAAACCTCTTATACAAATTATTCTTTTCAGCCTTCTTGGGCAAATTTCGACTTTGGGAAAGTCACCTCGCGAGATTTGACGACGGTTCTTCGAGTTAAGTGGCAAAATAATGGCTGTTGAATCGGCGCGTATAGTTACCTATTGATTACTCGAATTAACCCCATACATATTACGCAGGTAAATTACTATTCTATTTGATCTTGAGGCTCCTTCTAGGGTGATTTCGTGACACTTTTTTTTTCTTCCTTATCAGTATTGCCTCAACCTAAACGAAGCCTCAAGACTATAATTTCCGACGACTGCGATCTCATGCGCTTCTTGCTTTACAGTCTTATCAAATTTCAAAACTGGTCTCATTCATTTGGAACTGTTGAGAAAAACCGAAAGAAATATCTCTTCAAAATTTGTGGAAGCGTGTGTGAACACTCTCGTGTAGCCAAATCCACTTTTAGGGAAAAACGGGAACAGCTTACTAAATTACTATCTAAACCAGCTGAGTTGAATTCTCAACATCTCAAATCTTTTTCTACAGAACTGAGCTCTCTTGGTTTTCCCTGCCGTGGAAACCGAAACTTACTTCGTACGATTAAACTACACACATTCACACAAGCATGAAAAATACACTCACTGTTATACGACTTATCGTTTAATGTTTTCAAAGACACAAAAATCGTTCTCGTCCGAATGTAAAGAGTGTTTTAGTCAAGCGGAAAAAGTTAGTTCACTCGGCAGTTACGTATTGTATGTATAAAAGGAAAAATAAACTTGAAGGGAAAATCTTAAATTGTTGGCCAAGATTAGGTTCAACGCTACGCACAAAAACGGCATCGAAAAAATCGGAATACCACGTATCTAATCTAATGTTTTGTCCCATTGCCCAGTTTTTATTGTATAATTTCATTTTTAACTTGGAAATTCATAATTTGAGAAATTTTGAATTTTCAAGATATTTCTAAGAATGTAATCATCTGGACAAAATATTGTGAATCTGTTTCAATTAGATTAGGTTCATTGTACATTATCAGGAACGTTTGAGATCGTTAATCTTTGAGATTATCCGATGACGTAGTTTTGTTGATTCGATATTTATTGTCATTATTAATAATCTTGAAATCTAATTACTATTCTTACTACTATTCTTGAAATTATTGATATTATTAAATTTGCAAAAGAGATTAATAATTGCGGTTATTTGTATTATAAGTAATAAATATACGTACAAGATTTATAGTGCGATTATATTATATTCAATGACAGGGTAAAAAAAATTCTCGTTGAGAATCGCCGATTTTTTTTTCTGCTTTTGAGCAACACTCACACTAAGTCAATTCTTACAATATTTGAAGAGGAATACAAAAATATAAATATTAGTAAATTACGGCAAACCTGGGTTGGTGGATCAAAAAAGCGTGTCGCTTTTGGGCTCAAGATTGGTGCTCTTTTCGCAGAAATAAGAATCGGTGGTGTCTCGATTTTAAGAGTAATGATTATGCAAATATCTATTGTATTGGACCAAACGTGGTATCCAAAAATTAGTGAAATTTAAATGCCAGAGAACAAATGACGTAAAAAAGAGTTTATGTAAAGAAGAGATCATGTTAAGAAAAAGGAAATGATTCAGGAAAAGAGAAATTTCGCACGAGAATCGATCGAGCACATTCAACCACAGGATATAATCTATATAAATAGTACTCGTAAGAAAATAAGACGAGATTCAAACTACATAAATGTATTCCTTTAAAAAAAGCAAAACGAGGATATAACACCAGCTCAAAAGAACCTAATAATAATGGAATTTGACCGATGTACTCAGATAAGAAAAGCTTGGAAAAGAAAGCAGGATGTATGACCCAAGTATTATTAACCAACTTTTTTTACATCTAGAGAGGGCTGATACTCGCATATTATAGATATATTTCTGTCAGCTCGAAGGCAAAGGGAATGACAATGTTTGATTTAAGTACAAAAATTCCTCTGCCTCGCGAAAAAAATACTTCCTTTCGCACGGCGTGTTTTTGAAATCTTTTCTGAGTGGAGCGGAATTTTAGTCGCTCGTCGAAAAAGCTCTGAACGAAGGATAACAATATTTGATATATGTACAGAATCACAGCGGGGATTACGATCAATTATTAATGGATGCAATGGAGGTGAAAATGCAGGACAGTGAAGATAGCGAGATGAAAAAAAAAGCAGGAAGATAAGCAGCAAATAAGAGTGCAGTCCACACGTTTATATAAATATATATATAAAATATAAATAAATATGAATATTGAAATATTACATCTATATCTGGCAGAAAAAGAAAAATATATGATTAACGTGTAAGCGAAATAACGATTATGGAGATGAAGAGATACTGATAAATTGTTTTATGCATTTGTATATAATTATTGATGTTTTAAAGCTAATATACTATTGTACTGTAATTTGATCACCGGTCAGAAAACGCGTGGGGATCGCGAGGGTGGAGCTCGTTTTGTGTTGCAGGCAGGTCCATTTCGCTGTGTTTTTTTACGAAAAAAAATTATTAAAGGGATTATAGAACAAAGACGGCATCGGCCGCTCACTTTCGAGTTCCACCCCTTCGCGCGTTGATATATATATACATACACAATATATATATAATGACAGTATATATATAAATATATACATAAAAAGGAGGAAAGCCCGACATATAACTATATATAAATATTATAAATAAATAAATAAATATATATATATATATATTATAAATAATGACGATAAAGAAAAAATATCTGCGAGAAAAAAAGACCGTGCGAGGGAGGGATGCAGAGATTTCACAAAAGAATTAATTGATTCTATTAATTAATTAATAAGTAACTTATTAGCGATTATCATTCCGAGGCGAGTTGTTGATTAGTCGGGGAATGAAGGTTTCGTCAAGAGAGTTTACTCCCTTTTTATTTTCATGACAACACATCGATTATTGTTTAGATCTGTTTGTAATAAAAAATTGATGCGGAAATAATTTAATCAAAATTTTATTTTATTTTATTTTTTTTTTGTGAATCGATATTCAATATATGCAATTTTGCTAAAAGCGGATGCACAATTACTCTCATACACGTGTACATTCACATTCATTCAGATAAGCAGGAAAAATTTTTTCGAAAGAATTTCATACTTTTGCATTCAGTTGAAAAAAATCCAGAAGTCAATTTTTAATCAAGTGGGAATCAAAGAAGATGCTGATAAAGATTCTGCAGTAATTTTTCGGAGATCAGTTAGACAAATTCTGTAAAAAGTTCATGAGCCTAATTTTCTCTCTAAGGTTCATTTGGAGTAGGAAAGACCTAATAGAGAATAGCAAAAACCCATCAAGTATTATTCTCTTCGAATTAAGATTATCATCTTGAATTTAGGATTATCTTGAATCAATGTAAAATGGGAACCTAGACGAGGAGATATGATATTTTTAAGTATCTTGCGATAATCGATGTTAGTTGAAAGTCTGTGTTAAGTTAATCTAAAACAATCGATCAACTTTTATAAATGCCAAATAATTAATGCTTTGCCAAGTTTTTACATTTTGAACTACAGATTCAGTGTGTACTTTAACCTCGACTTGATTCCAACGATTCACTCGTGTCAATCGCTCTCATTACGTGTTATACGATATTTCCTTCTATCGAGTCTGTTGTTAGAAAGTCTAGTTTAGCGATCTTTGTCAGCGAGCGTTATTCTTTTGTTTTCGTCGGTCGATTTTGGATCTCGTCAAAAGCTTCTTGCTTTTTTTTTTTAAAAAAAAAGCGCTTTTTATCCCGACGTGAGCCAAAGTGACAACGAAATAAAGGATTTAAAGACCGAGCACGAAGAACAAGAGAAAGGACGACTTAGGTAGATAGATAATTTTTTGAGAATTTTTCGAGCGCGTTTTACTTTTTGTACAACAGAAAAACGCGCCGAATACGCTTCTGCGACGAATGCGATCGTATAATATCTGATCCAATTTTTATCTCTGAGTGAAGAAAAAAAAAAAAAACAATTTTTTATTGGACTTGTTGCAATTTTTTTCTGGGCTAGGAGTTTCAAATTGGAAATCAGATTCCCTGTGTTTTCTTTTTTGTTTTTATGTTTGTTGAGTTATTATTATTATTATTATTATTATTATTATTATTATTATTACTATTATTATTATTATTATTATTATTATTATTATTATTATTATTATTATTATTATTATTATTATTACTGTATTGTAATTCTTACTATAATTATTATCATAATTACTATAATTACTACTATATTAAACTTGTCATTATGCTGTTATTGTTCGGTCAATCGTAAAGATTAAGGTTTATTGTTTGTTCACTCACAGTAAGAGTATCGCTCACGTTTATCGAACCGCGACTGCAAGCCTCTTTAATCCACGATACTTAAAGCGGGGAGTCTTCACAAACCTCGAAAAATATCACTTAATATCAGATATCAGAATATATGTAGTCTCTTTAAAGTTAGACAACTCCTCAAAAAATTATCCTAGAATTATTTTAGATAAACATTTGAAAAACTTTTAAAATTTGAAAGATTTCTACAAGAATTAAATTAATTTTCAAACGATTTTAAAATTGTTTTAAAATATTCAGTTTTAAAATAAGCTGCAGAAAATTCAGAAAGAGTTGTTTAACTTAAAATGGGAGTATTTATTTAATAGCTTCTCTGCACTTCGCTGCTTTAAGTTTCGTGACGTAAAGAAGCACTTTTTGGCTTCGACTTTTCCTCTCTCTCGCTTTCTTCTCTCTCCCTCTTTCTCTCAGACTAACAGTTTCTATCTCTCTTTCTCTGTCATTCTCTCGCGATTTAAGAGTAAAATCGCGAATTTACCACGAAGACAAAATTCGATTTGAGCACACTGGTTCGAAATTCGAATAGAGCATTATTTTATACTCATTTTGAGCTTGCGTTGAAGTGATTTTGAACTTCAGTCAAAATGTAGAACAAGGTCGCTGGATTGGCTAAAAAAAGACTCAAAAAAGAGCTTAATTGCGGTATCGCGAAACGTGAGTTCATATAAGTATGTCGATACACATAAATAGCCATAGCGTCATACCGTATGTATATATTTACACAACAAAATATATATGCACACACATTACAATATATAAGCATACAATGATGTATTCGCGCGTTAATTATTCCTAAGGAACCTTTACTTTAATCGTTTCTTCATCGATTAACGCGAACCGAACAATGTCGTTAAGATCGTTACACTCTGTGAAGCACTTAATAGTTAAGAAAAAAAATTATTAACCGGCTTGCTTAAAAAATTGCTCTACTATGATAATATATTAATTTGCGAATGCGATTTTTTATATTTGAAAATTGTCCTCTGATTCTGTGGAGAAGAGTTAAATTAGCAGTTAAATAAATTTCAAAATGGTTATTAAAATTGTATTAATATTTTTTAAATGTTCCCTGAATATTTCTTTCATTCAATTGAAATTCGTTTCTGCATAATTAGGATTTTTGTTCTGGATAGAGGCGAGCTAGGAAAAATTTTTCATTTAACTAATTGTAAATCAAAGCAATGTGTTAATTATGTCTAATAATAATTTATATACTTAGGAACTCCAATTTCTGATTTGCACGAGAATTTTTGTTGCCTGGTGTCCTTAGTTCTTCAATCTCCTTGCTCAAAAGCAAAAGCCCTAGAGGCCAGTGAAATTCAATAGTCAATTAATAGTCAAGGCTTAGAATGTATCGTATCATTCGCTCAAATTCAATATTCTACCTTTGTAAAATACCAAGGGGTTTGAGAATTGATCGAAACTTTCTTCAAGGTGCGTTAAGGAGAAACTCTTGAGCGAGGACACGTTTCAAGGACGTCTAATATTGTGCGTAATGTTTATTTCATTTAGAGTTTTACATATCAAGACGATCTGTGAGATCTAAAACTTTCGTATACGTGTTAACTTAGGCAGACTGGGTCCGATTTCTGTTCCTTTTCTCTAGTTACTTTGTAAAATGGAGTCGAAATTATTCTTGAGCAGGGCACAAATTGTCGAAATGAGCGTCGTTAAAAATTCGACATTTGTACTTTCTTAATTTTCGAATTAAAAGAATAGCCTTTTGAATTAATATATTTTAAAGATAAATAATTACTTTAAAATTTGTAGTCTTTAGTTTATTAATTTATTAAATACTGAAGTATTTGGTTCAAAAAACATATTTTTTTGAAATCAATTAAGTTTATAAAAATATGTATTCTAAAAAAATGTATAATTTTTGAAGATCTATACATTTTCTTTAGAACATTTTTTCCTAAAACAAATACGTATTTTTCGAGATATTACAAAAAAAACTTCTTTATATTTTGTAAAGTTCTTTTTTTGAGTGTAGGATGCTCGTTCAACAATTTAGGTCCAAAGTTGAAGCAAACAATGTGAAAAAACAAAAAAGCGTATGTGTGACCTTCGAGAAACTCCTTATTTTTTATTACATAAAAATCGTAAGGGTGAAGAATTTCCACTTGAGTGTAACGCGGAAAGGAAAGAATCCGGCGCGACGACAAAGTGAACGACGTTGTAGCAAGGGTCGAGTGTAATAATGGATGTAAAAGAAAGGGTAGAACCGTTTCGAGGGTGCAATGTATGAATTATCTGTAAAGCGAAAGTCTCACAAGTTTCAATCACTGATGTCGACCTCCCTTTAAAGTTGAATGAAAATGTTTTCCCAGGAACAAGAAATTGTTCGTGGAATTACAGGAAAGGAAAATTAAGATGGAGAAAGATTGTAAAAGTTAAAAAGAAACGAGAGAAAGAATGATATAAAAGAGGGAAGCCAAAAAGTTAGGTAAAAAGAGGAAAGAAATGTATGAAACCAAGAAACGAATCTTAAAATATTACAAGCAATAAATAAGCCATTCTTAATTCCATTACTTATTAAGTGATGCTTACACAAGATTCATTGAAGTGAAGAAAGAAAAAAAATCATAAAAAATACCAATTTTACATCTTCTTACTAATCGTAAAGATACAATACGTATAGTGACATATTAAATTTATCCGATTATGTAATGATTAATGGAAATATACAAAAAAAAAAAGGTAACAAACAAGCAAGCAGAAGGTATAATCTAAGTACGTAAAGTTTCAATTTTACACTACTGATAATAATGACATAACGATAAGAGTATATAAGATACATGATGATTTATAATAATTATTGTACAGCGTATTTATGAAGGCCTGCTTTTTACAAGACGAGAGTCGAGCGTCGAGAAAGAATTTGAAGCTGAGAAGGCGAAGAATCTCGAAATAAAAAAACCTTTTGATAATTCGAATATATCATAATTTCTCAGACAACGATCACATCGCAGCCAATCGAATTTCGAAGGAATTTTTAAAACTTATCTAATAATCGCGCTGATAAGCATAATAATATAAACGAAGTATGACTCTGAGAATTATTGGAATAATTATTACTTTAATTAATTAATTTACTTTAATTATCCATAATAATGGAAATAATTAGTAATAATTGTTCCTATAATCATAATTATTATTATTATAAGGATACTTTTTACTAGAGGATGTTTGAACTTTCTCGACGCACGACCCATTCGCAAAAGTCACTGGTCATGCTACGATGGATGTTTTGTAAGAGAATGAAAAATTATCGGTTCTGCAATTCGATTGCGGAGAATCGTTTCGGCTTCCGATTGCCCGGAAACGCTTTCTGCAATTCGAAAGACGGTTAAAATCAAGTTAATGTCCGTAAAAACAAAGTCAAGGGTGTTGCAGCTTAAAATAGTTTAAAAAATTGAGCGAAAAGGAATGAGAGGAAGAGAGAGAGAGAAAGAGAGAAAGAGAGAGAGAGAAATTTGAGAGTATGAGAAAGCCCCGAAAAAATAGAATTACCGCTGTAGCAGTTGATGAAAAGGGCCGATAATTTAATTAATTGTGTATGTATACAGACGAAAAATAAATAAAACATTGCGATTACAATTATTATACTAATATACAAAAGTAACAATATTGTACCCCTCTGTACATATAAATATATGATAACAACAATAATTACTATATGATTTATTATATATATAAATATATATATAAAAATATATATACATATAAAATATATATCTAATGAATACATATTATTATGTTCATTATTGTTTTGATTAATGATTATTGATGATGCTGATGCAGACGATGATGGTAAATATTATTATTATTACGATAATATTATTAACATTTAAGAAAAGGTTCACAACGTGCCGTGTGTATGTGGGAATAAAATATATAATATAATGGACATTGTTCAATTCAATCTGAAAGTCTTCATTATTATTTTCTTGTTCCAAAACCTTATTCCTATTTCCTTAAGGGTGTTGGAGCCAAGTTCTAATCTAAAAATTCGATTTCTTCATTTTACTCAACAAATATTAAATTTGGAATTTTTTCCCTTTTTGTAGAATTAATCAATTTTTAACTAGAATTATGCGTACAGAGCGAGAAAATGTCTAATTCAAATATTTTTTATGTAAAATGAAAATATTCAATTTTGAAGTTAGATTTTGAATTCTTCATTTTTATGCAAAAAGTATTGAATAAATTAAATATTTTTTCGCTCTGTATGCAGTCTTACATTTGGAAAAATATTAGCGCTACAGAGCGAAAAAGTTGAGTAAAATGGAGAATGGAATTTTGAGCTTAACACTTGGGGTCCAACACCCTTAAAGATTTATCTAATATTCATTAGATTAGAATTTTTTTTAGTGTAAACCAAACGTGAAGATCTGAAGTGATTTCAAAAGATTTCAAAACACTAAACATTTTTAATTCATTTGATTAGTAAAATTATTAATTAATATTAACCAACTGTATAAATTATAATTTCTTATTCAATCATAATCCAAATATACAAGAAAATGCTAAAGGCTGTATTAAAAAAAAATGAATTTACAAATTTAAGTAAGGATTATTTTATATTCATAAATTATTTATATTTTATAGCACAATCAAAATACATACTCCCTTTTCCACAGAGAGGACATTATCAATAGAGATAAATAATTAAAGAAATATCTGCATTATCGTGCTCCGATAAATTAAAAAGACTTTTGATCAAAAGTTTGCAAGTTGAAAGACTAAAATATTATTAATTAAAAAATTAAACGTCACAAAAATGAATAGCGCCAAAATTCAAATATGTATTTTTTTTATAATATTGTTAGCAGTGGATTAATCGAAAGTCGATAATATCGATTCCACTTTGTCCTTGACAATGGCGTCACCAATAGTCATGTCGGCTTTCGGGTGTTGTAGTCTTGTATTTCTGCCTGTCAAAAACTTTACGAGTCCTACATTTTTATGAATAGAAATTAGTTTTCTCACCCAACTGTGTTAAATATTTTAATAAAATGGGAATATTTTTCTCCAAGAAGAAACACGCGAGTCGTGTCACTGACCAGGATAAAGCAGTATTAGTAAGTTTTACATTCTTTTATTCCTAACCACAAATGCGTTGTCATTATCGTCATTATTATTATTATATGTTTTTAACAAATAAACCTCTTACAGCAATTAAAACAAACACGGGACAAGATTAAAGTTTATCAAAAGCGTATTGAACAAAGTATCGAAAAGGAGAGACTAATAGCAAAGAAATTAATAGAAAAAGGACAGAAAGAGTAAGTACTGAACTTTTAACCTATATTGTTATTTTTCAAATTTTCATTCTTCAAGTAACAACCCGTCACTAGCTTTTTTCTTTTATTTAAATTACAATTTCAATTTTTGAGAATGTTTTTTCTCTTTCCTGTATAATTTTTTTAAAAACCAAGGAACTGTTTATCTCATTAAAAAAAATATTTAAAAAGAACGAAAACTTGGCAACCCTTTATTAATTTTGAACTTTAAAATTTGCCAATGAATTTCGAAATTTCTTTCATCACCATAATCTAAAAAGAAAGTCTTCAGAATTTAAATAACAATAGTAATTAGTATTGTATAATTCACATTATAAACGCTTGAAAGGCAATCACTATATAGCCGAGAATTTTTTCAAATATATTATTTAAACTGATTTTTTTTATAATAGAAGAAATTGAAATGGATCACGTGTATAAAAATTAATTTTATATAAATGAATTTATAAAAATCTGACCTTTTTCTTAACAGTCGAGCGTTGCTTTTACTCCGTAAGAAGAAGTTTCAAGAGCAAATTCTCTCCAAGACTGATAGTCAACTGGATAATTTGGAACACATGGTGCATGATTTGGAGTTCGCTCAAGTAGAAATAAAGGTCATCGATGGACTGAAACTAGGAAATACAGCGCTCAAGAAATTGCAGGAAGTCCTGTCTATTGATGAGATTGAAAAGGTTATGGACGAGACGAGAGAGGGAGTCGAAAAACAAAACGAGATCAATGAGATTCTCATGGGTACACTAACTGATGAAGATGAAGCAGATGCTGAGGCTGAGCTCGACGAATTATTGGCGTTGGATGCAAAAGAAGCAATTCCAGAGGTTCCAGCGAATGTGGATGTGGAATTGCCAGATGTACCTGAAGATTTGCCAGTGAAAGAAAAAGGTATTTTAAAAATCCTTACTTAAAAAAAAGAGTTTAAATCAATTAATTATAGAAAAAGTACTTTTATTAATCGCTCCATATTTATTTTAGACACTGCCACAAAAAGGAAAGAAAACAAAATCGTTGAACCAGTTGCTCTTGAGGCGTAAATGTCTTGAAATCAATCTTCATAGTTTTTATAAAAATATGTACAGTTTACAGTAACCTTCACCGTGTCTGAGTTTATAAATGTTTTCAGAAGAACTTGTAAATTTTGTATTCAAATAGATGTTACATACGAGACTTTAAAACTAAGTAGAAAATAAGGTCCAAATAGAGTATATGAATGTGAACGTGAATGAGAACCAAAGTGCAATGTGTTGAGAAACTTGACTATCAAACTGTTTGTGATGTAGATTAAAATGACAACTTTCATTGCTGCAGAGAAGGAATTATCGAATGTGTATAAATTGTATACAGAAATTCGTTATAGATTTTTAGAATTTAAGAAGTAAAACTTTTTCACGTGTCAGTAACAATAAATATTTGTTAGATTGCAAATACATCTTTTTGTTTTCACGGAGATTAATTTTTATTAATTTGAACTTGTTAATTTCTTAAACGATCAATCGTTATTAGAATATTCTGTAGAGTAGAGTGAAGTATGAAGCCCATAAGCTAAAAATGTTTAAAATTTTTATAATAGTATATTGTGTCACGACTCAGAAAACCACATCTTTGACGTAAAAATGTCTTTGCTTTTACGGCCGTGGCCGATAAAATCCCCCTCTCGAGAAACGAATACTTTGCGTCCCACGAACACGTACGGAATGATACGAAAACCGTCAGGTTTTGCATAAAGTTATTTCCATACCTAATTATAATTTTCTATTTAAAATACACTTCAAGCAACTCTTTTTACTTATTTAATATTTAAACTCAATAAATAAATAGAATTTCGAACATTATTGATCAATACCTGTTTTGAACTTTCGCGCCTTTCGTACGTGTTCGTAATAGTTCGTAACCAGATATTTGATTTGGTATTCGTAGATATTTACTTGCATTTACTGCACGTTGAATAGAACTTTCAGTAGTATTATAGATTCGGTCAGATTCGGTGTAAAGCGCCAAGGTAGTGAATGGTAGTGAAAAATATATAAGTATATACATATACATATAGATGAGGGGCTATAAATGATTTTGCGACGTACTTTGCTTTGATTGATAAAAAAAAAACATTTATTTAGTGCTGATTATGTCTCGAGTAAGTTTTTATTGTTTCATTATATTCTTAAGACTTATATTATAGACCTTTTATACTATAATAATGTTCATATTCTTGAAATGAACCTGTTGAAAATAGTGTCAGTTTGACACTAATAAGGACTTATGATAATGTGATAAAGATAATGATAATGATAATAATAATAATAATAATAACATGATAACATGATAATATGAGCTCTACACTAAAAAATATGGACATTGAAATCATATTTCAATTATAATTTGAAGGACATTTCATTCATATGCCGGCCGTCATACCCGCCCACTCTCCCCTACTAGAACTATATGTACGCACATACCTACATCCTCTTTTTTCCATTTTAAAAAGAATATGTTACGTCAATTTTTTTAAAGAGTATTTAAAGATACTTGTTGATGCTAAAAATAACCCAAATTTTATTTGACCACCTTATCAAAAAGTTTTTTTCCTGTAATAAATAAACTGACGTGATTTTCAGCGCTGTCCATCGATTGCCAATGAGTGGAAGAGGCAGAAATAAAAAGTATGTAGTTGAAAAATAAGAGATATAGAATGAGATTTCTGAGTGATCTTATCTGATGTGAAGTGATTTTTTTTGTAGTAAAAAATGATATACTATGAAAGTGGAAGACAGTGAGATTCAGAATTATAAACCAGAAATGGATACATATGGGAAAAATAATTTGTGGTTTGTGGATCAGAAAATAATGAACGTGCAAAAAAATAGTGCGATAGACAACATAAATGGAATTTTAAAATCAGAAATGTCTATTGAGAAGAAAGAGATGCAGGTGAAACGTGAAGAGGAGTTTGTGGTGAAATACCAAGGCAAAGAATATGAGATAAGCGATTTTTTGAAAAAACACCCTGGTGGTAGTAAAGTTTTAAAACCTTTGAAAGGTTTGAGCCTTGATGATGCGATGGCTCAAAATGAACACTCTGAAGCGGCTTTTCATCTTTTCGAAGATTTCATAAACGAAAAAAAAGAAGACTATCTCAGTATAGAGGTAAAAATTTTATTTAAAATGATGATTATATTATTATATTTTAAATATAATTCCGCGATATTTATTTCCGCAAAAAGTCGATTCATCGAACATATGAATTGAAAATATATTTAAATGCTTCATTTTATCTTTGATCTTTTATTTCTGATTTGTATAGAACAAAGGTCAATTCAATTAATTTATTCATAACGGTAATGCAGATAATCTAAAGTATTACAAGTGTAATATATTTATTTCACGTTTTTCCGGTTGATGATTAGCCTTCAATTATTTTGACTGCTATTTATAATCAATTATTAATGAGCCTCTCACTTTTACGCTTCTTGAAGTTGAATTGCATTGAATTATTAATACATGTTGAATTAACTATATGTAAGTCTGACTTCAGAAATCTAGAACAAACATTGATTTGAAATCCGTGAAATCTCTTAATGTTCTATGAAATATTTATAATTCTTTTAAAACGTCTTATAAATGTTTTGAAATATTGAAAATTGATGTACATACATTTAAAATTCGAGTGATTTATGTACTCTGTGTTAATTTAATTTATATTATTCTATTTTATTTTTACGGATAATTCAAGAAATGATGTCATATCCGGAAATATTGTTTTCACTAATCGTGATGGTGAACATAGCATTTACAATAGTCACCTTATCTCTTACTTCGTATTTATCACTTATCACTGATTCTCTAAGAGATATAGATTATGAATCCAATAAATCGCACGTGGAAATTATTATTAGAAAAATATAGACTCAAATATGTTCCTTAGTTTATTTTTTGATGAAAGCACATAGTCTCACACTCGATTTATCAAAATTTCTATTCTATTTCATTTTTAATGTGTAGACTGTAGACTAGTTTATAATTATAAATTATTAAATTAATATTTTTAATAAATGTCAAAATAAAAAGTTTCAAATATTAAATTATTAAAAGTAGATCTATCTCCGAAATTTAAATGCAAAAAGATTAAAATTTTTATACAATAAACGAAGCTATTAAAGTTTTATGTAATCGATTTGGGTCAAAATTTGAAAAATATTTTTAAACTGACTAATATGAAATCTTAATTTTTCCAGAGGCTAGTGGATTGGAATACACCAATTTTGTGGCAAGTAGGTTATCTAGCAGATAATTACTGGAAATGGGTTAATCTTCCTGTAAATCGACCTATTCGTCTTTTTAAATCCGATTTCCTAGAATATATTTCTATGTGTCAATGGTTTATCGTTCCAATCATCTGGGTACCCATCCTTCTATATTTTTTTTACCAAGGCTACATGATCGACATTTCAGAGAATATATGTATGCAATAACATTGCTTAAAATAAAATGCAAACTTATTGAAAAAAGTGGTATATGATACTTTACCAAAAGAGCAATTTAATTTGGCCAACTTTACGTTTTCAATAACGTAAATTCCCCGAACCTACATTTGCTCTTATTGATAAGTAACACATGTCCTTAAACATATTTCAGAAAATATCTAAGATTAACTTATTAAATTTCAAAAAATAATTTTTTCAGTGTACTCCACTCCAAAAATATTAATTGCCCTTGGATTTGGGCTTTTATTGTGGACTTTCATAGAATATTGTTTACATCGAAAATTATTTCATTTGAAGCCACCCGCAAATTCGAGAACTTTTATCACTTTGCATTTCCTTTTACATGGAGTTCATCATAAGGTAAAGTATAAGTAAAGGAGTAAAATTAGATTAATTTTAAAATATAAAAAAAATCAAAGGAAAAATGAGTAAAAGAATTTATGCATTTATTTTCTAAAAGATCATTCTAGAAAAATAAAAATTGCAGGCTCCATTTGATCGTCAAAGACTGGTTTTTCCTCCTTTGCCAGCTGTCCTAATCTTATTTCTTGTAATCAACTTCTACAAAGTATTATTTCCTCAAATAATGATGCATTTCGTAATGGCAGGTGGTATTATGGGTACAAAATTCAAAACAAATTATTTCTATGTCTATTATTTAGCACAGCCTAAAATGTTTTAAATTATGGACTACAAACTTTTTGTCTCAAAGTATATTGTATTACACAACATTTTAGACCCTGTTATTTATAATAAAAATTAATTTAACAATTCTGAATAAAGTTTTAATTCTTGTTACAGGTTATTTAATTTATGATTTGATGCATTATTATTTGCATCATGGATCCCCCAAAGCTGAATCTTACCTCTATGATATGAAAAGATACCACAATTATCACCATTTCAGTCACCATGACATTGGTAATTATCTCACCGTTTTAAAAATCCTATCTTAGGAATCACAATATGAAAAATAAAATCATGGAGTGATAATCTAAAAAAATTACTTTTGAACGTCTCTTTTTCTCTTCAAGGTTTCGGAATAAGTACAAAAATATGGGACCACGTTTTTGAATCTAAAATCACTCCTCGAAAATTAACAAAGTCAATTGAGTGGTAATTACTAGTTATATTTTATTTCTCTATAATTACTTTATTTTTTTATGCCAAATAGATTTTACAGAAGACATTTTACTATTTTTAAATAATATAAAAAATATGAAATCATGTTGAGCTTGCACTTTATAAAAGATAAACAGATGTTTTTGTAATTGCTGAGCTTAATACCAAAAAAATGCAAAAATAAATACATTTTCTTACTCTCTTACTCTTTTTAAATAAAGAAACATTTTTTATAATTGTCATAAAATACATTTTAGTAAGCAACAGACTTCACACAATTTTGATCATTTCTCCTCAAAAAAATATTCCTTTTCCTTCTAACAATTAACCTACTTTGTAAACAAAAATGATAATTGCCGTGTATAATGTCTAAATAAATATTAAAATTAATTAAGTACGTGGAAAGAATGTAAGATTCTTGAATGCATAAAAAGTGTAGATATCTCACAAAAACCTGTCGTAAGTCTGTTTACAATCTGTAAATTGTAGATTGTTTTGTACTTTCGTGATTTATAGACAAAATTTTAGAGCAATCGATTAAGTACTTTTATAAATAGTCTTTCTTATCTCCCTTCTATATCATTAAATATTTAAATCTATCCAATCTAAAGACCGAATATTTAGAAATATTAAATAGCGATCCAATCACAACGATAAAGCAAATTGTAAATATAAATAAACGATTGGAATGGTTTCTTGAGATTCTATCTCCATTTGGATAGAAAATAAATTAGATCTAAAAGGAACCATCAAGTAGACTCAGTTCTTGTATTTTTTCTTCCCATACTTAATTGTGGGAAACTACTTTTGTTAGGTGGAGGATTGAGTCTTGATGAAAGATAAACAAATGCTTCGAATAAACTATGTCTATCGATTACATCTACTTCGAAATGTCTTACTTTTTCTCGGGTGCACCAATTCGCAGCTTTGCTGGCAGTGTTCTCCAAAGATTGGCTTTCGGAATCAATTTTCGTCTTGTTTCCAATGACAATGATCGTTATTTCCTTTTTGTCTTTGTTTTTATCGATATCTTTCTTCAGCGGCAATAGAACATCAAGAGATTCTGGTTTTGTTGTGTCGTAGACTAAAACATAGCCATCTGCGAAACCAAGGTAGTGACGAGGTAACTGTTGGTTGTTCGTATTGCTCTGAAGAGGTTCCAATCCTGCAGTGTCATAAAATCTTACTTTTTCTCTTGTGCTTCTGTCTGTTTCAATATTCGCTACGTAGATGTCTTCTATAGTTGGATGGATTTCCTATAAACAAAGAAAATTTAAGTCTGAAAGTTTTAACTCTTACGAAATCAAAATTTTTGAATCTTAAAATTTATTGCCATTGGAGTTTATATAAATATGAAATTCCTTCATTATGAAAAAATTGCGAGTGTAATTTTACTTTATTATGATATTATGTTGAAATAAAATGACAAACTAGAGATGATCGAAAAAAGACTATTGTTGAAGTTATTGATGCAAAACAAAGAAAACTTACTGTTTTTGGAGTAACATTTCCATAAATCATTTGTTCCAGAAGGGCTGTTTTACCTACTCCTTTCATTCCACAAACAACCACTCGCGTAGTTTTTCCCATTTTTTATATATACAACAATACGATTACAAACAAAGATTACAAATCGGATCTGATTCCAAGTTCCAACTGATTCTGATACCATGTGCAGGGTTGGGAGGCGACAATATTTTTAAATAAAATCCAAATCCCCTATGAATGAAAAATGAATACACTCGAGTCTCTCAAAAGTCAACTTCCCAAATCTCAAGTTCTCCCAAATGTCAAGTCAAGTTTCTCTCAAAAGTCAAGTCCGTTTTTCTCAAATCCCACTTGTAACCACTGCGCACGCGTTGCGTTCAGCATCTGATTGGTTGCTATTCGCGCGCAATTTAAAATGTTAAAAAATACTATATTATACGCAATACGAATGCGCAATTGATGTGACTATAGAGGATAAAGAATTTCTTGACATTTGGGAGAACCTCTGGCAAAAATTTCTTGACATTTGGGAGAATCGAGTGTATGCAGGGATGGCTTGTGACGCGTCACTCGAGGTTTTTGACGTATTATACGTAAAAAATGTAATATACGTAAAAAACATGTAAAAAATGTAATAAATGTAAATAAAGATGGCGGACATTAGAAAAAAACTGAAAGAACAAACATAACCTCAATTTTTGAATATTGCGCGCTAATATCAACCAATCAGATGCTATGGCGCCATCTTGAAAACGTATATTACGTTTTGTAAAAAACTGAGGACGTAATATACGTACGTAAATTACGTAAAAAACCTCGTGTAATTTACCTAAGGTATATTACGTGGACAACCCTGAGTGTATGTATGTAACTAACGTATTTATATATAATACTTATTTATATTTATATGTAACGTATTTATATGTAAAATGTATTTTACCAGACATATATTTTTACTAATTTTACGTATAGAAAACCTAACAGGGTTGTGCACGTAATATACATATGTATTGGGAACTTCAAGTGTACGGTTGGGTAAGTAAAATACCTAAGGTAAATTACATGGTTTTTTACAGTAATTTACTAGGTATTTTACGTCGAAAAACACCAAATTCATATGGAGTGGGGGGTTTTCTACCAAATTCATATGGAGTGGGTATTTTCTACTAAAATACGTATTATACGTAAAAAAATCCTCCAGTTATCTTATGCGTTATGCGTGACTGACCAACCCTGCCAACATGTGCTTGCGCCTTGCGCCCGTTCTCGTTGCCGAGTTAACGAGTTTGTCGATGATCAGGATGATTGCACGTGATTGATGATTTTATATTTATATTTAAATTTCCAGTGGTCATACAAGCAACGAATTAAACCAAAAAAAATAGTTAAATTCTTTTATAATTTAACACAAAATGGATTCTACGCGAGCTGTAAGTTTAACCGGTGCTGAAAAAGAGGCAGTTATGGAGCAAGTTAAACAAGGAATAATTGTTGCTAGTGTGCAAGAATTATTAATGGTAAAATTGCATCATATTTTAAATACAAAAATCAGTTGCTCCATGAATGACACAATTTATTTTTCTTTCTTATTTACAGAAAATGACCAAAAAATGCTTCAGAAAGTGTATTTCTAAACCAGGAATCTCACTCGACAGTTCTGATCAGGTATAACACATGATTTGCAAACATAACCTGTATAAACGGATAAGATTCTTCGAATACTGTAAAAAGAAAATCCAAGTACCAATGAAACGTTTTACCAGGGCCTTAAATTTGTATATTACGACACAATTTGAAAACTCTTTAAGGGCATGCTCTGCGCTTGGTTGTAAAAATTTTTTTTTCGAAGTCACCACGACCAAACGAAATGATATATCGCTTTCAAACTTTGGAATATGGGAAATGAGACACTAAATTGTGTTCTAAAATTCAATTTGAATAGTAATTTTGAAAAAAAATCCGATTCCTACCTTACCGACTTATCTTTTTTTTTTCAAAATTCGAATTAAATCTTAGAACACAATTTGGTGTCTCATTTCTCATATCCCAAAGTTTGAAAGCGATATATCATTTCGTTTGGCCGTGGTGACTTCGAAAAAAATTTTTCACAAACCACGGGCAGAGCATGCCCTTAAACTCCTAAAAATCTTTTAAGGGCATGTGTTACTTACCATATTAGCAAATTTATATAACCCGTGTTTTTTTTCTATAATTTTTACATTTTAAAAAAAATTATAGTCAAGAACGTGAATACGGACGGATGTTGAATAAAATTTTTTTGAAAATGTAAAAATTGTAGAAAAAAACCCGGGTTATTTAAACTTGTTCATATGGTAAGTAACACATGCCCTTAAATTTGTTTATAATTAACTAATTTTTCAGTGAATTTGACTGACAAATCAATCTCGTTTTAAATAGCTAAGAATGAGTAATTTAATTAAATCAATAAACATTTTTTCTAATTGAAATTCAGAGAGCTTGAAAAAAATCCGATTTTATCTCTAAAATCAATTTAAAAATATCGTGTCCCTATGTTTATTTAAAAAAATTCGTGTCCCTTTATTTTTTAAGTAGAAAAACACCTTTCAATGAAGACGCGATAAGTGCAACATTTTTAGAATTTCAATACATATACTTGGAAATTTTACTGATTAAATAAAGTATTATTTTTGTTGCAGAAATGTGTTGCGATGTGTATGGATCGATATATGGAAACTTTTGATCTTGTTGGAAATACGTATAGGAGTCGAGTACAGAAAGAACACGATCGAATGTAAAAAAAAATTTGACTAATAAATGTTACTGTTAAATTATATTCAAAGTTCGCTGTTAGTTGAGTTTATATTACAAAAGTTTTTTTTTTTTTTTTAACTTTAAACCATTAAGGGTGTTGAATCTAAGCGATCTAAGCTCTGACCTCAAAATTCGATTTCTTCATTTTACTTAACAAATATTATCAGATATTTTTTTTCTCTGCTGCGATACTTATTTTTTAAATCGAATTATAAATATATAGAAAAAAATGTCCAATTTTAATACTTCTTGTGTAAAATGAAGAATTCCAAATCTGTTCTCAAAATTGAATCTTCATTTTACAAAAAAAAAGTATTAAAATTTGGCAAAACGAGTTTTGACCCTAGAACTTTAATCCAAAATGCTTTAAGATACCTTAAAGGATACCTTCATTGAATATCTTGCTTTTCTTATTATAGGAAACATACTATACATATAGGAAAACCAGTATTGAAGAACAAGGTAAGTATAAAAAAGATGTCTTTATAAAATAAATAACGTATACATGAATATTATTACAATGTGATTGAAAGTCAAAAATGATACATAACATAGGTATTCTGCAAAAAGTCAGAGGTCCACAGTACTATTTTACAACGCATTGTATTTTAAAATCCGCATAAGTTAAAAGGCACAATATAGTTACCAATTATTCAACGTAGTTACAGAGAGGCTATTTATTATTTTCTACAGAAACTTTAGAATACCGGATTTGACATATAATTAAATTATACTGTACGATTCGGAAACCCAGAACACCCTCTCCGATATTTCGAATAAAAAATTGTCGACATTTTTTAAAATGAACTTACAAAAAATACCTGTTATAAAAAATATTGTATAAGGAGGCAGGAATTCTTACGATTCATTTAATGTAATTTTTCAATACACATCTCTGACTCGTACTGAAAACATTACTCTTATCGCAAAAAGTCTCTATTTTTCCTCTCAGTGCATAATATACTCTTATATCGTGAATTTTATTGCTGAAAATATTTATTACCACTTCAAATGATATAACCAAAGAAAATTCTTTGTTTTTTCTCTGAAAATTCATACCATCATATTTGTAAGTTAATATATTGTCTTAAATTACTTACAGTCTACTCTGTAAAATAGCTATACCATATAAAACTTATTAATATAAATAGTAAAGTAACCAATTATTAGAAGATTGCTGTATTATAAAAAAAAAAATAAGTGGAATGTTATTTATTATCCTCTTTGTTCTACGTTAGAAGGGAATGTTAACTACAATTCAAGAGTTGAGAAGAGACGTAGTAAACTTAACAGTGTGTTATCAAAATTTATCAATTTGTTTGAATACATCCATGTTTGGAAAAAATCAAAATTTTTATATCTTTTTAAACTTACCACTACCAATGCTGGAATACCAAAAACAACTTCTCGACTGTAGTGTTTTTAAATTGATATATTATAAGTTCTAAAACATTTTTTCTAAGTACTGTGGCCAAAATGAAAAAGGTCAATATTTCTTACAATCACCTAATTAACATGACACACGAAACACTGTGCAAGGTGTTTCAAATTATCTTTAGAAAGTGGCAGCAATTTTCAGTTATGCTATAAAGATTTAATTCTAATATGAACTTCGTGTCCTAAAAAGAAATATTTAAAAAGTCAGTAAGAACGCTTTTAAAATTGATTATTGCTCAAATCCAGACTATTTGAAAGTTTTCTAATTGAATTTGAAATGCTATAATTAAATTCTCAAAATCTCAGTTTTGAATATCTCTTGCAGATCAATTGGGTCAATTCGCTCAGTTTTTACCATAATTTATTTTAAAACTCGAGTCGTTCTGTACTCAATTGTAGAATATTTATTTTTATTTCTCCTATTCTAGTAAGTTTGGAAATGCACTCTATGTGCAAAGCGAATTTTTTTTCGCATAGGTACGCTTATTTTATATAACTAAGAGTAAAAAATGTAGTATGTCGAAGTGAAAATAAAGAAAATTCGGTGGCCACTGTCAGGACAGAATGAGTAGCAATTACTAGTATTCGATTAGAACCGTCAACAGTTGGCACACTTTCGAAATCACTTTACTTGGGCCCCTAGAAAACTCCAGGATTTCCAAAGCCAATGATATCGAAATATCGATATCAAAGTAGCCATATCGAAATATTGAGAAAATAAAGTAATTTCTGTAAATGATCTTATTTAGGAGTTTTGGACTAGTTCTACAATAGACACTAGAAAACTGCAGGGTGCCCAAGATCACTGCTCTCAAGGAGTGCCGAATTTGCTAAGCCTTTTTAAGAGGAGAGGCAGTTTGCCAGTAAGGCACTTAGAGAGTGCGTAAGTTCGCGAGTAAGGCACTAAGAGAGTGCGGCAGTTTACGCGAGTCTACTGGTTAGGACCTCTATCCAAAACCCTTAATAGCAATAATTTTTATAATGACTTGAGACCTCTTTATAAAGAATAAATCACACTTCTCAGAATATTTTGATTTTCAGGTGAATAATTGATCCGCACTAAATTGTACTTCGCTACTCTCTTCTCTGAGAATGTATGTATAACAGCTATTTTTCATGCTGTTTCAGAATGCTTAAAACTGTGCAGTACTTATACAGAATCTATTTAGTTCAACGTGGGATTTTAATTTTAAAGGACACATTTCAAATCCAAACTCGAGTACACTGTTAATCGTAGCATTACTTTGGAGTTCACTCTTCGATTCAGAACGTTTAGCACCATTATTATTAGAGAATTTATGTATCTAATTATTTATTCTCTGCGTTTGGACAATATACTGTAAAATGTCATCTTTAATATATATTAAATACATCCACAAGTTTTTTTGCCATTAACTTTAGTTAAATTACGTCATTTGTAATAGAAACCAATTTCCATCGAATTTTACATAATGGGATATTAGAAGTATAATAAGCGAACACACGTAAAATATTTGTCAAAAATGGAATGTTACTTTTTTAAATTTGAAATTGTTTCTTTTCAGACTTTTGAATTAAAATTCTCAATATTTAATGATTTTATTTGAAAGATTTTTCTTTATTAGGAATATTATTTGAAATGCCAATGGACTGTAATTATGCATGTTATTTTAATTAGTTTGTTCGCTTGCTCCCTGTACATTTAAGAAACTGATGGAAAAACTTGAACAGGCAGTACGTCGAAAATACTTTACCATAACATTTTGTATAAACAAATATTTACTTCTGAAGTAAAAGAAAAATTTGAGTTCTTGACGACTTTAGGTTTTGTTTAAGGGTATGTGTTACTTACCATATGAGCAAGTTTAAATAACCCGGGTTTTTTCTACAATTTTCACATTTTCAAAAAAATTGTAGAAAAAAACCCGGGTTATCTAAATTTGCTCATATGGTAAGTAACACATGCCCTTAAGTCTTCCTTTAAGGTTTTATGGTGTTATGTTCGGTACCAAAAACGTTATTCTACGCGATTGACTTGGCAGAATACCATTCTTCTTGACAGTACAATAAGTTAGTAAAACTTGCAATTATTACGTTTCTTCACGGATATAAGTACTTATCTTAAATCTAGTTTTAAAAATATTTCTTAAAAGTACTTGTAATCTGCCCAGAAATACATTTATGATAGATTATGTACGTCAGATAGTAAGGAATTACATTATTATAGGAATAATTGTACCAGACGCTCGTGCAGAATAACGTAGGAGGAAATTAATCGTCATAGATGTATGAAAGTACATACGGCAGAACGA
Source organism: Synergus gifuensis (assembly GCA_904066015.1). Lineage (NCBI taxonomy): Eukaryota > Metazoa > Arthropoda > Insecta > Hymenoptera > Cynipidae > Synergus > Synergus gifuensis. The sequence continues at coordinate 336,485 of CAJFCO010000115.1, read as the reverse complement.
TATTTTAATTAGAAGCTAATTAAATTTGTTGAACGTCAGATAATAATCTTTCCAGAAATGAGAGGAAATTTGTATTACCGGTCGTTATTTTCTTTACAATATTGATTATTTACAAATCGTATTCGCTTATACTACATAACGTAGAAAAATATTTTTTACTTCTCACTTTTACAAAGTAGAGAATCGCTAAAAACTAGCAAGATAAAAAAATGATCAGTCGGTTTTTTTTCCCTTCTACGTTCTTTTACAGAGCAACTTTCTTGAGCGATTGTTTTTAGTAACTTTTTTTTACAATCATGCCGTTGCATTTGATTTAGTTAGTTTAATACTCAGTGTCCCAAAACACAAAATACCCAGCCTTTAGGAAACTTCTGCGTCAAAAATGAATCCTAGCATTGGACGAAATTTCTTAACAATATGTAGCTTTCTAGTTATAATACATATATTACTTTTTTAAGATTACCTCTAATTAATTTCCTGGAACAGAATGTTATTGCAAAAAATGCCTTTTTGTACTTATTCGTCTATATAATAACTTTTAGTTTATAAAATATACCCCTAAGCTGTGCAACATGAGTTTTCGGACACCGTATAGGGTGAAAGCACTAATGATCGTACCGCAACTAGTAAAAATGCAATAAAATATAATTATATCTATACATCGATGTACCGATGTATAGATACCTGACATCGATATTCTGTTTATAAGAATTAAGGCTTTAGACTTTGAGGTTCAGGTTATTGATGAATACTTGTGAATAATTGGTGCTTTTTCCCTATGTTAGCTTGAATTATTCTTTTGATAAATTTCGTAAAGAAATTCATTCTTAATGTATTCACTATTCACATCGTATTAGAAGTTTATCTTTGCGGTGACAACCTAAGTAATACTAATGACCTTGAGGCACCTGAAGACTCGATAAATAAGTAGAGTCACTTACCAAAAGAAAACTATTTACAGCAGCAGAAATACATAAATTAATAGCATTTTCTAAATGCCAGAAGTTCGCCATCGAGCCTTTGGGAACCAAAATAACTTTTTTTATGGTTATTACGGTGAAAGAACTCTGTTTGTCTGTAGTTTTCTCGAAGAAACTAAAGATTATACTTCTTTGACATAGTCTGCAGTAATGCCCACGGTAAATTTTGAAATCTTTTTGTCTGCTACGGTTTCCAGCTGAAATTAAATTTACGGTTTTAATACGTACTGTGCTGCGGGAATTCTATTTCAATAATAAAAATTGCGACTCTAGAATCAACAAAAACATATGAACACTTACAAATGATTTACTGCTAATTATATCTTCTATTTCCTCACTAATCTCCTCGCTTTGCATGATCTCACTATAGACTGACTCTTTTTTAGCTCGCGATTTTGAAGGACTGCTAGATTGCTCTTTAGACGGACTCTGTTCATTAGCGCTACCAGAAGCTGACGAGATGAAATCCTCGTCATAGTTATCCTTTCCGTCCGCAGCTGCAAATATTTCAACAGAAACAAATTAAACGATATCAATAAAATATCGAGACCTTCGATATCGATAAAACATATTTTTGTTATGTTATAATAAAGTAGTAAACAACACAAATAGTTTGTGATTTTTTAACATGTAGTTATTAAGAGAAATAAATCATTCACTCACCAATTTGCATTAATTCCTTTAAGTCATTGATATTTGTCTTGTTACAATTCAGCGGTGGTAGATCACTAAATATAGAATTTGCTCGAGAAATTAAGGGAGGTAATTCTCCTAATAAACTGTCAGCTTTATTTCTTAACGTTTCAACTTTTTCTGCCTTTCCATCAACTATAATTTCGTCAAAATATACACTTCTCTCAAAAGGTGACTCTGACACAATTTTATTTTTATTTTGTACATTATTTTCTACTACAAGTACAGATTCTTGTTTAGGGGCGTTTTCAGTTTGAGTTGTTTGCTTCTCGTCTAGCGAAAATACATCATTTTTGTTAGAGGCTTCTGTGACATTTGAAACACTGACTTTCTCCAAACTCTTTCTATTATTTTCCAACGATACTTTGATTGGAGCTTCAGTTTCCTCATTTTTGTTTGAAATCGTTTTCTTGAGTTGCAATTCACAATTTTCTTTACTATTAACTTCGTTGTATGTAGATACATCTTTTCTCATTATTGTACTTTCTGCGTCAGAGACGTTTGATTTACAGTTTGAACTATCATTTAAAGTACTGAGAGTTTGTTCAGATTTATTGTTATCTGTTATTGTCTCGTTGAATGGTATTGGTGAAGTCGACTGTGAGTGGCTTTCTACATTTTCTGATATGTCTGTATCAATGCAATCGGACGTGGAATCTTTATCAAACACTTTAGGAAGGTTGATTTCGAATGTAGCATCATTCACTTGCGTCGCAGATTCGTCCGTTTTATCTAACCTGTCCTGGCTTACGTTATTCTATAAAATGAAAGGAAAATTAACATCATATTTTCAAAAATGTACAATACATCGAATCATTAGCGAAATTAGTAGGTTGTTTCTTAGATACCTGTATCCTAATTTGAAGCCATAATTTAGAAATAACAATCCAATATTTCCACGAACATTTTAATATAAAACAATTTTAAATCGCGAGGACACCACTTTATTTATCAAATTTGAATATTTTGCTTTTTTTTTGTTTTGAATACATTTCATCCCTGAAAATCATATATTAAAAATTAGCCTACCTTTTTTGGAGTCATGAAGGCAGCATTGATATTACATTTTTTTAGTAATTCTCCAAGCAATGGTTCAGTGGTACTGATGCCCAACTCTTCGCACAACTTGTTTCTTTCTAAGTAATTATATTTCTTTCCAAAGTAAGTTTCTGGATCGTAAACAGATATAGTGTACTCCAATCCAAAATACTCAAGAAATTCTCTAACTAACAAAAATAATAATTTTCCTTCTGAACTTTCCAGGTACTGCTTTACACTTTGATTAAGAAGTGGTTGAGGATCCTGCAAAATTGTACACAGTATTAAAAATAATTGTTCCGCTAATGAGGTTGGGTTGGCAAGATCTTGAAGTTTTATACAAAAATCATAGACCTTTGATACCCCCTTTGAATTCGCAAGAGTCTTGTATTAAGGATACACACGTGAGCAGCCTAGCTATACACTTAGCCAGAACAGCCGAGGCGCCTCTGTTATAGTGCAAATTAATTTGATTAAAGAAAAGACCTTATGCGCCATTTGTTTAAACCTGACGTTCCCCTTCCAGGTCTTTCTAGACCTGAATCTCCACTCCCCTCACGGTATCCGTTTGCATGTAAATCTTTTACCAATAGCGCACAAATTATACCAAACATGATTCACAATAGAAAAGAAAAGAAAAGAACTAAGTTCAATTTGTCGTAAAGACAAGACCTGATGCCCTGTCAATTTTATTAAGCTTATCTTACCTATTAAAATTTGAAGTTTAGTGACGAAATAAAAATTTTAAATATTTTAAAATGTGTTTTCAAAACAAAAGCTGGTACTTATTTTCCTTTTTCAAAATTAAATAGTTTTGAGGTGATATAATTTAAAAGATTTGAGCGTTTTGAGAGAAAGGTTCGGTTTTTTTATTTTAAGATAAAACAGCAAAGAAGTGTTCATTTTTTTCCTAAAAAAAGTTTTTTTAAGGGGTGGCTGGCCTCAAAAAATATTTATGGTCACCCTATTCTGAATGAAATTTTTTAAAATCAGATTCCCTCTATACTCGTATTTGTATTACTAAAAGGATTTGAGACGCAGAGCGAAAATATATGAAATTAAAATATTTTTGATGAAAAAAATGAAGGGATTCAATTTTGAAGTTAAGGTTTTTATTCAACTCCAACACCCTTAACTATGTTGACGGTTTTTACTTACCATTGCTGACTCCTGCTCCTCAAGTGCTAAAAACACGCTCGCTCGGAGTTCAGCCTACAAAATTTAAAAATGATAATTGTGCAGAGTAATTAAAGATTAAAAAACGTGTTTACCCATGCACATTAATGTGTTTAAAAATTTACAATCTATAAAAAATTCTATGATTGTCTATAATTTTCTTGTGTCATCTGTTCAACTTACGCGAACTTTTCCAAGAACACCATTGTTCTCGAGGGTTTTAAGTACCAAGCCTCGCAATTCTGAATCTTCCTCCACAGAAATGTTCCCGTCCACCATTGTTTTGTAGTATTTTAAATACATTAAAATAAAAACGATTCTGAAAAATTCTCAAAAGACGTATATAAACATTTACGCTATCCGTCGCGTGTTTTGTCGAATCCACTGTGAAATTCTGGAATCAGTGGAATTTTGAAAGTTAAATTCCACTGTTCCTTTTCTAGTTACATTTGGTTACAATTCCGGTGTTCCTATAAGGGTTGGGAAGTGATGCAGAAACTCATGAGAGTGACAGAGACAGGCAGATCTGTCCGTCTCTACTTTTTCTACATACATGGGACCACGGTTGGGTAAGTAAAATACCCTAGGTAAATTAAATGTTTTTTTACAGTAATTTACTATAGGTATTTTACGTTGAAAACACCAAATTCATATGGAATGGGGGGTTTCCTACGTAAAATACGTAATTTACATAAGTAGAAAATCATATATAAACTTCGAGTGACGCGTCACCGCACAACCCTGCATTTGACTGCACCTTATCCCCAATCCCCAGAGACCTTGGAAGAAGCAGAAGAAATACATGCATACTTACATATACATATGTACATATGTATAAACAAGAAGTGCATGGAATAAAAGTCGTGATGTTTTAATATATAATTGCATTTCAAAAAAATTATAAAAATGAAAGTTAAAACTATATCAAGAAATCCTGCGGATTACCTAAGAGAAACAAAACGTGATATCCACAAAGGTAAACCTATAATTAAAATAATTCAGCTTCCAGCACGTGGAAAATCCAGCGTGTGTACGAACTTAAAAATGAAGTCTTTTAATTGTTCTACGAATATTAAAATTACGTATTTTTTGTTGTTTAGTTTTTTATTTTGCGATAAAATCCTAGTGTGAAAATTAGAATTCTATAGTTTGATTTTACACGAAATGTGCAGTTAAGACTGCTGGACCAGAATTTTAACCTAAAAATTCAATTTTCTTCATTTTACTCAACAAGTACTATAGAATTAAATTAGTGGAATAAGCACTACTCCTTTTTCTATATAAATGTCTTTATTCAAAACTTTATATTATATTTTAAAGAATGAAAAAAAATTATGAAACCCCAAAAGGATTTAAAAAATTTTAATGGACGTCAACAAATCTGAGTTTTAATGATTTTTAAGAGATTTCGAAAAATTTGGGATTTCATGCTTAGAAGATATGATTCTTGAGCTTTTCTCTGAGGGATCTTTTTTGCTCTATTCTAGTTAGCAGAAATTATGATCCATCTCTACATCCATTTGAATCCACGAGGGAATACACAAGAGCACTTAATGCGACTAAATTAGAACGAGTATTTGCTAAACCGTTCATAGGAAATTTAGATGGCCATAAGGACTCCATATCGTCTTTATGTAAACATCCTGTGCATTTATCGATTTTACTAAGCGGTGCATTCGATGGAGAAGTTCGTATATGGAGCTTACCTCAGAGGACATGTACTCGATCATTTCTGGCCCATGATGGCGTTGTACGAGGAATTGTGTTAAATCCTAGCGGAGAGCAGTTTATTACCATCGGAAATGATAAGACTATAAAAACATGGGCTTTAGAGAATAGTTCATTGGACGAAGATGAAGAACCCCTGAATACTGTCATAAGTGAGGTAAGAATTAATTGCAAAACCTTCTTTTCGATACGATTGTTGCTGACGAAACCTATTTTATTGAATGAAATATTATTTTCTATTTGAAGACAATATTAACTGGCATAACACACCATCGAACAAATAATTTTTTTGCAACATGTGGTGAAGTGTGTCAACTATGGGATGAGACTAGGAATAAACCGATTCGGACATTCAAATGGGGTGTTGATAGTTTACATGACGTTAAATATAATCCTATTCACACCAATTTACTAGGTAAGCTTTAAGAATTTTTTTACATAGTCGTATATAGAGTAAGTCGGAATAAAACGACTCACTTTGTGCAAATATGATAAATACTTAAAAAATTTTTTCTTCAATCTTTGAAACCACAATTTTCTTGCTCTTAACCATCACATAAAGTCGTTTAATAATTGTATTTGCTTATTATTGTTTAGCTGCCTGTTCAGCGGATCGCAGTATAATTTTATATGACACCAGAGAAGTAGGACCTTTGCGTAAAGTAGTCATGTCATTACGCACTAATAAACTTTCTTGGAACCCAATGGAGGCATTCACATTTACATGTGCGAATGAAGATTACAAGTATGTTGAAAAAAGTGTTCTCAATATCTTCAAAATACTAAAAAATCAAAAGACGTTGAACTAATTTGCGTAATACATTTTCTGTTTTAAGTTTATACACATTCGATACACGAAAGTTAAAGACTCCAGTAAATGTACATATGGATCACGTTGAAGCTGTAATGGATGTGGATTACAGTCCAACTGGAAAAGAATTTGTTTCAGGCAGCTATGATAAATCAATACGCATTTTTGAAACAAATAAAGGACGATCACGGGAAGTTTATCATACGAAACGAATGCAAAGAGTTACGAGCATTGCGTGGTCGCTCGACAACAAATATATACTAAGCGGTAGTGACGAAATGAACATTCGTGTCTGGAAAGCTCGAGCGGCAGAAAAATTGGGAGTGGTATGTAATATTTAAATTAATTTAGAACAATCATGAATTGAGATTGATAAAGAGTTTATCATTGCAGCTGACTCCTAGTACCTTATATAGACCTTTAATATTTTGACTTAATTTGAATTTTTTTTAGATTTTTTTTTAATTTATCGGTAATGTTACCTAGTTTTAAATTACCGAGAATGTAAGGATTTTTCTGAAATTGTGATCATGTTTTAATCTATATTTATTCATTCTTATAGTTGAAACCAAGAGAGAAGGTTTCTTTACAATACAGTGAAACTCTAAAGACAAAATATGCAGATTATCCACAAGTGAGGCGAATTTCTCGTCACCGACAAGTACCAAAGCATATTTACAATGCTCAAACTGAAGTCCGGAAATCTCGCGAAAAGGCCACGCGCAAGTATGTTCAATTTTATTTTATGTTACTTTCTTTTACTTTAAAATTTTCTTTTCATTAAAATTTTTTTTTTTCACTTTAAATTCTTAAAATTACCAACTTTTATATCTCTATGTATTTTCATTAGTGGCTAAAATCTTACAAGTCAGTGAAAAATTGCTGTATGGTGTTTTAATTAACTTTTGTTTTTTTAGGGAGTCTAATAGAAGGATTCATTCGAAGAAAGGTGAAGTGCCATTTGTGGCTGAACGTAAGAGGCATGTTGTTAGAGAAGATGAATGAATCTGAAACATTTTTTCTATACAGTAATTATTCATATAGACAATTGTTTAGAAATACTTGGTACACATTTTTATGTCAAATAAAATACTTTCAATATATTATAATTTACGACTGCATCAGTGGCATATTTTTTCCTCGAGAAAATGAGTTCTGAAAACCCACTTAACAAAGCGGAAGGATTTTTTCAGTTTTTAGAAATAAAAATACATTACTAAATAGAGAAAATATCTAATAATATTCAAGAAAATCATTCTAAATTTATAATACTTTTATTGAACATTTTCTTATCAAAGTAGTGTAAATTAATAAAAAAAATTCCCTATTTATAAATATTTCCTTATCATTTTGAAGACAAAGAATCTGCTTTCTTGACGGCAGCTTCAATAGCATTCATGAGGGAATTCCTGAAAAAATCAAAACAATGTCTTATTAGAAACGCTTTTTAAAAAAATTTTAAGATTGCACCTAAATAATAAATAAAAGAAACGGATTTGAGGGCCAACTTTAAAGTGTTCATTCAATTTTCATTTTCATTATCCATTGATTCACGAAGTTTATAAAGAAAATAGTTATTTATTAATTTAATTAAATTTAAAATTATTTACCTGACTGATCCACTTTCTAATGCATGAATACCAGCTATTGTAGTGCCGCCAGGCGAACAAACTTCATCTTTTAATTGTCCAGGATGTTTTCCACTTTGTTGAACCATCTTTCCTGCACCTATCATTACCTGAGCTGCAAATTTTGTAGCCATATCACGAGGTACACCCATCTTAACCGCTCCATCTGCACACGCTTCAATCATGAGATATACCTAAACAACGAATAATAATGCATTGCTTCCTCTATTCGAAATCTAATATGGGCAGAAATTTATAAACAATATCGTTTGTGCTATTGATAGAAGGACTTTTCAAGATTTAGATGTAATTTTATTGAAAACGTACGTAAGCAGGGCCTGAGCCAGATAGACCGCTAATGGCATTGATGAGTGACTCTGGTACACATTCAGTTATTCCAGTGCATGAAAATAACATCTTTACCAGATCCTCATCTGCAGGCGTTGTATTTTTGGAACAATATACTAAAAATATGTAATTCAAATATATTGATCGCTCGAATATGGAATAAGCCTGTTTTATTCAAACTAAAAAGTATCATGTTTTTTTAATAGTGGGAACAGTAAAAATATTGTGGAATAGTGTGGAAATAGTGCAAACATTGATAAAATGACTAACCTATTATACCTTCACCTACCATCATAGGTGTATTTGGCATTGATCTGATTATTCTTGGATTTGGTGAGATGCAGAGAAGTTTCTGAAAACAGAAAATTTTTCAAAAACGGAAAATAATCGGTTAGTCGTACGATTCGAGGTTTAAACTGGGTAGCTATTTTATCAATCCGAATATAAAAATATACTTACATTCATTAACGTGTCTAAAGGAACTCCAGCAAGTACAGATATAAACAATTTGCTAGTTGCAGTTTGTGTTAAAGTATGGACAGTATCCTTTACCATATTATCCAACAGATGAGGTTTCACTGCGAGAAATATGGCATCGCAATTCTCAACAACTTCACCATTTTTCAGAGTAGTATGAACTTCAAAAATTTTCCATTTACGTAAAGTAGTCTCTGTTCGACTCGATACCCATATATTATTTGGAATTACAACTCCTGAAAAAGAAATATAATATTTACTAAATTTTTATAAATATCAGTTCAATATACTAGCAACAATTAAACCTAAAATGTTATTTTATAACAAGTAAACAAGAGGGACATTTAAAAAAGGAACTGTCTATTGTGAAGAAATATTCGGTAACCCGGTAACAAGCGTTAAATTCAGAAGAATGAAAAATTTTTATTCTTTTGAATACGCGATTTTTCCTCCGTCTAAAAATTTCCTAACGGGAAAAGAAAAAGTGTAAATCCTATTCCTCTCAATCGACGTAGTAAAATCTAATGGAAGCGTATTAAAAAGAATTAAAAAGTAGAAGAGTGTAAAAGAAGTAATCGAAAAGATTAAAATAATGTCACTTTGAGAACGCTATATGGAATTGAACTTTATGGATTGTTTTCTCATTAATAAATATTTTATATTTTATGATATTAAGAAAACATAAAGGATTTCAAGAGATTTCAATAGATTTTAGCGAATTTTTAAAGATTTCAAAAGATTTTCAAGAAATTTTACAGGATTTCTGAGAATTCAAATGATTATGCAGTGAAGGAATTAATAATTAAAGATTATTTTTAAAGGATTTGAAAATAATTAAAAAGATTTCAAAAGATTTAACAAAATATACATCTCATTATTACTGTAAGTTTATATTTCTTCCTTTTTTTTAGTATTAAATTTTGCGGCGGTCGCTATGGAAATAGAAGTGAATTAGTTTTAGAGAGATCCTATTCTTATAATGGCATTTTTAACAGATGGAAAAATCGCGCATTCAAAAGAATAAAATAATCTTCACTTTTACGCTGAAATCTGAAAATATTAATTCTTCTGAATTCAACGCTTATTACCGGGAAGACTTGCCAATTAAGCAAACGAGATTGGATAGCTCTCCTTTCTTCTTTTCCTTTCGCCAACCAAAATAAATTGTTTACAATATATTAGTATAAATATATATGTATACCTTTTTCGAGTAAACCTGTAGCTATTGCTTGTGCCATATTTCCTCCTCCTATAAAACCAATTTTCATTGGTTGCTGATCCAATCTTGTATTCATATTTATTGAGTTTCACGATTCCTCAAACTGAAAACAAATTCTATTTTGATATTTTGTTTATAACAGGCGGACCGGGCCATATTCTACACTGCTGCCCAAACAAAAAAAGCGATAACTGTATTAGAGTTTGTTACTTTGTTACCTGATTTTCAACTTTTTTTCATTTGAATAAGTACATTGGAGACAATTGCAAATTAGACAAAACAAGTCCTAATGTAATTATGGTTTTGTTTGCACAACAGTATACATGTTAAATAAGTGACAATATGCCAATATGCCCTAAGAAATCTTCATGCACATTGGTTATTGATTAAAATAATAATTTAAAGCAATAAATTACTTGCTAAAGGAGGTACTCACAGGTATTTAATTTTAATAATATAATTTTTTTATAATTATAGTGCTTATTTTGTATGCAGTAGTAGTAATAGTAGTAGTAGTGTAGTAGTAGTAGCTTGTAAAATATGAAGACCGAGGGCGAGGAGAATTAAAACCACGATTAAATTATTGATCTGTCAATTTCATGTCAATAAATACATATGGATATGTTACGGTAATATGTTGGCGCCATATTGGAAACTTAAGACACTTTCATACGTTTCATACACGAAAATTTGAGTGCTATGAGCTATCCCATGTGGTGATGAGGGCAAAAAACTACTGTATATATTATATTTGTGAATCTGTTGAAGAAAAATGTTGAATTTTTACTGTAAATACTTAAGGAATACTGCAAGTAGTTTGAATTTTCCCGCCGCCATCTTTGAAACATTGCAATGTTTCAAAAGACTTTGAAAGTTTCATGAAATTTTACATTATGTAAAAGCCATAAAAGTGTAAAGGTGTAAAAATTGTTTAAAATGTTTTCAAACATAACATCATAGTGTAATTTTGTATTGTTTATAGAAAAACAATTATAAATAAGTATTCTGCACTTTAACAAATATTTTATATAACCATCTGTTCTTTACAAAATCGTTTTGAAACGGACATGTATTTTTTGAGGTTATCTTAAGACCCTTGTCGCCGGTTCCGAATGTAATTTTATAGGTTTTATTATAAAAAAAACGAAGATAAAATGGTTCATTTTAGTATTAAACTTTTTACTCGGATTCCTTTAAGGAATCTTAAAGTAAAGACATATAATCTCTACGAAAATGACATACGCATCACAGGAATGAAAAAGTCGCAATTTAGTCGTGTACTCTATTATTCGAACAGTTTTTCTCACAGTCAAGAGGTAAAATATTCTGATTTATCGAACATTCTTTTCTCTGATTCATCATTACGACAAGGAAGTCATAATACAATAAGGAAGAATTTCCCTGCAAACGCAAATATAGGTAAATGGATTTTCATCGTTATGAATAGGAAATCTTAAATTGCAATATTGCAACTGTTCACTTTTGAACTTTACTCCAAAATTCCTCTTGAAATATAATAGCCATTTTCGAAATATTTTCATTTGGATTAAGGATGTTGTGTTTACAGGTTCATTTAGCCAGCGACAGTTTTCTCTTGCATTTAATGGTCGAATAAATATGAAAAAGGCTTTATTTGAAAATTCTTTTCGATATGCGCCTACTGCATTAAATATCAGATATCAGTCTACTACTGCGAATTCCAATAATGCAACTCCTACTCCAACATCAACCCCAACATCAACTTCAACTGTAGAGATCAGCGAATCAGAGGATTCACCTTGGGCTAGCCTTGCTTCTGATGGAGTTGACTATTTTTTTAAAGATATTTCAGAAAGTATATTGGCATCTGCTTTTCAATCTTTGCTGGAAACTCTGCATACTTCAACGGGATTACCATGGTGGGGAACGATAATTTTAACTACAGTTATTTTTAGGACTCTGATTATCCTCCCGTTTTCATTGCAGCAGGTATATGTTTAATATATAATGTATTAATATCCTAGTTATAAAATATAAAACAGAGCTGGGAAGTTTAGTTATTTTATTTAGATTAAGCACCTGAAAATCTAATAGAAATATCAACTAGTATTTTGTATGTACTTTTCAATCTTACCTAACTATCAATTGGTAACATTTACAGAGACGTGTTTTAGTTAAATTAGAGAATGCTCAACAAGTAATCGAGGATATTATGATGCAAATAAAAAAAGAAATTACCATGTCAGTAAAGAAATTTGGTTGGCCTGTCGAATTCGCAAGAAACAAATACCAAGAAAAGGTGAGCAAATTAGATTGAGTTATTGATATTTTTAAATTAAAGCTTTTTTATTCTACAGATGAGGGCGGAGTGGAAGGAAATGTTTCGAAGGGAAAATACACACCCGTTAAAGGCTTGTACTCTAACTCTCATACAAACTCCAATATGGATGGGAATGTCTCTTGCACTTGCCAATATGTGTTGCGCGTTTCCTCACACTGACCCAGGTATTTATTTACTAATAATAATGTTTTTTATATTCATGTTTTTCTGCTTTTATATTTTATTTTCTTATAATCTAAGGAATTCGATAATTTTACATCTTTTATAATGACCTCTTTTTAATCTTTAACAGACATATGTAATATGCTTATGTTTGTGCTGTAGATTAAGGATAATTCAGTATATTATACCTAAAATTAAAATACAAAACAAAAATATAAAACCTTAATTTTCTAAAAGCAAACCAGAGTCTGTATTCAGAGATGAGATCAGGTGGTTTGGCGTGGATACAAAACCTTACAGCAGTCGACCCCACTTTCATATTACCCTTATCTTTCGGCTTGCTAAATTTGAGTACTATAGGGGTAAGAGCACTTTTTTCTTATTATAAAGGGAAGCGGAACTTAACGAGTCAAAAGAGACTTTTCCGAAAATGAGTTTATTCTACCAAAAATTATTTAAAAATCCAATACGATGTGTTTTTATACTCTTCTGTAAAATTGTGATTTTGTTCCGTGAACTTTCCCACTTTCTGGACTATTGTCTACAAATGTATAGTTTAATATGCTTTTATTTTAGGTAATTTATATGCAACTAAAGGACGTAAACATCGTTCAAAAAATTTCGCTTAGCGGTTTATCGATTTTATCTTTGTCGATGGCAATATGTGCATTGAATTTACCATCAGTAAGTTTCATTACTTCATTATACATTATAGTCAGGGAGAACGAGAGAGAAATTCTAAATATTTAAAACAAAATAATTTTAAAATACTATTTCAAAAAATTTTGCGAGCTTTTAAATATTTTCTAATTACTTGAAATCTTTTTTTGTTTATTTAATCTATATTTTTCTTCAATCCTCATTTTAATTTTCTATGAAAATACTTTTTAATTCTACAACTAATTGTAAGTTTAATAATATTATTAACATTCCTAGGGTGTGGTATTTTACTGGACAGTTAGTAGTGGATATGGTCTAATATATCATTTACTATTGACGAGGCCTGGAATTAGAAAAATTTGTAGGATTCCTGAATTGAAATCAGATGATCAGCTCAAGCAGGACATATCTGCCTGGATAGCAGAACGTCAAAATTTACAAAATATGCATACACAATCAGACGAAAACTTAAAAAAAGTTGCGAAGGATGCTTAAGTGAAGGCAAATAAAATTAGTAATCTAAGAAAATAACAGAACGTAATGAAACTTTCATAAATCTATTATACAAAACAAAGATTAAAAGTATGAAAGTATATTAAAATTGTTACCAATATGCATATTTTTTTTCTGCAGATTTCTTTCCTTTCCAAAACCCTCATAGAAAAGTCAAATTGGACAATTGTAGTACGAATTATGTACATATACATACATATAATTAAAAATTAGTGGATAGCGTGATCGTGAAACGTCGAAAATTCGAGTTCCTGTATCTTGGCAACCCGTAGCTTTAGAGGATTCCCCTTTGGAGTCATGGATGAATGAAATAACTACTAATTGATTTCGTACGTACACGTTTCAGTTTATTATTAAATTAAATGTTGACACAGATTATTATATGTCGTACAGTGAGTTTGTTTATGGGTAGAGGTCCCTATATCTAATAGTATAATAGAATTATCATTATTTAAATACAAGTTTGTGCATGTGTAATAGAACGTATGGGTACTTTATTCTCTTTGAGTTCTTAATGATAATAATAATTAAACGAGATGTTTAGTGATCGATTCATTTGAGATGATCTTGAATGCAATATTATCTTTTCTTGTAGTGCATTTACAATATTTGTTGATGTATTTAGCTTCACAATCAGCTCGAATCGACGGTGGATCGTTACGATGCTGTACAATAGTGATATTGATGAAAAATTTCGTTTCCTTGAACGGAACTTTTTGTAAGCCACTGATCTTTTCTAATATATATCAGCTCCACATTGATTCGTAATGCTTGCCACCTGGTAATTCACAATGCCTTATCTGTAAAAATATGTAGGTAATAATTACAAAAACAATAAATAAGAATGTATAGATTACATTCGGAAATTAATCAATTATGAGCTGTAGAGGAAAATATATTTTGAGTATATAATATTACATTTGCGGAGACATGATTTTGTTTTGAAGCAGTATGGGGATGATGTTGCAAGGATTTACATTTCCTGCCTCGTTTCCTGAACGAGGTAAACCTGAGAACCGGGCACGGTTGAGGTAGTGACAAAGCTACGGTGTTTAGCGCGAATTAAGGTCAAATTGCTTTCCGCTGTGTCTGCACGATCTTCAGCGGCTTCCAATTCACGTTGGAATCGTCGGACTCGCGTTACACTCTGCTGAGACATGCCCTCTTGTTCTTGAAGTTGTCTTTTGTAAATGTTAACTTTCTGGCAAGCTTTGTCCAAAGACTCCTGCAACAGTGCAATATTCTTTGAATCTTCCTCAACTTGAATCATGACTTCCTTGATGTTGCGTTCTTTTTTGCGTAGAATCTTCACTGTTTCCGAATGCCTGCGTTTCTCCTCATCAAGTTCGAGCTCTAAGTCACGAATCTGAAAATTAAATTGGTTTTTTAAATTTCATGTTTACGGGTGATTAGGATAAGTCATGAGCCATAAGTTATGAACGAGTGAAGTGAACTCTTCAGAAAATATAAAGAATGATTGCTTACTCTTGCTTCAAGTTTGCTGATGATTCGTTTACCACCGACAATAGCATTGGCCTCCACTTCCTCCAAACGGATAGAAAGATTTTTGACTTCGATTTCAAGAGACTTCTTAATGGCTTCAATTTTGACAATACGTTCTTGTTCCTCATGGAGGATCTCAACAGTGTGTTTTAGCTCAACCTGCACTCGTTGGTACCTTTCATCACTCACTCTCAATTCTTTAGTAACTTCCTCGTAATCACCAGCCAGGGTAGCGAGTTCTTGTTCAAGTTTCGCCTTAGAAGATGCAATATTCACATTGATGGTCGTCAATTCGTTGATACGACTAACAGCTTCCTCATACTGCTGCTCGACAGTCCTCTTTGCACGAAGGGCCTACAACAGAAAAGATGTATTTCTGAAAGACGTCTAAAAAACCTTGCTTGATATCACTTCTTGTAAATGCACCAACTTTAGCGCTTGTAATAGAAAGAACTTAAAATATTTTAAATCAAACAAGAATTAAATCATTAAATGATTTTAATGAAGTTTTTCGTCCTACTCTAATAGGTACTCAATAAAATGAATAACATTAGTAACTTACAGATTCGTAGTTGCCACGGACTTCTTCAAGCTCAGCAGTCAGAGACTGTAGACGACGTTGGCTGATACCCAATTGGTCTAGTGTCACTTGCAATTGACGTTGGACTTCATCGTAGTGTGCTTGCAGTTCCTAATAAAGGTCCGAGCATTAAAATATAATTAGCATTTGTTTTGGCAGGTTTATTCGAAATTTCTTAGAAAATTAACTTACGGTCAAAGTGAGAGATTGTTTCTTGATAGTCTTTTGTAAGTCTAGATTATTCTTATTGGCAACATCCAACGAAAGTTCCAACTCGGTGATCTGAATCTGAAGCTTCTTCTTGATACGTTGCACCTCGGTCTTCAATCTCGTTTCAGCTTCTACGACGCGAGCGTTCAGTTGTTCAATTTCGATACTTGTTGCTTTGCTGAAAAATAAAAATATTTATTATTTTTTTGTCTATTATAATTTTTTTTTAATTTCACATGGGGTAAAATGAGTGGGGATCTTCCTAGATTTTACCTACAGATACTTAAAATCACAATTTTATCAAAACAACGTCACAAGGTTACATATTACAGAAGACAAATTTGCGTTGTTTTTTTCAAAAGTGATGAATACCTTTTGTCCATGAAGTAATTACTCGTTTTTTCTTCAAATCCTTTAAGTTCTTTTTTTAAAGTACAGAGTGGCTCAGAAATTTTGTCCAAATCAAAGAAATTTTTTTGCCTTTCATCCATTGTTCTGTGATGTTCAGATTCTTCCCAGTAGCCGTGAACAACTTCCCTTTGCCATTTCCTAATGTCTGCTATTTCATGTCCTCTTGAGAGATTCTTTAAAGCATCTGTTTTCAGCTGTATCTCGATTGCTTTCGCAGATTTACCTCTCAAACTTTTTCCATGCTCAAATGCATCATTGATCCTCGACATCTCCTGCACATCCCTTAAAGACTGAAGTTCTCGGTCTGCCATTTCTTCTATTTCCTCTTCTAAAAAATTTTCTTTTCTGGATCTCAAACTTTCTAAGGTTGTGCAGTTTAACTTATCCTCAAGGATCTCTTTAGTGACGTGAGCTGCTTCTACTGTCTTCGCAAGACTAAAATCCGATCGTTTCGCTAGCTTCGGACAAGATTAAGCAAATATTTCTGTTAATTTAAATAAAAATGTTTGTTTCACTTTGAACATGAAACTAGGCCCAAAATTTTTACAAAAATACTTTTTACTTGGACAAAAAAAAAAATCAAAATATAACTGCTCAATGCTCGAATTAAATAGGTATTTGTAATGTAGTTTGGTCGTCAGTTTGATGAAAGATCAAGCAGACTCTACCGTATGAAGCACTCAGATCAGCTTCTTCCGTGGTACTGAATTAGAATTAGAAAAGGTCAGGCAGTCGCAGGCGCCAATCACTAAATTTACTAGTTCTTCGTAACACGGTCAATCTTATAACTTATATGATTCAAACTCTAGATTTAAATTATTCTCTTTGCAGAAGTTAATTTAAAAACGAAAAATTCAATAGTTTCATTTTATGCACAACTACAGAACGAAAAAATATCTAATTTTAATATTTCTTAAACAAAAGGAGGAGATTGAATTTTCAGATTAGCGTTTGAGTTCAACACATTTTTTTCAACATACCTTAAAATGTTTTAAATGCTCTTTAGCCTTGGCCTCAGCTTTGTATGCGTGTCTTACAAGATCTTGTCTAGTGTAAGGTCTCACTATCTTGTGTTCCCAAAAAGCACGACCATCCGACCATGGCAAGTGGGGATACGTGGATTTGCCTCTGATATTGTTTTCTTTTAGATCAATATAGTCAATCATTGGTTGATAATAGTTAATCCCGAAACCGTAATTTTTTTCGTAAATACGCAAGGGCCCATGACGCCATTTCGATTCTAGTGGCACTTGGCACATTGGTACTTTGCTCACCATTTTACTACCAAATTAAGATTATCTGTCGTATTTTTTGGGACACGTTTCACGTCTTTCTTAAAGAGGAGAAACGACAAATTTTTACACACTGTCTCGTCTTGATTCGCTATTCAAAAAGATCAGAATTTTTCCAGGATAGCCGATCGAGATTTTCTATTCAAGTCGTTACTTCGTTGTTCGTTAATTCGAAATTATAATCGTTTTCGTGTAGAAGGATCATTAGTTGCTTTGTTAGCATTCGGAACTTTTTTTTCTTCTAATCGAGGTTTGGATGGCGATCCGTGACTGATATGAAATAACGATGTTGACACTTGTTGGACTGTCGATGAAAATGAGGGCACTGACCACGTTGACGAGTCTTTTGTAAGGTTTTTAAAGTTGCCACATCATATTCTTCTTGTAGGATCCGCCAATCAGAATCGCTTGCCAATACTTGAAAAGTCACTTTGTTCAGATGATACATTATTATTAATAAAGAGGAAGGTACGTTCCTCGCAATACGCGCGCTAGAATAATTCATAGATGAGAGTGTCTGGATGAAAATTTAATTTTAAATTCGTCCTGTAGATGAGGTATTTTTTTTAAACAAAAGTAAGCATATAGAACGCATATTTCTATTTAAACAATGAGTACCACTACAGAATTAACTATCATATATCTAACTATCATATTTTTTAAGTAAAATGAAGAAATTGCATTATGATATTAGGAAATGAATCTAACACCCTTAAATGACATATTTAGGTCACAGGATGTTCCCCTGAATGCATGACCCCGGGAGACCACGAGCCATAATGACTCGAGGGACTTCATCGATAACAAATTTAACTTTGGTTTATTATTAGCGAATGAGGCAGCGTGACACTCAGTGGTCGATTTAAAATACGATCACTTGCATCACGACTTACAATTGGGATTGTAAAGTAAGCATATAATACATAGCATTCTCCACAAGATCAAGGTTGTGCGAATGCTGTAATTCTTTTTGATGGGGACATTCTGTTTAACACGCAAACACATGTTGGACTCAAGTTCAAACTTCAAAATTCAATTTCCTTACTTTATTCATCTAATATTAGAATCAGGTATCCTTTCGTTTTGTGGACTTACTCTTATATAAATATATATATTTTTGAAGAAAAATGAAGAGATAGAATTTTGAAGTTAGAACTTGAATCCAACACGAATAGACAAAAGATTAATAATAATCAAAGATTGACCTACCGGATGGCCTCAATTTCTTCGTCCTTCTCGGCTAGGCGACGCTCCGTTTCGTGACGAAGTGTGCTTAGCTCAGTAGACAATCTTTGGGCACGTTGTTCTTCGATTTTGCGTCCCTGTAATATTTATTATACATTAAAAGATATAACTATATAATCACTCTCTTAGTTTTAAAAAAGAGTTCTTTTACAGAGTGAAAAAGTACAGTACACTCAACTCTAGTTATAATCAATCTCAGTTTTTATTGCGTTCCTAATTGGATTAGAAAGATACTCGAAATGCATACTATATTGAAAGTTGAGTGTATGTATCTATTTCTAATATATTCGTTTAGTATAATGAGAAAATTAATACTTATACTTATACTTACAGCTTCGGCTTCTTTGTAAGCAGCAGCCAATTCTTCCCTTTCGTTCTCAAGACGACGAAGTTCCAATTCAAGTTCATGGAGTCTGCGATTCATGTCAGCCAACTGATTCTTAGCATCATTGAGATCGTCTGAAAATAATGTACAAATATGTATTTATTGCACATAAGATAATCTACTAAAAAACAATACAAGTTTTGTCTCAGTAATTTTAAATTGCATCGTAATCCGTGATTTTTTTTTAATCAGATGACTTTTTGGTGTTGGGTCCGAGTTTTTACCTCAAAATTCAATCTCTTCATTTCATTTTTAAAGTATTATAACTATTAGATATTTTTTCTCTTTAAACCCATAATTATTTTTGAAAAATAATTACCCCTACAGAGTGAAAAAATATCTAATTATAATATTTGTTAAATAAAATGAAGAAATCCAATTTTCTGGTAAAAGTTCATTTCAATCCCACTAAATGTTAGGTTGTTAAGTTTTTATGATTTTAAATCCTAATTCATACCTCCAAGTTTCTTATTTTCACGGGCAAGTTGATCCTTGAGTTCTCGGGTCTTGTCAAGTTCTGCATTGGTTCGTTGGAGTTCCTGTTGTTTGTTGCGAAGGTCACGTTGACTCTGTTCGTACATAGCAAGGGTTTCGTCGAGACGAGACTTCATTTCAATATTGATCTTCTCCAAGTGTTCGCAACGTTTCTGAAGTTCCCGAGCAGTTCCGTTGGCCTTCATCATAAAAAAGCAAGATTATTGTCAAACTGGAGAGACGTTTTTAATACATAAATGTATAATTTTCATACTCATAATTTTAATACTCATTAAAATATTTGATGAGAAAAATGAAGAGATTGAATATTTCTTTTTTTTTTTATCACTTTGAGGATAGGATTAATCGACCTTATAAAAATGCTCTACGATTCCTATTTTAAGGCACGCACCTTCTCTAGGTCAATAATCAAAACCTCCACTTCAGATTGGAGACGAGATTTTTGCTTTTCAAGATTGTTTATCTTCACCAAAAGAGTCTCGATCTGCTCTTCCTGTTCTTGGATACGTGCAGAATATTTGCGACGCAATTCTTCGACCTGAAGGGAATGCAGCAAAGGATAAGTTTAAGGTAAATTAAGTACTTGTAAATTTATTTAAAAATTAAAAAATACTTACTTCTTCTGCACGAGCTTGGGCTTCGGTCTCATACTTAGATCTCCAGATGGAAACTTCACCGTTGGCTTTGACTAACTGACGTTCTAGGTCTAAACGTGCTTCGGACTCCTCTTCCAACTGTACGCGAACTGATTCCAGTTCCACCTCAACCTAGAATACAGCAATTAATTATTCATTGTTAATTATAATGAATAATTTCCTCTTGTGAAATTTTTAAATTGAACTTATGATAAGTTAAAATGCTTTACCGAGAAAATGATCAAAATCTGTTTACCTGGTGCAAAGAAGCCTCGACGAGTGATCGTCGTCTTTCCTCATCTTCCAGACGACGACGGGCATCTTCCAATTGTCCAGCAATTTGAGTTCTCAGGTAAATGACATTCTCAATGTTCACCTAAAGAAGAAAAAAATATTTAAAGAATTCTAAAAATCTAATAAAGAGTTTTCATTGGATTTTCAAGTAATTTAAAGTATTTAACGAGATTTCATGGGGTTTTAAATAATTTTAAAGGATTTAACGATATTTTGTGTAATTTTAAGTAATTTTAGAAACTTTAAAGCTGTTTCAAGAATTTTCACGAAGTTTCATTGGATTTGCAGATATTTTAAGGGATATTAAATAGTTTTAAGGACTTTTAAGAGATTCAAGGGATTTTAAGAAATTTCATTGGATTTTTAGCAATTTTAAGAGATCATGGGATTTTGAGAAATCTTAAAAGATTTAACGATAAATATGTTATGGAATTTTAAGAGATTTTAAAAACTTTTAAGGTATTTATAATATTTCTAAAATCTCAAAAAGCCCTTTTAAATTTCTTAACATTTTAAGGTATATTTTATATAAGGTATATTTTCTATTTCAAAAATTAAAATCTCTGAATTATTTCGCATACTTTTGAAATCCCTTAATTTTTCCAATCCCACATTTTTTTCGGAAAAATTATGAGATTTTAAAGGATTATAAAGTAATTTTAAGGAATTTTACTATATATGTTTCATAGGATATGAAGTTATTTTAACGACTTAAAGGATTTCAAGGGATTTATGAGATTTCATTGGATTTTCAGGAATTTCATTGGATTTTAAGTAATTTTAAGGAATTTGATGATATTCTGAGAGGTTCTAAGTAATTTTAAGAAACTTTAAGATATTTTATGGGATATTAAGTAATTTGAAGAACATTTATTTCCAGAAATATTAAAGGATTTGGTGAGATTATATTGAATTTTCAAGAATTTTAAAGAATTTAACGAAATTTCATGGAATTTGAGTAATTTTAAGAGATATAATGAGACTTTGTGAGATTTTGAGTAATTTTTAGTAATTTTAAGGAATTTCACCAGATTTTGAAAGATGTTAAAGGGATTTTAAGATATTGTATGGGAATTTTACGAGATTTCGTGAGATTGTCAGGAATTTTCAGGGATTTCATGAAATTTCATAGGATTTTAAATAACTTTAAGGGATTTGTCCATATTTTATGGAATATTAAGTAATTATAAGGGATTTTTCTATGTTTCATGGGATATTAAGTAATTTTAAAGACTTTGAATGGATCCAATAAATTTTACAAAATTTTAGTGGATTTTCAGAAATTTTAAGAGATTTAATGAGACTTTATGGGACTTTGAGTAATTTTAAGTAATTTTAACAAAAAATATTAAGTGAATTTACGAAATTTAAAGGAATTTCACCAAATTTTGAAGGATAATAAAGGCATTTTAAGGAATTTTATAAAACTCAGGAAGATTTCTGAAATTAGATAAAGAATTACAAGATTTTATATTTCAAGAACTAAAAATTCTCAATTAATTTTTTTACTAGCAAAAGATATGCAAAAACGAGAAACTAATTGCTAGTATAGAGAAAAAATGAAGTGAAAAATCAAAATATACTTTATTTTACCTTAAGGTCCTGTACTTCTTTCGTCAATTCAATGTTTTCTTGCGACAAGCGTGTTTTGTGACTGGTGATATCAACGATAGTGCGATTTAATTCCTCGATTTTGACATTAAGTTCCGATACGTGAATTTCTAACTTTTCGACTGTTTTCATCGACATAATCTTCTCTTTCGTAACATTGTCGATTTGAGAGAGGAGTTCATACACCTCCTGTTGGAATTTTGACTTTTCTTTATCAGCCCTGAAAGTGAAAGATTTATGAATACACTGAAGAATTGACATTTACAATATATTATATGTAATTATGTATGCTACAGTTGACAATCAGAGAATTTTTCTGTAAAAATTCGACCTAGTTAGAGATAAAAACCAAAAATATATTTGAATATTAAAAAAATTAATTTATTGGTCAGAAATTTTGTAATATTTTATTTTTTTTAATTTTCCTAAGTAGGTTGAAGTTTCAAATGTCTAGTCTGACGAAGTTTTTTTATTTTTTTATTTTTTACATTTATTAGATTAAGAATATCAAAATAAAAGAGTTCCAAAGAATTTTTTTTATTTTTATTTATTTACCAGCAGAAATTTACCTGGAATTGCATGGGATTTTAAGAGATTTTAAGTGACAGAGGAATTCCAAGATATTTTAAGGAATTTCATTTAATTCTGAGGAACTTCAAAAAATTTGAAGAAATTTTGAAGCGATTTTAAGCAACTTCAAAGGATTGTCAAAAGTGTTTAAAATGATTTAAGAATATTCAAGAGTTTTCACAAGATTTCAAGATATTTTAAAGGATTTAATCAGATTTTAAGTGACTTTAACGAATTTCAAGGAATTGATTCTTATATAGACGAAATAAAATGAAATCCCATGAAATATTTTTTAATTATTTGAAATTTTCAAAATCTTTTTTAATTTTCTTAAAATCGTTTGAAACATTTCAAAATTCCATGGAGTTCATTAAAATCTCTTGAAATTTCTTGAAATCTCGTAAAATCTCTTGATATTAATATAAAATCCTTCAATATTTCTGGAAATCCCAATTTAAAAAAAAATCCTTGAAATTCTGAAAAAGTCCTTAAAATTACTTAAAACCTTTTGCAAATTCCTTTAAATTTTAAGAAAGCTCTTAAAATTTCGAACAACGCTGGGTGAAGTGATTCAAGTGATCACTTCTGCCAGTCAATAAATAAAAATTTTGGGCTTTGGAAACCGTGGAAACATTTTTTAAAAATATTTTCATTCCATTGAATATAAAAATAAAAAATCGTCAGACTAGACGTCTGAAACTTCAACCCAATTTGTCCTATAGGTCTCTACAAAATATATTTTTTCAACAAAATAAGTTCAGCCGTTTTCAAGAAAGAAAGGCTTTTCGATTCTTTTCCTCCGCGCTAAGATAAATTGCATTAGACAAGGTCATTAAACCACTTGCTCGTTCAGAAGATCACCTGTGGATTTGACACGGCTAATGCCTCTCAAGAAAGTGTTTAGTGTTAGATCCACTTGAAACATTTGAATTGCTGCCCTTGAGTTCTAATTAGCTTACAAGTGGTCCATTATTTTCAGTCGTTAGAGATTTTGGGACGCGGTGATGAAAGAAAATTATTCCAAGAAAAATAAATGGGAGGATGGGAATCGGAGAAAATAATTAACCGAGAAATTTTTTCTCCCACGCAAAAACGAGGGTGTAAGGTGTCAGTCAGTTGATTCCGAGGATAGTGGGGATTCGTGTCTCCTCGCGTGTACTAATATGGCGTGCCAACGTGGGGTTGAGGATTGCCTCGCAACTCATGCGGTTAAAAATAGTCATAAGCTGAGTAAACGTGTATGCAAAAAGGAAAGACTTGAAGAGAGAAAGATGGAACAAGAGATTCTCAGAGAGGGAGAGAGGGAAGGATTATGAGTCGAGATCGCTATTTTAACGAGGAAATCTTACAACCAATACCCTGCAACAGGTGCATTTTTCTCTAAACACCACTTTTTTGCCCAATTTTACCTAAAGATGTATTTTTAGTGGTTGTCATACCACTTGGTATATCCGTTGAAAGATTCTAAGTTTTAAAAAAATTTCTAGCATCAGTTGAAAATATTCATGTGGAAATCCAATGGAAAATCCACTTGGAAATTACTTGGAAATTCATTCGAAAATCTACATGGAAATTCCCGTAGAAATCAACTTGGAAATCCACGTGGAATTTTTTTAACTTTTTAATATATTCTAAAACATATGAAACTTTTTTGAATTTACTAAAATCTTTTTAAATTACTTTAAATCGTGTGATATCGAATGATATTTGAAATTTCATGAAGACCCTTGAAATATTTTGAATTTCCTTTTAGTTCTTTACAATCGCTTACAAATTAACGGAACCGGTGCCGACCTATTTTTAGAAGTAGAGGGACCGACGACTTCATGTATTTCAGGTGCGACTACTCTGGCAGTTGGAAGCAAGCCAGTACAGCGCACCTATAATTTGCAATAATTTTCGGATATATGCCTTCCTCCACGATGTGCAGCTATAATTATGTTAGATCATAAGCATGAATCATCACTGAGGTCAAATTACTCTCGTGTCTCATGGCGGCTAAGATATGTGGATTTTATCGTGATAGTTACTATATTTATCACTTTCGGCTGAGACTTAAGGATGTTGAATCCAGATTCTGAAGTAAAGTGAAACCATAAAATTTTTAAATTAGATTTCGAACTTTCACTAAAAAAATATTTTTTTATATACTATTTCTTAATTTTCGCGATGAAAGAAGGGTTGATTTTAGAAAAAATAAAAGGATAAAAGTCCCAAAAATAAGGATGAAAAAAATTGATTGGTAGATTTGATTGATTGATAAAAATTGATTAAAAACTGATATAATTTTTTTAAAATGACAGAATACTGACCTTGCTCGGGCTTTTGATAATTGATCGATTTGATCTTGAAAATCAACAACCACTTCCTGATGCTTTTTTCGTAGGAGGTGAGCGGTCTCTTCACTTTCAAGGTGGACATCTTCAAGGAGCTTTCTGAGTTTCAATAATTCTGTGTCCCTTTTTTTGTTGATTTCAAACTGTTACAGAAATATGTAGTTTAAAACGAGAGGTATGCAAATTTTTAAAAAACCCGACCCGAGTTTAGTGAAAAAATTCTTGGAAATTTCTAATCAGTTTTGTTTTTAAATTTTTGGAAATTTTTTAAAAGACCTGACGATAATTTCCCGTTTGGTTAGTAGCCAAGTACTTTTAGATCTTTCAATCTATTTACCTGAGATTCGGCGCCACCTTCAGCTTCTTCGAGGCGCTCAGAAAGCTGAATAACTTGCACACTTAAATCGGCGCGTTCGCGTTCAATCTATAAAAGAAAAATTGAATTGTTGAAAAAATGATTTTTAAAATAATATTTCTGGTTGGGAAAAAATAATCTAAAGCACCATGTAATCTACGATTTTTAAATTAAATTTTTTCACTCTCCCTACTTTAATTGAAAAGGGGGAGGAAGTGTGACCAAATATTTTTAATCTTTAGATTCATTTCTTTTTTGTATGACAAAAAAATCATATCTGATAATAAATATTTTGTGACACCCCTCCAAATTTCCTTCCCTAATTGGAAATGTGTGATAAAATATTTAGCTTGGAAATTTTATAATAAAAATTTATCTCGACCATTTACTGGTTAATCACTCTCAAGAAATGATTATTCAATCCAAAATATTATCAGCAGAAAATTTATTCTTGAATAATGCCGTATAAATGGAGAAAAACATCCGCTGCCAAATTGTATATCAGACTGGTCAATCTTGGCATTGAAATTCTTCGTTTTTCCGTATACATTTTCTTCCGCTACTATTCGCATTTGACAATGAGTTGTCAGTCTATTATTATTTTTAAAAATTATTTCTAAAAATTGGCTTCATGTTCTAATCTCAAAACTCCATTTCTCCATTCTCTATTTCCAATCTCCGTTTTTCCATTTGGAAAATTTTACAAGTAATCATTTAAAATTGAATTATTTTTAATTTGAAAATATTCCAGGTTGTAGATTTTAACCCTTAGCCGTCTGCCATTTTTCCGCGACCTTCTCTCATCCACTCGAATCCTCAAGTATTCATAATATTTAGAAAGTATAGGTAATGAAAAGCGAACTAATAAAAGGCCTATTAAAAAACCTAAATTTTACAGCTTTTTACAAAAAAATCCAAAAAATGGTCAGATTTAAGTATCCAAATTTTTAAAATATACCGAATTAGACGAAATCAATTGGCCAAAGATTGATGAGAGTTTGAAATGTGTTTGAAATTTATTTTTAAATGATAAAAGATTGACTTGGACCTAAATACCAGGAAAAGAAGTCAATGTGAAGCCAAATAAATCTTAACTTGACATTCTGCATGACACGAGGAAGTTCAGCTAATTTTCCGCATGCTTTCATGTGCCAATTTTTTTTCATTTTCCAGGCAACAAGTGAGGGAATTTTTTTTTGAGAAAAACATAATCTCGGCAAAAGTACAAGACTTAGGAATGTCGGAACGCAAAGACGTCTCGGGGAAGGCCTGAGCAATCACAGAAATAGAAGCAGCATGAGCTGGAAATTTCAACCTAGTATCCCCACTTTGCTGAGCCATGTTCGGTTTCTACGGTACGCTGAAATCCACAGTATTTCAACAAAACGAGTTCCGAAAATAATTTTTTAACCGATGATACTTTGGTTTATTTTTCCGTATATTTTTTTCTCTGTTTCGCTTTTGAAATTAGAGAGACTCTTCCGAGCTTGCATCATTCACTTAGCAAGAAGAAAAAATGAAAAAAAGGAAGTACTTACCCTCTGACGCAGCTCTCTCTCACCCTCTAGGTCATCTTGCAGAAGACGGATTTTGTCCTGAAATTAAAAGAAATTTCATGTTTAGCAATCCTTTAACTAATCGCAACATGAAGTCGCCTAAAAGTTTCAATTTATGTAATCATCACTATAAATATATATCGCTACTAGAGATTTTTAAACGAGATATTTTGTGCCTTGTAGAAGTGATCAGAGAATGAAAAAAATTCTCGAAAAGTGTTACTGTAAAATTTCGTCAGATACATAGATTTTCAGTTAGAGGCTTGAAGTTTGTCTTGTAATACGATTAAGATAAAAGAAATACTCTCTCACACTAAAAGACTTTCCAATCAACTTCTAATTATGCGCTTGACGAAATTTTTCAAAAGTGCTTTTCGACTTGTTTTTTTTTTTCCATTTATACAAGAAAAAAATATCTTGTGAAAAAGCTTCTATTGGCCTCCTTGTAGGGGTGCAAAGAAAAAACCAGTCGAAAATTTATACTTTAAGTAAATAAATGGAAAGTCTTATTATTTGACAGAGAAAAAAGGCGTTTTATTTTTTTTCTTACAACAAGACAAACTTTAATTCTGACTGTTTTTCGTTCTCTATCCTTTCCTACAAGGAAGCTCAACTTTCATAAAAAAACTATCAAAGGCATTTGATAGCTGAAAATTACATTACTTGACTGTTTTATGAATTGAAAGTTGTAAGTATGAATTAGGGAAGTTAGTTTTGTTAGTTGACCACATTTTGGCTCACGAAAAACCGGGGTATTATTATTAATCAACACTGAGCACGAAATTGATCATTTTGATCGAATCACAAATAGGCACGATCAGAACGACGATCTGCAAGCCCGATATCCATGACTATTTTCGTATCGAGCACTTTGGTTCGTATATTTGGCACTAACGCTTCTTAATGGTCACTGAACTTGTGCGAAAAACACTATTCACTTTTCACCTTCTGTTCTTCTTCTTCTTCTGTCATAGTTTGCCCTTTTATCCAAGTTTTGCACATTTTTTAACGCGCACGGTTAGAGAGTTAGTCATGGCAGTAAGAATTAGATATTTTTCCTTTTTCATGAAATTTTTTGTTGCTTCTTTCTGTTAATGGAAAGGAAAAGTGGAAGGACGATAAGGACTTACCTCGAGTCTGGAGAGAGCGCTCAGGTCGGCACTGTACTCGATGCTGACATCAGCTGCTCCACCAACACCACTTGAGCGGTACGAGTACTTGGAGGATTTTGCTACTGCTGAAGACGACATTTTTCTATAAGATTATTTCTCTACTTCGAATATCAAGTTCAGGATTTTCGTCCGTTTGATTGTCGGAGAATTTCTTCTCCGTCGATTCAACTCGCGATACCGGGCGAGAGTCGGTTTTTTGTGGGTCGTTTACGAAATCGAGTTCCCAGCGCTCGTTCCGTTAACCCAGTAACTTGCGTTTAGACTGAGCAAGTTTAGGGTGACTTTGAGGGTGGGTCGCTTTTGATCCTAGGGATCTTAACGTAATTTCAAGTCGTCCTTCTTCGTCGTATCTTCTTCTGGGTTTCGGAGCCGACCAGCGCCCTACTCGTAGTGCGCGACCCGTCGTCGTTCGTATGGCGCATCGACCGTCCTGTGGATCCGTCAAAATGACGGCGAACGCATGCGTAATGGATCGTTGATGATCATGCTGATGCTGCTGAGGAAAATTGATCCCCACCACTGACGAAGAGACCGTCGGAAAATGACCTCGAGAGCGGGCGGCTCTCTCACTAGCTTCCAGCAAAACATTTTTTTACATTACGAAGGAGTCTATATCAGACTGAACACGTCGTTCTCGAAAGAGTGGGTGTTTAGATCAATTTTTCTGCTCATCAACTTCTGTTTCTTGGGCCAAAATAACAGATAGGATGATTCAAATAAAGGCCTTTCTTTGAAACTGTTTTAGATCTTTTAATTATCTTATTTGTCTTTTTTTGAGATATATTACGGGATCGCAAAAAAATGTGACATACACGCAGATAAACATATTTCACATATTTCATGTGGAAATATGTCATGTTTCGAAATATGGAAATTAATGGTATATAAAAAGGATATAAGCAGAAAAAGGAAACAAATTATATGCTGCACATGCTTTTTTAAAAAATATTTAGCGATTTATATCGCTGATTAAGCTATACACTTTTTGCAGGTAGACCTTCGTTTGAAGGTGTAAATACGCCAGGCATTCTTGAAGTTGCCGTCGCAGGTACTGCGAAAGACAGAACGTTGAAAGAAGTGAACGTTTTGAATGTTGTCTTCAGTTGGATAACAATTCGGTATTTTTATAAAGAATTTGGTAAGCTCTCATTTGATCTGATCCCTTTTGTATCACTTGCCGCAGTTTGAGATATTTTTTTTTTTAATTTTGGCAAGAGAAATTGAGGTGCCACTTCATTACACCATAATATACGTCCAACTATGCGGAAGCTAGTATATATTTCGTCGGTATTTTTTAAAACAATATATGTATAATTGTTTGTAATTTATTTCTTATTTTTTTATCTCTCACTAGTGAACAATTTTCATAGAATTATATGTTTAAAAATATTTTAAACATGTTTTTCCTCGATCTTGTCCGAGTTGAAACTTGGAACCAAAAGTTATCTTTAAAATTAGAAGAGTATTTTAAGACATTTTTGAGAAAGGTGAGTGAAACATTCATTTTTTTCAACTTTTTGAAACTTATTTGAGTAATATACTTTGCTTTTTAAAAACAATGGCATAATATCTTTATCTATTAAGTTTTATGTTTTGAATCATGGAAAAATGATAAAAAGCTGAAATCCATTCACTTTAAAAGCAAAATATACTAATAGCAAAATATATAGATAAAACTGAATCAAATATGAATAGTGAAACCTTTTTGAATAAATGCTCTCTAGTATCTTATACATTACATTTTTATGTCTTTCTTTTTATCAAAAATTATTTAATTTACGGAATAGTTAAAAAAAACATCTAAATTCGAGATCACAATGCCATTCCTGAGAAAGTCGCTGGCGCATTCCGATCGATCGAACCGGTGTGTTTATAAACACACGGCCAAGAGTCAAGATCTTTCAATATGGTGCATGAAGATCCAGCCTATGAGAGTAAGATGGAGATAAATTTAGATAATTAGGGCAGCATAGTTGTGCGAGAACTCAGAGTACTAGTGAATTGCCGGTCTTTTCGATTCCGTTACACCTGTTCCTTCAAATATTGACCACGGCTTCCAATGTAGTCTAAACTATTTTTTTTTTTATAAAAATAATTTCAAGTAACATGTCAAAGTAAAGGAAACATATTTGGTTAACAGAAGATTTTTTTAGAAATTTAAAACTAGCTGTGAAGTTGTATCAACTTTTGTACTCATTCAATGAGCACTTTGCTTCCTGTAAGCAAATATGATTTGCTTCCTCATAAAGGAAGCATTAATTATTCTTTACATCAACATTAAATTTTGATTATTTGAGAAGTTATATTCGAAAAATTCATTTTCAAAAATTACAATAAAGCACAATTTTCTTATTTTTCAATGAAATGCATTAATCTTATAGGTCAATCGATTCGTCTCGACGCAAGGAACCTTCATCTTCCTTACGTCAGCTTCGAATTTTGAATATTAGAGAAGTTATAGTTGAAAAAAAAATTTTTCAAAATTAAATAGATCAATAATTTTGTTGTTTTTCAATGAAATGAAATAATATTATAGACCAATCGATTCGTCTCGATGCAAGGAAAATTTATTTTCCTTATGTCAATTCAACATTTTGATTATTTGAAAAGTTATAGTCGAAAAATTAATTTTTTAAAATACAATTAACCATAACTTTGTTATTTTTTAATGAAATGCATTAATAATATAGGTCAATCGATTTGTTTCGACACAAGGAATCTACGTTTTCCTTACATCATCTTTGAATTTTGATTATTTGAGAAGTTATAGTGAAAAAACGAATTTTAAGAAAATTATAAAAGTACATAAAACTTGTAAAATTAAATATTTTGTTAAACCATTGTAAGAAATTCAACTAGGTGTATAATGAAATAACTATGCAAAATTTCATCAATTTATCTCTACGCGTTTTCAAGAAATTGCTGGATCGTGACA